>OZ022583.1:16016545-16394045 GCA_963669155.1 Arbacia lixula
TTATTCTAGCTTCCAAATTGGCAACACATGTTTAAAAAACTCTATTGTTTTCATAAAATTGACTGCATGTGCATCAAACTAGAGTAAAATAAAATACTTTATTTCAGAAGGGTAATGCTCAACATTAAACAGCACGCATGGATTCACATTGCAAAAACTATAGAGGGTTCCCACAAGCAGCCATATTGGAGGATAAAACAATACAAACCTGTGCAGCAGACCATGAAAACAATAACTTTTCATGGTCTGATGCACAGGTTTTTAATGTTTGTCCTCCAATATGGCTGCTCGTGGGAACCCTCTATACGCTGTTGTTATATCCTGAAAGATAACCATGAATTAGCACAGCATGACTTTGCCTTCCATGAAAGGAATGAGATCACATGCTCAGGGACATCAGAACACAACCATAGCCCACATAAACACATACACAGCAAACCACTTTTCATAGATGCCAATGTGTGCACTGAATCATATATGGCATTGTTCAGTATTATGAAAACATGTTTTAATGGCACACTTTAATTGGCACTGATTCAAAATATAAACTCCTTATTATTGCCCACACTAAAAAAAATACTCACAAAATGCTACTGTAAACCCATATCTTTTTGGATGCTAGATTTAATATGAATACATTTCATATAAATAAATCTTTGTATCTTTTTAGTCTTCACAATACAGAAGGGTGTAAAGTTAATAAGTATTTCTTCTGTCGCATATAGTGTATGTGGCATCTGCACTAAAGGATTACAGGTGCACATACTTGCCAATGTTGCAGTTATTTTAAACTCATTCTGGACAAAGGCCTTTTCATCGCAAAATTATTATTTATTTCGCCTTGAACTAAGCAACGCTTTAACAAAAGTGCAAAGAACATTGCATTATAAATTAACATTACTCCAAACACATATGATCTGGGGCAAAATCATTAGGAAGGTAATACATATCAATGAAAAATAACGATAATGGATTAATCTTGTGCAGACATTTATGTTCTTTTAGATGTTGAATCCTATGTTATTTTCTATATCGGTAGTAAACATAAAATGTTGTGGAAAAAGGGGATGATATGGGCCCTATCGCATAAAATTTATCATTGATTGTAACTTCTGCCACCAATAGCAACTTCTATGGAAATCTTGAATGTGATTGGCTGTTGAGTGTTGCTAGCATGGAAATTACCATTGATTGCAGAGTTACCATGAATGGTAAGTTTTATGCGACTGGGTCCTGGACTTACAAGCGATGGGCACCTGGGGTCCCCGTCCTCCTCCAGGTTCCCGCCCCAGTACTTGGGCAGGATGTCCGCATCAATGTGTTTCAGCAGCTCCCCCGCAAAGTTGTCTGTTCAAGAATGGCACAGGTTAGTGAGTCGAGGGAACATGGTGGATAGATGGATGGAAAATTCCACTCTCACAGGATGATGACACAGAGGTGTTAGTTTAAAGACAAGGGCCCTGTTGCTTAAAACTTACCATTGATGGTAACTTTGCTATCAATGGCAACTTCTATGGAAACCTTGAATGTGATTGGCTATCAAGCGGTGTTACCATGGTATTTACCATTGATGACAGAGTTACCATTAATGGTAAGTTTTACGCAACAGGGCCAAGGTGTCCCCTTTGCAGGCCATACAAATAAAATGTAAAAAACAAGGAAAAACAGAAGAGAATAATGTATCAGAAGTTCCCTCCCAGTCATAGAACTACATGAATTTAAGCGAAATTATAGCGATTGTTACATTTTGAGGAGGTTTGGGCGGGTCGTCCGAAACATAATGCCTACAGACTGGAGGCTGCTGTGCGCTATGGTCTGCACCGGTCCGCTCCATAGTGCATGCATTCAATGGGAGCAATGCCCACATCACGCACTGACAGGAACAATATGATTATGAATGTAGACTATGGTTGGGTGTGTTTTAAAAGTACACAAGGAAAGTTTTCACTTCTCCTGAAAATAGGTCTACATCATTTATTCTGCGATTGATTTACAATCTGTATGACTACGAGGTATGTACCATATAAATATGACATAACTTACGGTTAAAAACATAAAATCTGCATGCACTCAACGAAATTTACACTGAAATACAAAATTGATAATTGAAAAAATGGTATTTAGAAGTGTCTCACCTTTAAAGAAGACGGTACGATTGCGGGAATGTTCACCAAGGAAAGGTTTGATAAGGGAGTAGAGGAGTGGAAACAGCCGGGGCGCCCTCACGATGTAAATACGGTACAGGAGCTCTGGGAAGTGGTGCTCACACATATTCACAATCTGATGGGGAAAATACAAAGAGAGAGAGAGAGAGAGAGAGCTTATAACGTGTGATGCTATGCAAGCGTACTTTTGTGTACTATTTCCTTCTGTTTAATGACGTAGGTGTAAAGTCATATGGCCAAATATTTTAAATTTTCATACATGTAATGTAGATCTAACTTCTGTAGTTGGCTCAATCTAGAGTGTAGTGAGCTAGATACGATTACGCATGGTAGAACTCCCAACTCAGAATTATGTATATGTGAAAGCTCATAAAATGTGTATCAGAAGAGCAAAACGGCCTACTAAGGTCTTATCAAATTGTGCATGAATTTAAAGAAATACTGCAACAAATACAGAACCTTTGTCAGCGCAAAAGAATGATGATGAATTCAACTGTCACGTTGAAAGGAAAATATGAAAAACTCTGCCTAAATTTAAGATGGCAAGCAGCCATACGTACCGAGATCTGAAGCTGAGTGGCGGGTTTGTTCAAGTGTTGCCGTCCGAGGTGCTCAAAGTCCATGATGAAATGAATGCCCTCCACTCTTGTCTCATACTGAGGATTTGGGGAACAAAACCAAAAAGCCATTTTCATTACAAATGTATCAGTATACAAATGTTATGCACTACTTTCAAGCAATTTAGTACTAATAGAGTACTGAAGTGAGCATGACGTCACATGAGCCATGTTGTCAAGACAACTGGCTCTGAACTATGTAGGTAGAGAAAACACCTGTGATCATAGCAGAGGCTCTCACTGGGGGTGTCCACCACTAGCCTGCTAACCTCCTAGCCATCTAGACAATGTCGGACCAGTGAAACTCTCACTTGATTGATGTTGTTTAGAACCAGCAACCTGCATCACGATGGATATGACATGATTAACAACCGAGTCTTTGTGACAAAAAATAGTAAAAAACACAACCAAGCTTATAGTGAGTCAAGTTTATGACATCAGCCTTCAAAAGTAGCCAGCCCTCACAAATACTTCTTTTATTTCTACCTGACTTGTCTTTTATCCTTCATGGTGGGGAAGGGGCTTAAATGCAAGTAAATATAGTTTCTCAGACTGTTCAATCATCACTCTGTTGAATCCTCAGAATTGGGGGGGGGGGGGGCACACTCCTATGAAAAATGAGGAAGGCACTTAAATGCAAATGGTGAACATTCTTTCTCAGACTGTTCAATCATCAGTCTGTGGAATCCTAAAAATGAGGTGGGGGGTGTACTCTTTGAAAAACAAGTGGTGGGGGGGGGGGGCTTGAATGTAAATGGTACATAACATACTCTCTAACTCTGTTCCATCATCAGTCTGTTCAATCCTCAGAATGAGATGGGGTGGGGGGATACTCCTTTGAAAAATGAGGGAGGGGGCCCTAAATGCAATTGGTAAACCTACTTTCTCTGACTGTTCAATCATCAGTCTGTTGAGTCCGGAAAATCGCTTGATGTAGAACTTCATGAGGTCTGTCTGAGTCACAGAGTGCAGCAGGCCTGGGGGGGGGGGGGGGGGGAAGCAGGACAACAACACAAAACACAACAAAATCAACCACACAAATTACTAATACCACAAAAGAGATGATAATCATACAATTCAATAAGGCACCAGGAAACTTGAACCACTTCAGTATCAATGGTGTGTTCACACAGAGACATTTTTCCGCTGCAGCTTGCGATAACCACACCTTTTTACACATGTTTACACTTTTTCATGCCTCTCCAAGACGCATTAATCACCTTGGGATTCATACATTAACGAGGTAAAGGAAGTCCAGGCTTTCTTACGACAAGAAAACCATCATGTCAATGTGTAGCCATCGAGTGGCTTTGGCACAGCACTTCTGCGTGAACAGACCAGGGACCCGTTGCATAAAAATTACCACTGGTAAGTAACTCTATCATTAATGGTAACTACCATGGTAAACATTGCTCAACAGCCAATCAAATTCAAGGTTGCAATCGAAGTTGCCATTGATAGCAAAGTTACCATCAATGGTGAGTTTTATGCAACAGGGCCCTGTACTGAGTAATTGACAGATGCATTTGTTCAAGGCTGAACTCGCTTCACTACTTGAGATAATGATATCATTATGATACTGTACTCTGGACAAAATCAAGCACAATATATATCCTTGCAATAAGGTCACAATGAAGGGCCCAATACAGGGATAATTTGTAAAATTTGCTAAAATATATCTGCAAACTATCACCGAGGAAAGGCATGCAACGGTGAAGCATACTCATGCTCAGAAACTCCATAGAAATCCCCATTTGTTTTTGACAAAGAAGAATGGACACAATTGTTATTGATGGAATACTTTTGCTACACATCTTGAAATATTATTGAGAAAATTTTGAAAGGAAGTCTTACAAAGCATGAAAGAATGTATATTTCTTGATGACGAATTAGGCTTAACGTCAATATCCCAAACAGCAAATTTGTTGCAATTTGTAGCAAAACACTGAAACTTTTATTCAGCAAAAGTAGATCACATATAGCCACCGGCTTAACAGAACTATTGTCAACTTGATTAATGATGGATGATTTTGCCTCTTCATGGAAAAGGATAATTATATGAAGTTGGCAAAGTTTCAAATTCTCTCATTTTTTTTTTCTTCAGAAGAAAGAATCATAAAACCATATCCTATTTTGGTCAGGGAATTTGCACAATCATAACATTGTTATTTTTAAACCAAAGGTTCATGTAATATCATTTTACTAAAAGGACATGGAACCCTACACCATTTTTCCAGGGAATTTGTATAGTCATCACAACATTGGGATCAAACAATGATGTGGTGTTTAAAAAAATTGACCTCGGTTTAATGAATACATCTTTTGAAATGTTACATGGCAAAATTCCTTACTCACAAATGATTATTCATACCAAGGCTTCAGTTCTGCGATGCAATACGATGGGAAAATCCCACCATTTTCTGAAACCTTACAATTCAGTTTATTGACAAACCAATTCATGTTTTGTTGGCTGAAATGTGTCAATGAATATGGGCGGTTACATCATCCATCCACATACAGGTCATATCTTACAACTCAGTTGAAAAGAAATTTCTAGAAATCTGTCAGTCATCACACTCTCTTTTCTGAGCTAGTCCCACTGTATACAGACTGTAAACAGTAGCCCATACAGCTGGTGAACTAGCTAGCATCTGAATTCTGCTTAGCTTTTAAAGGGAGTATACTGCACTGGGAAGGCAAAAAGCCTTCAAAAAGTTGATCGTGAGCAATCTCCTTACAAATGGTGTTAAATTCATGCATTGTCCATTTTAGAAACTTGCTGAAAGTTATTTGCCTCTAAATGATCCACATTTGAAGTAATTAATGATTATTAGTGAAATCTTCAAAATGTTCGGCCCGAACAGTTTGCGGATTTGTGATTTAATCACTAATTACTCCAAATATGGATCATTTGAGGGCAAATAACTTTTAGCAAGTTTCTAAAATGGACAATGCATGAGTTTAAGACAATTGGTAAGGAGATTGCTCGCGATCACCTTTTTGAAGGCTTTTTGACTTCCCAGTGCAGTATATACTCCCTTTAAAGTCTGCTATATCAGCAATAGTATGAACATGCTTAAATGCTCAGAGAATCATTCTTTAAAAAAAAATCTAGGGGTTTACCCGCTCAAAACAGCCTGGTAATCTGCAATAAATCATTGTCTGCATGTCTGTACAGTCATCAGTGTAACGTGACTTGTGGTTACATTAATGCTCATCTCTTACCAGCAGGGCTCTACAAAAAAAAATTTTACCGCTTGCCCTGTTGGGCAAGCGGTGAAAATATTTGCTTGCCCTGGAGGAAAAACTGCTTGCCCGTTTTTTTTTTATTATAACCTTTCTTTTTCACTAATTTTTCTGCAGAAGCGGCATACCTTATCCTGCCGAATTATAACATACTTTACCGGACAACTGAACATAACAATAGGTATTTACACAGAGTTTGACAAGTTACTAGTGTTTGTTTTAATCATCCGAGTCCATCATGTTTAGCACTGACTCTCCTAACTGTAGTACTCTTGCTTTCTATCGAAATGAAGCACAAATACGCCTGACCTCCCTTAATAATTGGGCATGTTGGGAGCAGACTCTGCTCACTACATGTAGGCAGGTATAGGACACTTTCACAAGAATAGAGGAATTTAAAAAACACATATTGATAACACTGACTACACCACATTGCATTGTAATTTGTAGGTGGCAAAGCTTTTCATAATACATGTAACTTATAAGCACACTGACAGGATTATAAACAGTCACATTTCAAAAGTAAAATGTCTAACCCTAGACAACTTCTTTGCCGTTGAATCGTCCAAAAAAAGTGATTTCTAGGTCTGCATTAGCGTCCGTTTAGACCCTATAGCCCCGGGACGGCTAAGTGGCTAGCTACCTGTGACTAGCCGCATAGCCGTAGGCTGTCATGGATACACTTAGTTATGAACTAGCGCCATGATCTCCCAGTTTCGAGCTTGTTAATACAGAAAACCTTAGAGTAATCAGCCTGATATTTCTGGGTAGGGTTCTTGGTAGATGTGCTCATTTTGCTGTTTCAAGTGTACTGGTAGCGATCAAAATCATGGGCAAATCAATCAAATCATTGCTGCTCCACGGCAGGTATATGTGCAGAACTCATACAACAATCACTTACACACGTTTTCACATTACAGTCCCATATGTAGTAATCCACGTAAATACGGTATGTGGACACACAAATAAACACAGCTGTTACGAAAAATTTCACATCGCGCAGTCGCACATTCGCGATGGCAAGCCAGTGCTCTTATCTGGTTAAAATATCGGTAATGCGGATATCGCGCATATGAGCAGAATTTATTTTTCAGTTCAAGATGGCAGTGTCCACGGAACGGAGTTTCAGACGAATTTTCATGACAAAATGTCAGTGATCTCACTCCAATTTCAGCTGTGTTTGCCTGGTTTGACATGATACGAGACACATTCACATTAATTTTCTCGCATATGCATAAGAACAATGTTATTTCCATATTTTTGGGTGGAAAATAACCACTTGCCCGGACGGGCAAGTGTCTTTGAGAAATGCTTGCCCGGGCATCATTTTCACTTGCCCCGGGCAATCGGGCAAGTGGGTTTGTAGAGCCCTGACCAGTATTAGTCTTGTGTTACAACCAAACCACAAAGCTACTTGCTGAGCTGGATTGAGTGCTTGTTTCATTTCTTGAGGGGATGAGGGAAGGTACAGGGTCTGCATGCTTGTTCTGACGGGCAAATTAAGCTCATGCATGTTTGTTTTGAATCCATCAGGTATGTATCACTCAGCAAACTCTTTAAGGGAATATACTGTACTGGGAAGACAAAAAGGCCTTCAAAAGGTGATTATGAGCAATATTTTGCCAATGGTCTTAAATTCATGTACTGTCCATTTTAGAAACTTGGTGAAAATTATTTGCCCTCATATGATCCACATTTGGAGTAATTAGAGATAAAATCACAAATCCTTGCAATATTCGGCCCAAACAATTTAAAGATTGGTGATTTAATTATTAATTCCTCCAAATGTGGATAATTTGAGGGTAAATAACTTTCAGTAAGTTTCTAAAATGGTCAATACATGAATTTAAGACCATTGACAAGAATATTGCTCACGATCACCTTTTGAAGGCCTTTTTATCTTCCCCGTACAGTATACGCACTTTAAAATCAACACACAAAAATAAAAATGTCTTGATCTTCCTTTGCATATTAACATTACATATTAACATTACATATGTACCATACTATAAGTTCTTGTTTCAGGGACCATCTACATTAACCCAAACTCTAACCCAGTTCTATGAGCTCGCTCTGCATACTAGCGTGCAGATGGCATGGTGGCACAGCCTGGAGATGAGACTATAGTGTCGATCATCATACCTTTGAAATCGATGAGCCCAAATGGATCGAGGAAGATTGGTCTGCCATCCTTCCCAAAGCCTATCATGCCACCGATGCGGTACTTCTCAAGAACCTGCCAAGATAAGATGAGGAGGAGGAGGAGAAGGAGGACAGGTATAACAAGGTCATCAAAGACAGAGTGTCTCCATACAGGCATTAAACTAAGGAGGAATCAGAAGTATACCCTAAAGATAACACGTGTGAAATCTCAGTCATAGGTTTACAAACATTTTAAAGAAGAGTGAAAACCTATCCTTGTGTACATTCAAAATGCAAAGACCATAGTCTACATTCATAATTATATTGTCCCTGTCGGCACGCGTGTACTGTGGACTGAACCAGTGCTGACCGTTATAGCGTACTGTAGTCTCTAGGCTATAGGTCTCAGATGACCCGCCTAAAACCTTCTGAAAATCTAGCAATCACTTTAATATTTCATTTTATTTCATGGTTTTTACAAAATTGTATTTTTGGACCAGCAAAAGGGACACCTTGTCTTGAAAGGTTTATCAATCTTGCCATCTCTCTCTCTCTCTCTCTCTCTCTCTCTCTCTCTCTCTCTCTTTCTCTCTCTCTCTTTCTCTCTCTCTCTCTCTCTCTCTCCCTCCCCCTCTCTATCTATCTCTATCTCTCTCTCCCCCTCTCTCTCTCTATCTCTCTCTCTCTCTCTCTATCTCTCTCTCTCTCTCTCTCCCCCCCTCTCTATCAAATTTCCTCCGCAACTCTCTCCTAGTGAGTCATGTCACGTACACTCCCTTGCTTTCCTCTGAGCTCCCATACCAGTTATCTCTCTTAACCCATCTGTGATCCAAGTTCCACAAATTTGTGGTTTCGGGCTACAACTTTTGATATCAGCTATCAAAAGTTACATCACAGGAAAGGGCATATGTTTCTGCACAAGATAAATCAAATTTTTAATGATCACCTCCACAAGGACTTTTCAAAGCAAACTGTGGATCAAATATCACTTAATCTTCAACCTAGCACAATTATTGCTCTAAATGGTATGTTTTGGATGTTATGTTCAATAATGATTCAATGCACCTTCCAACTTGTAGTTAAAAAAAAATAATTTTGAACAACAACAATGGCCAATCAAAAAAAAATCCCATATTTTGAATAGCCAAAACTGGGCAGTCTGTTTGTAACATTACCACGAAAATTACCAGCAAAAATTCCCAAGACAAACTTGGGAATATTTCTTTACCAGGCCTTGACAAACCTCATTGGTTAAATTCAAGTCTTCATGCAAATGGTAGGAGATTCATAATACTACACTACTCCTTCCATTCAATAGCCAGAGAGAATTCATCTGATATCAGGTTTGACTGACTATATAGAATTGTCATTGATATACCTTGATTGCAATTGAAATGAATGGCATTGCTGTTGTATTAAAGAGAAGAGGGCACGATGACCTGCATTCACCTTTAATGGCAACATCAATCCGGCTTAAAAGTGACACAATTAAGGCTAAACACGTTTTTCTTTGATGCCAAGAAGCCCATGGTCACAGGTTGTATGACAATGGTAATCAATGTGTAACTGCACCACTCATCAAACCAGGACACAATTGATCAGCTATACGTTTTGATAACACACCACTGATGCTCATTCATATCCCTATTCAATTGACCCTCTCAGCACCAACCATTGATATTCTCATGTCAAGACAACTTATTGCTCATAAAATAGGACTGAGATACAACAAAATGCACCAACATGTACATACTGTTTGTGTAAGTGGACCATTCTACAAAGTCAAAATTAAATAGTGACCCTTGTGACACACTTTCACAAAACAAGCGTCTGTAAATCTGTATTCAGAAGAAACCTACAGCCTGTAGTTGCATTGCATGGAAGCATGTTCACATACAAACATACATGTATGTACGTGAGCTAGTCTCACTTAAGGTGCAGTCAGATTGACAGAAACTTCCAGGAACAGAATTTTGATTCCTGGGAGAGGTTTTTGCAAATCTGGATGCAAACTTCTCAAAAACTTTCCCCAAAATTAACCGCCCAAGCTTAGGAAGTTTCTCACTTCCAGTGAGTTTTGTCAGTTTTGTCAGTCTTGACGTACTCTGCTAAAACTAGGGGAAATTTGTGATGTAATTTGGAGGGACACGTGCACATGCGGTTCGTGTCATTTTGAAGCATGTATAATATTGCCGGAAAACCTATCATGTTTTCGCTCTCATATAAAGTATTTTTTACCGCAGTATGGACTAGCGCTTTAAACTTCAGGAAGTGATCAGGAAGGAAAATACCTGGAGGTTTCGCAGCCTGGCTGCGCCTTGACTGGCAAGGGTTTGTGCCCCGGGGGGGGGGGGCACTCAAATATTTTGATGGGGGTGTGCCTCACGAAACCCTGAAATGGGGGTCTAAGGAACTGACTACAAGGGTAAAATCCGCGTAAAATGTGGGGTCTTAGGAACTAAAAATATACTGCCCGGCATTGTGAAAATCAGGGTCTACAGAACGATCCTCGCTGCACATGCGACGCGTTGTGTTTACGTCAGGGTTTTCTTGCAGCTTGCTCGGCTGGCGCGTCGGGCAGCCGGGTTGATGTTGAAGCGTAGCAAGCTGCACGCAAGCTGCGGACATGGGGAACGGAGGGAGGGGCACAGCGGGGAGGCTAAGGAGCGGAAATTACGCGGAACTTTCGCCATGCGTAGGATATAGAGGATCTAAAGAACGGATATCGAGGTCTCAAAAAGGGGGTCTTCAAAGCGGCACGTCCCCGTACCACCAATGTATGTGAGTGCCCCCACCCCCCCCCCCCCCCCCCCCGGGGGTTTTGCCTTCCAACTTGGTGTACACACTGGTGGGCTTTGAACCTAGGATCTCCTGCAGGAGACTTATATATAACCACACCATTCCTAGAACCAAGTACACAATACGTCTATATTTACTCCCCCCCCCCCCCCAGCAAAACAAAAAAAATGTTTTTTTTTTCAATAGTCTGATATACTTTTATCCCAGAACTACATGGACTATTCCACCACCCTACTTTCCTCTGCAAACCTAACTACATTTTGTAATAATCCACTCATTGATCGTCTCTCATCCAGAACACTATTGGGCCATGAACGTATCCCATCATTCTACTTTGGTCTGCGAACCAAACAAATTTGTGATCACTCACTCATTGATATTTTTTCAAGCAGAAATAAAACAGGATTATTCAATTTCTTCCAGAATATTCTAAAATCTATTCACAGCCACTCCATCATATCATTAAAAAAATATTACTAAATGATATGAAGTACAGGTCTGTTCATTAACCCTCCACTTAGAGTTCAAATTATTTCAAACTTGCAAGAACAAACTCTCTCACCAGCAATTTAATAACACACAAAGGGGTACGAGCAAATCGTTGCACTCAATTTTTCAAGAATATGTGAGCATTCTTTTCATTTTCACTTGGTGTAACACAATTTCTTGTAACATATCATGATATCATATGGGCAATTCCACAGGTTTGGTTTAAGTCGTGTAACATGAGTAACCAAAGCTTCTTTATTTGATTGAAAAAGGAAGTTTCTGTGCTGAGGATATGATTACGTGTCATGGAAAGGTGGACTGTTTGCTTCCTGAATAAATATTTATGTAATTT
Source organism: Arbacia lixula (assembly GCA_963669155.1). Classification (NCBI taxonomy): domain Eukaryota; kingdom Metazoa; phylum Echinodermata; class Echinoidea; order Arbacioida; family Arbaciidae; genus Arbacia; species Arbacia lixula. The sequence goes on from OZ022583.1 coordinate 16,028,356, forward strand.
CTGCAAAACTATAACAGAATATAAAATAAAGAAGCTTTGGTTACTCATGTTACACGACTTTAACCAAAGCTGTGATTTGCCCATATCATGATTAGGTACCATTTATAGATGCCTAACAAAAAAAGCCTTCAAAAGGTGGTCGTGAGAAATCTTCTTGCCAATGGTCTTAAATTCATGTATTGTCCATTTGAGAAACTTGCTAAAAGCTATTTGCCCTCAAATTATCCACATTTGGAGTAAAAAGCGATTAAATCACAAATCCTCAATATGTTCGGGCCGAACAATTTCAGGATTTTGGGTTTATTCACTTATTACTTCAAATGTAGTTCATAAATAACTTTCAGCAAGTTTCTAAAATAGACAATACATGAATTTAAGACCATTGGCAAGAAGATTGCTTACGATCACCTTTTGAAGGCTTTTTTGTCTTCCCAGTACAGTATATGCCCTTTAACTATGTCAAGCAAGCATATTCAATCCCAGCTACTGTTAATTCTTTTGCTCAGTACATCAGACAGAGGATCAAAAGATTGGTAAAAAAACATGTTGTATAATGGCTCATTTTGGAGCTGATCCATAAAGTTAAGATGGCACATTAACAGGACTACATACCACAAATTCCTGACATTTCTCAAGCCTTCACAGCTCATTAGGTTGTTTGCGTGGACGCAATAATCCGATTAAACCATGGCACATTGTTTTGTCTGAAACATCTTGCTACCGACTCAAAATTGTGAAAACAATGTGAATCAGACAAACCGCAGTTTAAATATTACTTTTGTAGTAACAGTTGCTGTCATGCGTTGAGGTACTTTCTGTTTCAAAACCAATTTCTGTGACAGGATAGCATGACTGAATCACTTACAGCTCAAAATGCTGAACATCACGAGCTGAACAAACAAACCTGTATGAGAGGATATCAACAAAATAAACTTTTTGTTGACTAAGTTCAGTTCCATTTTTTTCCTACATACAAGATATACATCTTATCACAGATTGGGCTGGCCTCGACACAGTTAGAAATTGGCGAACTCTTTATTTCCCTGGCAATCAAGTTATACTCACATCTGGTGTTTTGAAGTCTTCTTCTATCGTTTCAACTTTGTTGTCTGCCCGCCAGATAACATCCTGCAGATTTCATGAAGAGGAAGAAGAGGAAGAAAAGGGAAGAAGCAGAGGGGTAAAAGAAGTTTTACAAAATGGAGATAAAAATTGAGAAGAAAAAGATCAAGAAGAAAGAAACAAATTTTGCAATGATGTGTGATGTTCTTGAATACAGATAAATGTAACAAAGGGCACAGTTGATCATAATTTAGAAAAAATCATTATTCAATTTTATTTACAAAGAAATTTTAGGCATACACCCAGAAGTAAGGATAGCGTGCTACATTCTGTGAAGTGTAAGTCTAAAATTTCTTTGTAAAACTGACATTACCCCAGAAAGCCCTTTCACTAAAAATCAAGATGAACATTTTGTTTTGCATACCTGCCCCTGTGCAATTTGCCAAAGTTTTAGAACTGTGTTTCTAGAAGAGCATTTCTAAAGATTTTCGTTTGGCTAGAAACAGTTTCACCAAGCATGCCATTACACAGCTCGTTCTGTGCAGTTTGTAGCATCATGCCTTCAAGTAATTTGGCATCCAGGCTAGCTGTGGGGTATTTCAAAACCAAACAACTCAATAACGGTGTCTGGTTGTAGTAGACTAATTGTTATCAATTCCTTCTCCTGTGCACCAGACTGAGAAAAGAGAATGATAAAGTGAGTTAAAGGCCTTAGTACTATACACTCTTCTTTTCAGTTTAATCTAGAAATGTTCATCAGCATGGAGGCCAGGCTAGCCTAGGCCGTGTTTATCAACTTTTCAGAAACGCGTTTCCAAAGGCCTTTACAAACGCATTTCCAAACACGTTTAAAAAATGGTGCTTTTATCAACTCAATCGCCCAAGTCGAAAACCAGCCTTGTCACTGCGCAGCTCTACTGCGCCATTATGCGTGCACTGTAGTACAATAGTGTGTGATCCATGTGTTTACGGAAACACATGGTTTAAAGACGTTTTAAAACATGTTTGCGTTTATCTCGCTTCTTTAAACGCGTTTCTGGTTTAAACGCGTATAGGATCACACAAGTTTGCGTGTTTCAAAACAGCTTTCCGAACCCCATAATCAAAACACCTTTGCGTTTATCAACTCCCTGAAACGCATTTTAAAAAATTTAAATGCGTTTGGAAACCTTAATTCTACCAAAAAAAAGAGTTGATAAACACACCCTATGATGACCACACCCCTACATATGTATCCCCCAGCTCTGATGGCATGGCTGATTGACAAGGGTTGGCCTATGTCTGATCCATGCCCCCAGCTGACATGTTACAACACCAGCCATGTCTGCCTTGATGTAATGGATGCCACCCCTCAGCGATCCAATAATACACCAATCCTCACTAATTCTTGATCCCCTCTGTGGAGGTGACATACCAACGAACCACTGAACAGCAGCAGCAGTTACCCACATCACAAAAGAATTACCTTCATAACAGTCTCGGCGTAGCACTACAATTAAAACAATGAAAAGGGGTGTACCGTGTATCATTTTGAATTTTCAGCGTATGAAACGCACTCGTAAGGATTGGAGAAATGAAATCGCAGAAAATTCATCTTCGCATATCTCAGAATATTTTTGTGATTTGATTGAACGAGCGAAGAAGTTTCCATTTTTCTGCCACATAATGAATCTTCATATGATTGGCATGTTACTAGAGTTTAGACCCCAGACTCACTCTCCACGAAGTTTGGAGCAATCAGGATTAAAGTACCATAAAATTAAGAAATGCTCCAGCAAGATGATGTATTAGAAGTATTCGAAGAAGTTCACAGGCAAATAACCTTCCGTAATTTTGGAATATATCAATTCTTACACAGTTACAGAGGCATGTACCCACCCATAGATGGTTCTGATGTAGTCATGTCTACACCCATACATCAGCTCTCTTCTTGAATGTATTGCAAAGTAGTCACGTTTATCATACAGTTGGGCTAAGATAATCGCAAGACACCTCTGCCTGGCACACTGGCACCTGTATCACCTACCGCATCGGTTGTAGGTCCCACCTGCCTCCCGTACCGCACCGGTCGTTTAGGCTGCCTGCCTCCCGTACCGAACCCATCGCAAGCTTATGTGGACTACACCAACCTTCACTACACGCTTTGCCAATGCACCACTCTGGTATGCGAGGGGTTGTCAATGGGGTTGCTTTGTTTTTTTCCCCGATGCAACCGTGCCACAAAAAAATATAACAAGAAATTTGGAATTCAGTTAATAAGAATTTACTTTAATAAATCATATACATGTATTGCAATTCTTTTTTTGGAGCAATTACTGTAAATATGAAAAAAAAATTAAAAGCTTTTTTTTTTTTTTTTAGTGCTTAGTTTCGTCCTTATTTACATAGTGTTGTATGATATGAACCCCCCCCCCCCCAAAAAAAAAAAAAAAATGTCATTACAAATGAGAACAACTCTTACCCGTTAACATCACATTGAGATTTTGTTATTTGGAGTTAATTTCAGCGAGATAGCGCAATTCTGCTAAAACACTTCACCGGCGGTTTCACGGAACACATGATGTGATTTAGCGGAATTAGAGTGCATCAAAGAAATGCTTTCGTCTGCTAATTGTAAAGCTACGCCGATACTGATAATGAGGAGAAAAAGAGACAGCAATATAAGAAGGGAGGTGGGAAATCTGTATGTAAGTATTTGTTAGCCAATTCACCCATTACGTGGCATAGAGGCATACGTGCAAATCTCCACAGGTCCACACAAGTCCACTATGTGTACTTACAAGCAAGTTGGTAGTACAAGAAATCAATAATTTAGTGATAGAGAGTATATTAAACAAAGAGTGACCACCATTGAAATAAAGGAATACTGTCTTAAAAGTGGTCACATCCCGCTTATTGTGAGTAAGACTCTATTTTCTAGTAAAATGCCTCTTTACAAATTCAAATTTGCTTCCCTTTTGTCTAAATAAGAATGGAGATTTTGATTTCAACATAACGCTTATATCATAACTTAAATTACATTGTTACAACTAGAGCAGATGTAAAAGGTTAGTAACATTAAAAGATAACAATTTCTACAATAGTAGAATGTTAGAGCAGTTATTCATTCCAAAACTTGAAACAAATTACATGACCAAAAAGGTATTTATTTTTCTCTCACTTTCTTGCATAGCATTTTCAGAAATGACAATCTTGTAAAAAGCTATAGCCACTGACATGCAACACATTATCTTCAGACCAGAGGAAATCTGCACCCTTTAAACTAATGCCAGACAGAAAGGTATGCGGCCGACTATATAAGGATTTAATCCTGGTTGCCCTTATATAACCTGAGGATCCTGGATTGCTTGGGGTTTGACAAATGTCTACCAGGCTGACATCATCAAATCACAGACAAAGGCTTTTTTTTGTTCTTTACTGCTACTGAGCATAGGCGTAACTTCCAGGTAATCTACTGAATGGCTCATAGATGAAAGGCTATAAGAGCCCCTGAGTATAACCAACAGCAACACATTTAAATTGCAAGCAACTTATTTTCTTCGTTATCAAGACCCAAGCAACAAGGACTAATTGAACTACATTGCGCACTGTCCGATCCTCCACGTTTGGTCCTAAACGTAATGTTGAGGAGTACCCTGAAGAAGAAGAAGAAGAAGAAGAAGAAGAAGAAGAAGAAGAAGAAGAAGAAGAAGAAGAAGAAGAAGAAGAAGAAGAAGAAGAAGAAGAAGAAGAAGAAGAAGAAGAAGAAGAAGAAGAAGAAGAAGAAGAAGAAGAAGAAGAAGAAGAAGAAGAAGAAGAAGAAGAAGAAGAAGAAGAAGAAGAAGAAGAAGAAGAAGAAGAAGAAGAAGAAGAAGAAGAAGAAGAAGAAGAAGAAGAAGAAGAAGAAGAAGGCTATAAATAAACTTTGAATTCCTTATAGGGTGCAATGAAGCCACATGCCTTTGGTAACTGCAATGTCATGGCAAATTTTGACATCCTAATGAGACTATTGCAAGCTTCAATCTGGAAAACTCACAATGAGGAATGGTTTAAAAACATGCTAATTTCGAGTTGATCCCTATGTATGAAAGTACCAGTACGAGTATTTCATGCAAAGGGTTATACTACTCCAGCATACTTATTTCATTTCCGTCAAATTTCAATTTCAACTGCAGTTTAATATCCCAGCTTCATAAACAGTGCTCAGCTACAGTCTGCAGAAGATTGACATATCTTGTCCGAGAAAAAAAATGATCAGGACAAAAAAAAAATTGTTTACGCTTTCCGTAAAGGTACAAAGAGAATCAGCCACATACATCTACAATGATAAAAAAAAAAAACCTGCTTAGTCACCCTATAGAAGCTGTCTTCCTTTTCTTACATATCAGCTATCACACTGAAAAGACTTACTGCCCAAGGATGTAGTTTTTGCAGGTCCCCTACCAAGGATTTGTTAAATTCTGTTGACAATAGATTACATCATACTCTCCCCCTTAAAGGGATAGTTCATCCTGAAGATTATTTTGGTTTCAATACAAGGAGACAAATGAGAGAAACATATTAGTGAAGGTTTGACAAAAATCAGTCAAAGGAAAAGAAACAAATAAACTGATTTTTTTTTTTTTTGGAAAATGTCAATTTTCTCATAAGGATACCAGTATTGACGGTACTATTTCACCTGTGCATTTGATATATCATTAGATGCATGTTTTTACACACAATCGCTATGAAAAGAATGTATTCCTACATCAAAGAACATTAAAAAAGGCAATTTATGGAAAATTAGTGCACAACACCTCACAGGTGACGTCTCAAAATCAAAACTTTAAAATCAAATAACGCTGTTTTCATTCGACCAAGTTTCATCAAACCTTCATGATATATATTTTTTTTCATGTGTCTCCTTTCATTGAAACCAAAATCATTTCAGGGTGAATCATATCAGTTTAAAACCCAACAAGGATGTTTACTACCTTCTGCTAGGCATGCATGTGTGTATGTGATAAAACAGGACAATTTCATAGAAACTTTTCCCTACGAAATTTGTAAACTCTTTGTATGATATTTTACATCACACGGGACACAAAGAACATATGAATTAACCACTTGGCATTTCTTCTGATCTTATCTACACTTTAACAGAAGCATCGTTATTAGGATAACTGCTTTACTTGAAAATGCCAGCTTAAATCTATAACAGCCTAACAATAGGAACAGGAAATATTTGCAGGTATTTTTTTCATCTGCTAAGCCACAGGTCAGCATAATAATTTGCAGCTTTTGTTCAGTAAACAGGCTCATGAATAGCTATCGTCCTATGACCCAAACCCATATCGCACCCTTGGGAACTTTTTCATGATAATGAATGGGCATTGAAAATTGGTCGTAAAAAATATATTTTATTGACCCTCCTGCAAACAAAGTTGAAAGGGGAAGAACGGCACACAGAAAAGTTTTCTATTTACGATCAGCGTATACCCTTCACATAGCCAAGTTCAATGGACAGTTCACGGAAGCATGGCAAAATCAAAATGGTGTAGTAAGGCATGAAATGCAGCGATGACCCAGTAGTTTTCAACTTATTTCTTCGAAATTTGAGCCCCTTTTACATGATGATTTGCATATTAATCCCCTCGTAAACAATATACCGGTAGTCTGCATCAAATAGTTTCACAATTGTCTAATGCCATGTACAGATCGCAAGCCTGGCTTCTTGGATTTGAGACATAAGCCAAAGTTGAAAAAAGTCTATGGCTCACAAAACTACCGATAGTCAATTTTTCATTCTCCTCTTCGAACTGGAGAAGGGATTGAGAATGATTAGTCTCCTGCAGCCAGACCCGTTTTTTGAAAAACTAATTTTGGACTGAAAATATCCAACAGCCAGGTAGACAGTCTACCACGTGCTAGCACTTCACATATCTACGGATCGTAGTGAGGACTTTTGGTGGCCGGTGTGCAGGAGAAGCGCCAAACCGAAAAAGGATCTGGTATCAACTAGACTACTGATAGTGTGAATCAGGACCGCCCATCCTTCAGCAGCAATAGTGATCCACCATACAATCATTAGTCTATTGCACCAGACTTTTCTGAAGCCTTTTGGGACAAAAAACAAACTCAGCCTATAAATCTAGACTACCACAAAGTGCAATTGGCTCCGTTCCAGGCTAAAAATATGGGCTGAAGAATAAGCAAAAGTTTGATTGTGCATTGTTGCAGCGCTGGGTGAGATATTTTGACCATTTCGCATTGTCAAAGATTCCAATCTTTTGTGAAAATGGTTGACAATATTAGATAGAGTCACCTGGTATATTGTGTACAGCGATGTACTCAAGCTGCCTTTCTTGTTAGATTCACATTGACTATTTATCCTAATCTACAGAGGATCTTCTCAGAAGGGTCAGTACTTGGTAGCTAGCTCTTTGGTCCTAAATTCAGGCCTTTTCAGGCCTAAAGGAAGGGTATCCTTTTTCAGGTAATTTAAAAAATATATGTAAAAAACACAGAAAATGGAAGAAAATACTGTTCAAGGTCTTCCCTTACAATAAATGTTTACAAAACACATAAAATGGAAGAAAATATTGTTAAAGAACTTTACTCATAACATTAGAGGTGGAAATGGATTTTGAGTGGAATTATATAGATCTTAAGATTTCAAGAAGGTTTTGGAGAGGTCATCCAATATCTCCCTGGTTCCTGAAGTCTAGAGTCCGAGATCAGAAATCAGTGCACATCTCAGTTCTCTGATGTGATAATGGTTCCCATCAATTTATCACTTGACATGAGTGCGTTCCCTTCGACACTCTCTCGCTACCAATCACTGAAAACTGCATCAACATACTACACATCTTTATGCTAATGGCACTGAGAGGGTTAACAGTCATTATCCCACTAGCTCCATATGGACATAACATCATCATTTTCTTCATTCATCTTTATTACAAAATAAATTCGAAATTAATTACACCAGTAAAATCATGCAAAGTCATGAACAAATTAACAACCTCAAAACATAACAGCAAAAACTGGAGTGGGGTGGGAGGTCCACCCACTGCATGCCAATTATGCACCACCCCTTTTTGTACCCCTATGCATTGTCTCATCGTAACAAACATTTAGCTGTCTAACTTGTCACACCCAAGCAGAAATGTCTTTTTATTTGCATATTTCTACACTCAAAGTTAACAAAAGGTGCATAGTTCTGTGAATATCGGTGTTCCAAGGACTGGGCAAGAAAAATATCTCGGAGGCATTCACTACCACCGGACAATGATCTTCCTATGATTTTTTTTTTTAATTTGGTATTCATACCCCTAAATGGAGGGCTGTGACCACAAGACTCTGTGCTATGTGCGCGGCTTGCAGGATCAGCAGGCACATGAAGCCAGAAATACAATCATTCTTCTTTGCCTTGCATACTACACAGGCGGCAAGTTTGCGTAACTACAAAAACCAGGCCGTCTGCTGCATTTACAGTCAGTCATGCTTAGAAATCAGCAGGAACGTTGCAATAATCCCCTGAATAACTCCGTAGTAGTGTGGTAGCAAGAAATAAGAAAGGGGGGAAAATGCAGACCGATTTATTTTCTCCCGAGGGGTGGTGAATGAATACTCAATACAGCTTCTCCATTTTTCATTGACTGGATTTTGAATGGTCTCGCATTTTGAGATTTCAAATAAGATCATAAAAAAGCAGTTTTGTTAGTGAGACAAATGTATTTTAGAATACTTGTTTGTCACTCATAGTTGCTTCCCTACAAAACATTAATAATTTCATGTCTGGGAGCCCCTTTGCATAAAACTTAACCATAATGGTAACTCTGCCATTAATAGTAACTACGATGGTAACACTGCTCAACAGCCAATCAAAGTCAAGATTTCTATAGAATTTCTATGCAACAGGGCTAGATCTACTCATTGATCTACTTAATCCACCATTCCACCAAATTTGACGTGTCAGTGAAACAACCACAGAGGCGACTTTCCAAGCCCTATCTCACGAAAGAAACACCAAGAGCCAAACTTAATTTCACAAGAAAGGATCTTTGATAAAAAGATTTTTTTTTTTTTGGGGGGGGGGCCTCTTTCTTGCATTGCGGGGGGGGCTGATTCGCCCTGTGATTCAGTAACATGTTGCATATAGATTTTCAATTCTTGTAACTTACCATCAATGGTAACTATCATGGCAACAGCTAATGATCTCTCGTTGTTGCACCTGTTACCATGGAAGTTACAATTGCAATAAATGAAAACCTTTACGCAGCATGGTCCAGGGCATTTCTTTATTAATCTATCTATATAGTTTCAAATTTATATCTTTATACAAACATTTATCAATCTTACAGTACTGACAGTTAAGTTCTTATCAACTCCATCAATAAAAATTTTGATCAGTCCTCTTTTTCTGTCCTGTGATCTGAAAGAGACAATCATTGACTGGCGCATGTTGCCAAGTTAGTTAAAATTATCAAGCAGAAAATTGCACGGATTAACTCTGTACGCACACTTTAAGTTGAATTTTTGCACTGGTAATACTCGCCCTTCCAAATAGGGCAGTATGGAATCTAGCAGAGAAGGAGTTAAAGGAATACACTGTACTGGGAAGGCAACAAGCCCTCAAAAGGTGTTCATGAGCAATCTTCTTGCCAATGGTCTTAACTTCATGTATTGTCCATTTTGGAAACTTGCTGAAAGTGATTTGCCCTCAAATGATCCACATTTGGAGTAATTATCCAGGCCGAACATTTTGAGGATTTGTGATTTAATCATTAATTTCTCCAAATAGGGATCATTTGAGGGTAAATAACTTTCAGCAAGTTTCTAAAATGGACAATACATGAGGTTAAGACCATTGGCAATGAGATGCATGCTCACAATCACCTGTTTGAAAGCTTTTTGTCTTCCCAGTACAGTATGTATCAATGGGACATATTTGCACTGTTAATACACACCCTTCCAAAAAAGAGGCGTATGGCATCTGGCAGAGAAGGAGTTAACCATTTCTCATCAGTGGAAGTTCATCTGGAGGACAGTGTAAGGGTTTCAGAGTATCTACAGCCCACAATTCAGCTCATACAGCAATCAATTGCAATCGACAGGTTCATTGCGCAGTACTAAACTCAAACTCAACTCAACTCAACCTTGCAGCTATGTACAGATGGGTACTTGTGACAATTTAATATGAATTTAGCATCGATTTACATGACTGCTCTGCCCATAAAGGTGCATTATTTCTCATGAATTTCTCATGCCCTTGGAGCCCATAAAAATAATCCTAGTCTAACCTTAGGATTTCCTTTTTTGGTGGGAACAGCTCAGTTGTTCAACAAAACAACCCAGACATACACACACTATCCTCAAGCCACCCCTTTGGTAGTGCGGTTTTGAAACATCGGTGGCAGCGGATGTTTGTGAGCGCAAAATGTTCCCCCTTATCCAAACGCACGCCCTTCAACCACGTTCAATAATTTGTGCTCTAATAAACCTTTTGAACTGTGTGGTTTTCTGTGCTGTTGGGGTCTAAAAAACACAGCATTCTCTCCATAATGGCGTACAGCCAAAGGGATAATAAAACTATCTGCACTATGATCTCTTTGGCTCTCTCTTTTTTCCTCCTAACCCTCTAATAGAAAAATCTTCCATACAGACACCCATGGTTCAAATCAAGTGATCTTGTTCATAGGCCAACTGAAATGCAATCAATACAAGGGCTGATAAAAGACATTCTAGGATATTTTTGTGAGACAGTACAAAAGACAGACGTAAGCGCACAATGCTGAACAGAAGAAATATGGAAACAATTGAATGTTTGAAGATGAAAAATGCATAACTGTCAAAATATTCTAGATATGCATTTCAGATTAAATGCCATGTGTCATTAACGGCGTCATTTTCCCCATACTTTATTGACAGGCTCTCCAAGCTTATTGTTCAGTACCTCCTGTACAATTATTCAGACCGTGAGGATGTGATGATTCTTATGTCTCATTAGATAATCCAGGGATGTGTTATGGAAGGAATGAAGGAATGATATGAAGCAACTTTCTTTTTTTGAACCCATGCGTGGCACCACCGAATAAGTATGTGGTCTCAGCTTGTGCTTTTCAGCAGGATTGTGTAGCAACGGTTTCTCAGAGAACAAAAGAAATGTAGAGTCATATTGCGCTTGTCCAGTTCTGTTGGATTGCATCAATACTTTTGATAAAAAATCTCAGCTGCATGCAGATGTACGCACCGTCTGTTAATGAAAATAAACAGCTTAAGATATAATTTTGATTATGATTGAATCCCATATTTCCGGAAATCGCTGGAAAGTTAAGAAATTTGTTAATTGTGTAAGTAAGAATATCATCTCCTTTCCCCATTTGTGCATCATTCAACAACTATTTAGAAGAAAGCCGAGTACAGGATCTTTAGTGGTGTTGCCCTTCACTTTCTTGAAAATTGCAAAAAAAATGTAATAAGAAACACAGCTTCGAGAGAAGAGCAGGGAATTAAAGATATTGCTTTCCAAGTTGACAGCAGCTAAATGTCAGTGCCGCGCATGGGACATCAAAGCATTGCAGTGATTGTGGAATACTTTTGACATTCATTAGCACACTTTAGTATCCATACAGATGTCTGAATATTTCATGCTCGAGTTGTTTCTCCTTTCTAACACATCCCTGGATAATCTATCAGCTAAGAAATTAAGTGCATTTTCTCTATCTAGGGGTGTCTTCATTAGCCCGATGTGGGCAAAATAGTGAGCTTGTTCTAATCAGGTTAGCTAGCCAGATCACGAAATAGCTAGCTATTTGCGTCTTCATTAGCCAGCTCAGGCAAAATAGCTTGCTATTTGGTCAAGAAAATTTCCCAAGAAATCTTGGGCTAGATGGAACTAGCTCGAGCTAGTTCGCGGATTAGCTCAAGCTAAAAATTTCCCGACCTCGGCGTGCATCAGCGCACACAAGGCATTGTTTACGTTATGTTTTTATACATGGGTGACTGCGAGCTCACAACCGAAGCCATGCGGTCGTGGCCTATTCCCGTCGCACACTGCGCATGTGGAACATCGGGATAATTTATGTGTCTCATGTTTCGAGCTTACGTATCCCAAGCTTCGAGCTAATGAAGACGCGATTGCAACTTCAGGCTAGTTCCCCTGATCTGCAAAATAGCTCGCTATTTTGAAGACGCACCTTCTGATGCAACTTGAGTAAGCACTTTTACTGAATGGGCTGTGCTAATGTGATGGTAGGGCATGGAAATGAATGATTACTGGGGCGTAATCAAGGCAGATCTGTTCTACTCCTTTTGATTTCAACAATTTGTTTCATAGTGAGATGATTCCTGTCTGGTATCCTGAAACCAAACAGGAATGGGACCTATGCTCATGCCAGAACGACACTCCATTGATAATAGATTCCGTAGTCGTACCATGAACTACCCAGTACCTTTTTACCCATGTGTGATGGGTAAATGACTGCACTTTTTCTCTGACATTTATGACAATGCAGTTTTCATTCCACCACTAAATACATTACCCAGAGGCATTTGTTCATCCTTACCTGTGTGATAAATTTGAGTCTGTGCTTGAACAATAAGTTCAAATAAAGTTCAATTTTTACTTGGCTTTACAAACTGCACATGTGGAAAATTGAAGATGATATAATATCATGAAATTTCAGTGCTATGGGCAATGAATTCAAAGGGTGTTTAATTTCTGCAGAATGTTTATTTAGATGACGTACTACATGCAAAGGCAAATTCATCTTAATTTAAAGTCTCTAATTTTCCTTCATTATTATGCGAGTTGTTAAATGGAGAATAATTTTTCTTAGTAAATGCTCTTCAGCGAAGCACTTGTTGTCAATTTCTGTACGAAAGTCACCCAAATATAAATGAATTTGAAACACACTGGACAACATCATCCAATCAAAAGTCAGTTTTAAGTGCCTATATTCTGAGGTTAAGATCTTTAGTAGATGTTTCCTTAAAATTCAACCTTGTGTTTACATGTCTTTAAAGTTGAAGCCGGCAAAAGATATACCAGTTTACTACCTTGAACATTCTCTGCAATATAAAAGTCACTTTTGAATTTGATTCTGTATTGATTTTATGAGTTTATGTAGGATCATGGGAACCACTTGCATCTGATAACCATAGAAACGGTTAACAGATGAGTCTACAAAATTGCTCGTATTTGCCATTCTGAGCTTTCAGACTGCACAAGGTCTACATATAGAGTTTACTTCCCAAATATTGAAATAGCATCAGGTTCTTGTTGAAACACACTATCAAACATCTGCATGTTTACTTCCCACACTATTAAGCACAATGCTCCACACTGACAAAAACTGTACAAATGCACAAATTAAATATGTAGGAGACGTATAGATAGTGTAGCCCATTTAAGGCCCTGTAATTCACCAGAATGGAACTGAAATATCTCTGGGGAGTGTCAGGAGAGGTATTATAATATGTTTGTTGAGAAATGTTGTTATTCATACTGACTACAAACAATCAGAAATAAATAATGCTTCATTTCAATTGATGTAAAACATATTACCAGCAATATAACTGCTCTCAACTAATCATGTGGGTAGGATCTACAAGTCCATTTTGTGAGATGCATTTTTATAACTTCTCTCACCTTTCCAATTATGGATATTGCTTTCATATGTGTCATCTTGAATGGCAGTTTGATCATGTGTCAATCTTTTATTTATTTACTTCATTTTTTTACAAATAAAATACAGAAATTTGTGAAGGAAAAAACTCATTCACATATATCTAATTTTGCTTTGGAACATATTCACCTACCAGTAAACTCATTTTTGATAATTTTGATTCAAATAAAATAAGATGTTATTGCTGAACTCACCTTTCTCAAAAGACTTTCTGCTTTTTTGATGTCAAACTTCTTTGCTGTTGAGGAAGATAAAATGTTTTGAGAAAAAGCTGAATACAGGACAGGTCTATACATATATAGGCCTATAATACTGTTGTAAAATACATATGCCTTTGATTTATAATTATATCTAAAACTTTTGCATTATACGAAAGAGAAATGAAATACAAGCATTATGGCATTCATATTACTACTAATCGAATACTTGTATTCAACCATGCAAAAGATTATTTCACTGTAGTTGTTTTGTTTTACTTGATTTGCATGAAAGCAGAAAATGAGAGACCACATTGGTCATAAGGGTGAACAAAATCGGACAAAGTGCCCCTTCTTACGATTGATCTGAAGTGGTCGCAAGTCCAATCTTCTATCTAGAATTACAGTGTATGTCAATAGCAAGCCAATTGCAAATCTTTATTAATGGGAAAGTCCATCCTACAGTTGAATTGGTTTTAATTTTAGCTGAAAATAAAAACCGGCATATTAGTGAAGTTTTGACAAAACTCAGTCAAAAGTATAAGAAATTTATGAGTTTTCAAAGTTTTAATATTGTGATGTTACTTGTGAGGTCACTCTCCCATCTCCCATATGTAGTATGCCGGATGACTCCATAAATTGCCCCCTTATCTGTTTTTTTATGAAGGATTTTTTTCAAAGAGGTGTGCATGTTGAAATATATTTATAATGATATGTCATATGCACAGGTAAACTGGTATATATCCTTTTTAACAAAATTTACAGTAACAAAAAATAGTACACAACATATGGGAGAGCACCTCGCACATGTAGGACATCACAAAAATTCAAAATTTAAAAACTAATGATTTTCTTATCCTTTGACGGATTTTCATCAAACCATCACCGATATTTCTTTGTCATATTTCTGCTTTTATTAAAACCAACTTTGTTTCAGGGTGGACTCTCCCTTTAAGACAGGGCCTGGAAGTATGAATGCCAGGCGTAAAAACTTACATCTCAAGAACCTGCGGATACAGTAGTCATCATGGTATGGGGTCAGGACATCGGACACTCGCTCTTTCAACTAGAGTCAGCAGAAATAGACATTGGAAATACACAATAAAAAACATTGTCATGAGATTAGAGTTGGAAGTAATATGAAGTATTAACTAGAGTCAGGGGAAAAAGATCTTAATGAAAATACACAATCAATAAACAATTCTTGTAAGATTAGAGTTGGAAGAAATATGAAGTATAAACTAGAATTCATCAGAAAAAGACATAAGAAATACACAAACAAATATCACCTGTCATAAAATCAGAGTTGGAAGAAGTATTATCGTAAGTAGTAACTACAGTCAGTAGAAAAAGACATTGAAAATACACAAACAAATAACAATTGTTATAAGATCAGAGCTGGAAGGTTGCCCACTTTCCACTCACATTCTAAAAACATCATTAACAAATGTTAACAAATAAGTTTTCTTTCATTTTACCTAATGCCACCAAATTGAGTTCTTTGTTCTCTTGTTCATTAATTCCTCGCTGTTTCCATGAACCATCATGGGTGGCCAATTTAGGCCAATTTTTTATTTTGAGTTTTTTCTTTTTTGGATGTCTTATATGTGTACCTTCATGGACAAGTTTGAAATCATGAAATGCAGCATTTTCATCACACGTGATGTGCGACCCGGTTCGTGATAACTCTCAGCATGGCATACTGGGCAGATGCGTTTTCACGAACCGAGACGCTAGCAGACTACGTGGGATGAATTGAGCCAGTGAGTTAACTTATCGAGTATTTTTATCAATATATATGATATGATCTGCCAGGTGATAACTTCAAACGCGATTATCTTGAAAACTCTATTCCGGGCTAAACGTGCACGCGTAACGGTTCGTGAAAACAGCGACGACTTGTTTCATATTCAATACATAACTATTTTATGAAACCCATTACAACACTGTATAGTATAACATAACATAACATTAATGATTGCTTGAAAATGTTACCGGTATGCATGTTGACCTTCAATAATCAATCATATATTTTCTTTGATTTATGCTTTACAATCATTAAATAAATAATATATCCCTTTTGAACCATTGTCTTGATATCTTTTGCAACATTTCAGAATCACTTTAAAGTTAATCCTCCAAATTAACTTTATTCCTGTGACATCAGCGCAGCGAGGCACATTATGCAGCCATCAAACCTGCATTTCAATATGAACACACCATCCAGGGTCAAATCAATTTCTGTTCTTGAAAGCCCTCAAGCCACAGGCAAACAACAACTAACAAGAATCACAAAACTCACCAAAAAAAAAACATCAAAGAACATGTTCTCCAACACTATATAAAGATAACTAACCTTGTACTTGTCATACTCAATTTGTGATAGTTGGGATTAGAAAGCAAATTAGAAGCAAATTTCCATGATTTTGGACTGAATAAAATATCTTGTATCTTGTAGAAATGCTGTTCATGTTTTCATGTCTCATACACTACAGCTCAAAGGAATTGGCATAGGGAAAGGGAAAGGGAAGAAAGGGAAGGACCCACTGTTTTAAATCGTGGTATATTTTGTCCAGTCAGCATAAAACATGATCTTTAGGCTAAACTGTGTTTCATGCTGAACTGGACAAAATATACTGCAGTCTAAAACTGCGGCTCCTTCCCTTTCCCTTTCCCTATGCCAATTCCTTTGAGCTGGAGTGTACATCCATATACGTAGCATACACAGAGTAATGTTTGGTCAACTGTATAGAGGGTTCCCACAACCAGCCATATTATTGGAGGGCAAACAATAAAAACTTGTGCATCAGACCATGAAAAGTCATTGTTTTCATGGTTTTTGCTCATTTTGCCCTCCAATATGGCTGTGTGAGGGAACCCTCTATATTAAGCAAAAATCATATTCTTTCACATGTATGCAGATAGTGATAAAAAAATATGCACACTTATCAGTTCACACATGCCCAAATTAAGACAAGCTTTACTTTATAAAAAAAAAATGTGTTATTTTCTTAATTTGTCTTGCAGATGTTATATTACTATTCCAGGCTGATGTAAGCCTTATCCACCTTTTACTCGCACATCATGTGTAGTCAGTTTTAAATGTATATAGAGGACTACACATGCATATTATCTTGATGCACCACCAAACATCCCAGTTTAGCTTCCCCAGTGAGCTGCTTTTGGGATTATTTCTACAAGATACAAGGTACTATTGATGATTTTAATTCCTGGAAGATTGCATGCAGTATTGTCAGCATGTGAAAATATAATTGATACTTGGTAATAAGAAACATTCATATCATGATATGATTGAGTCTCACAATCATATGCACTTTTACATTGTTGGTTTTGTTCAAATATTTATAACAAGCGTCTTAACTCTTAACTGTGTATTTTGATAAAACACAAATTTTGATGAATCATATTACTTCCCTGTACACATAACATGTGAGCCCCTGCCCCTATCCCTCCCACCCCAACTCCAGCTACCCCCCCCCCCCCCGCCCCCCTCCAAATTTGTTCATCGAAAATGGCAGAACTTACAAGACTGAAATAAGTTAACATACTCACCAACAGGTGGTTGTTGTAAAGAAAATAAACAATTCTTACCTTTAAGAAAGTTTCAAACTGCTTTGAAGTTATACCAAGCTTCTCTGCATCAACAGTAGCCATTGTGCATTCTCAGACTAAACTCCGCCACTCTCTACGTTACACTGATGTATTCAGATAGCACGGCGGTCTTATACAGTAGTTGGTGTGCGTAGTATATGGTGTGGTAAACAGGGGCAGGGATGTTATTATTGTATTGAATAGGAGCGGGGTATTCTCCGTGCACACTCAACTACGACGACATCCAGCTATGTAACTTTCGTTCAGTCGTGAAAGAAGCTTACTGTACAGCTTTACGGCATTGTGCAGCATCTACCGCTTGAATACGTTACGTATGCAATGATATAAGAGTGAAACGGATAGGGCACTCCCCAGCCTCAACCGGCCCAAATGAACGTAGTGGTGATAAAAGAACAGGCTGACACAAATAAAATTGCTGACATTTTCAGAACATAAATGTACTACCATATACAAAAGTACAGTATAGTAAAAAAAAAAAAAAGTTGAGATATGAATGACAACGCACATTTTTATGAAAATTAACAACAATGACATACAAGGTCATCCCACCCATCAACCCAGTGATATAAGCCCAGTCTTTGAAGCATGATCCTCAGAGCCAACCTGATTGACAGGTATAGCTGAATCCATGCTGAAGGCCGAAGCAATTATCTACATAATAATACATGGTGATACCCCGGGTGATACCAGAGGGTTGGGACACGTCTCTGGTGGTACCAAACACGCTTCGTTCGGACTTCAAACCGTTTGAAACACCCAGAACATACATTTTCAAGCTTGTCATGACATTTTTATTTGAACACACGTTTCTGCAAAATATGGTTTAATCAAGAACCCTATGGACATGAAAGCTACTCATTCATTCTTTCATTTGGTGCAACTATGATTTGCGTTTATTGTTATGAGAGAGTGCTAAAGCAGTTCATGTTTTTTTTTCCTTTTTGTCCTCTAAACAAAGCAAAGTAAGTAATTCTCTGCAAAGCAATTCATCTAAATTATATAGCTGATCTTTTAAGGTGTCATCCTTTAAGTTCACTGAATATAGATTTTGCTCTAAACTCACTCGTCTAGCTTGCCGTAACTTTTCAAAATAAATAAATATTGACATTATCTTATTATACAAATTGCAAAAGAATGATAGCGTCAACAAAGAAAAGAAAATTGAACAAGAATACCAATAAGCATGTTTAAGAATCGCCTTCTTTATCGCCTTCAAACTAATAAGGAAACTGAAGAGTATAGTAGACAGAGACAGAGAGAGAGAATCGAGACAGGGACAGGGAGGGACGGGAAGTGAGGCGGACTCGAGACGGAGACAAGACAGAGATAAAGAAATCTACAGATCGAGATACAAAGAAACGACAGAGTGAGAGAGAGAGAGAGAGAGAGAGAGAGAGAGAGAGAGAAAGACAGACAGACAGACAGACAGACAGACAGACAGAGACAGAGACAGAGACAGAGACAGAGACGGAGACAAGACAGAGAGAAAGAGAAACGACAGAGAGAGAGACACAGAGAGAGAGAGAGACGGAGAAACGACAGAGAGAAAGAGAGACAGAGAGACCGTGAGAGAATCGAGACAGGGACAGGGAGGGAGAAAGCGAGACAGACGGAGACAAGACAGAGAGAAAGAGATAAGCAGAGACACAGAGAAAGAGACAGAGAGAGAGAGAGACGGAGTAAGACAGATACAGAGACACAGAGAAGGAGAGAGACAGAGATACAGACAGGCAGATACCATGGACCCTACAGAGAAGTGAGAAAGAGGGACACAGAGAGAGACAGACAGGGAGAAAGAGGGAAGGGAGAGTTATGATACAACAATGTAGGAAGACAGAGAAAAGAGGGAAAGAGAGTATGGGTGAGAGGGGAGATATGAATAGACAGAGAGAGAGACAGACAGACAGACAGACAGACAGACAGACAGACAGACAGACAGACAGACGGACAGAGGGAGTGAGAGACAGACAGAGAGAGAGGGGGAGGGGAGAGTTATGATACAACAATATAGGAATAAAGAGATTAGAGGGAAAGAGAGTATGGGTAAGAGGGGTGATATGAATAGACACACTGAGGGGAGATTAGATAGAGGACAGTATTATGATCACTGAGATGACAAGGATTAGACCATTTGCAATGAAGGGCCTTCTGAGCCGCGCGGATGATAATTATTTCAGAAATAACTTCTCTAGCACCCTTTCCTTCTCTCTCCCACATCCCTGCTTCAAATAAAGAGGTGGCGCTATCCTTACTGCGCATAGAGCTATATAAAGTTAAATTTCTATACTACTTCCGAAATCAAACTGACCAACAACTAAACACAACAAAAAAGTAAGTCCCCCCTAAGCAAAATAACATAACATAACAGAACGAAAAGGTTTTGAGCAAAATAATTTGGCAGGATTGTTTCTTAACTTATTGACTAACTTTCGTATGAAAATCACATTCATCCAATCAGTCATGCTTGAGTGAGCACACATTAAAGGCAAAATTGTCACTTTTCAAAAGTCACAAGGGTGATTGTTTATTCCATTTTAACAGTAAATTTTTGCCTTTCCTTTTCAATTTAAAGTGTATTCACTAAAATTTGACACGAATATTACCTCTTATATTCAAATGATACGTCATGTTACATTTTTAAAAAAATATCTAGAGTTTTATTTTTTCACAAAAATAAAGGGTTTTTAAAAGATTCAAACTCAAGAGGGATGAGTATTTTTTAAACGGTGCTCACTCAACCAGAACAATTGATTAAGTGTCGGGATAGGTGTTTGTGCATCCAGAGATGGATGATAAACAATGAAAATACATAAATTATGCACCTGAAATGGAATTCATTAACATTCAAATGACAGAATCTCAAAATTACTATTGTGAATTTTACAAAGTGACAATTTTTGCGTATAATGTGTGCTCACTCATGCATGACTCGGTGGGTTACTGCGATTTTCACACGGAAGTTAGTTAACATTCCTGCCAAATTATATTTCTCAAAACTTTTTTGATCAAAAGTTATACTATTTTGCTTAAGTGGGGGACCTACATTTTTTTTTTGTTGCGTTTAGTCCACAAAAGATGGTATAGAGTTGGAATACATCTAATTTTCTGGGTCATCCAGTTCGTCCATTTTCTCCTATACGCCCCCATCCCCTTTCCCTCTATATTTCCTGTCATTTCTATAGCTTGTTCAAACCGTTCTTATTGTATATCCTAAAATCAGCTAATTTGCCTGGTTCTTATCTCCTCAAAATGTCCGTCTAAGGAATCAATATCATTCGTTTGGGGAACCATATTATTTTCACAACTCGCCAAGCGTCTTCTCAATCGCATTTCTCTCCACTCCTGCTTCCTAGAACCTCTTCATTTGTTATTCAAGGAATCCACATCACTCGTTTGAGGAACCACATACATTATTTTCACAACTCGCCAAATGTTTTCTCATGTCTTCATGTTATTAACCATGCTTCCCTTTCATACATCGACATGGGGTAAATGTTGCAAGTAACCAAGCCTCCAATAGCATCCCCTTTCTCGGGATTTTCTTTAATTTTGAAAAGGATGATTTAGCTGCAATTTTTTTTTTTTTTTTAAATCTTATCTAAAATGACTTTGAAAAGGCTAAATAACAAAAATCTGTAGACAAGTCAAAAGATACAAACTAGTTGTGGTTACCGCTCTTGTCCCGTAGGACACAACTTAATTCATTATTATTTTTTTTTAAAGTCAAATTCTTGTTTTTCGTGTAGAAACACAATATACAACAATAAACATGTACAGGAAAAGGAAGAACTGCTCGATATTAAACTGTATAATACCAGACTTTGTCCCAAAAATGATAATAATGGCTAATGTATTCAAATAAGGCGGACCGGCATAATGTTGAAATAAAACAACAACTATAGCGCTCGCATGGAAACTATTTTTCTGGGCAACCAATCCATATGAGTCCATCATTTTGAATGGAAGCTAGCGATATCATTCAAAACAATATGACAACTGCTACAAATTGATGTTAAGACAACATACCGCAACAGACGCTAAACAATGTATTTTCGTGGTATCAGTGTTATGGGACAAACAATATACTTGGTCAAAAGCTGAAACGTCGGAAACGTGCAATGAGTTACAAGTGCAAGTCGGTGCAATGTTCAGTTAGTAAGTAATACGCTACACCGTAGCATAACGGAGGTCATGCTGAAAACAAATTATCGTTTCGATCATAATGATTGATGTTTGGTGTATAAATATATGCCTTGCTCTCTACCCCCCCCTCCCCCCCTCCCTCTCTCTCTCTCTCTCTATCTCTCTCTCTGTAGGAATATGCATGCGTTGGCATGTGTGTGTGTGTGTGTGTGTGTGTGTGTGTGCGTGTGTTACCTGATTACAACAATTGTGTAATCATATTTGATATTTTCAGGGATTTTATTGTATTTTAATTATTATAATACATACATATAATTTGCATGATCGGATTGTTTTGTTTATTGTTTGTCAATACATTTAAACTGATGTTGTTATATCATGACTTTATTCAAGTTCAAGAGTGGCAGACATACATACATAGACCAGGTCCACCGTTTCGTGCCAAACAGATGGCAGGTCAAAATGATTACAACGGTCACAAATGAAAACTATTACAAACATGCAGTGCCACAACACAAGGAATAAATACGTGTACTTAAATACATTCATCATATCAAAATAATCCTAAGTATCTTACATTAATTACGAGAGATAATACTCAATTTATCATCGTTATCTATTAAAAAAAAAAAAGGAGAGGGGAATTAACAAGTTACTAATCGCTAAATGACTTTAAATGTAAATGTTATCTGACGGATGATTATGGATCTAAGTGTCGTACAAACATATGGCTGGTCAAAATTATTACAACGGTTACAAAGGAAATGAATCTAACTTGTATTACATGGAATCAGAATGAATTGTTGAAAAAAGTGTGTGTGTGCGTGTGTGTGCGCGTGCGTGTGTGTGTGGATGTGTGTGTGATCAATGTGTGTTCAACATGTTAGAATTGTATTTTGTTTTTGATAGTAAGATGCACCTTTAACTTATATTTATGTGATATTTCGTTGATAAATGAATGAATAATAACAAAAAGGTGTGTGTATATGACTTGTGTATAGGCGTATGTGTGTTTGGAAGTAATGTTAATGGTAGGTCGCTATCATTCATTGCTTCATACATTGGGGTGTCAGTTGTATAGTCAGGCTACAGGAGTGAAAAAACAGGAGTGAAGCAACTCGACAGTCGAGAAGCTTATAAGTGGCCGATCGAGGGTGTGTGAATGTGAGCTTGCGAGAGGTGGGAGAGTGAATGATTGTTGCTATGTTGATATCAAGACGCCCCCCCCCCCCCCCGCCATCACCACCACCACCCCCTCATCCCACCTCCCTCACTCTTTTTTTTTTTAAGCGTCTGTAGACATAGCATCAATACTGCGGGGTGACTAAGTTAAGAGGGATTTTGTGGGGTTTATGATGTGTAAAAGACCTATCCACGCAGCGTAGCATCCATGGTGGAATACACTAGATGCCTCATTCCTGTACTGGCGCCATTGCCCACGGCGCCCTGCCCGGCTCCCTCCCCGTCCCTCCCCCGCTCGCACCCATTCCATCCACTCCAGTACGCCCACCCCACCCTACATCCGTCCTCAGACTCCCGCAGACCCAGTCACACAATGGAAAGTCTGTGTTGTGTAGATAGATGATAGGAGTGAAACATCTCAGTACAGCTCGCGTCAGGTGACCCACCCTGGTATTCTATTTCTGGGCTTACGAACACCTCGCCAACAAACCCCAGCATCCCAAGAATGCCAAGTGGAATGCCATTCCCAAACAAATCTACCGATATGCGTTTCATCAGGCCCTGTCGATTTAGATGTCAACTCCGGATTCAACCGGCTAGTTCTCTCTCTCTCTTCTCTCACGTAACTAACACATAGTTTCGTCCCATTTTTCTCCAGCGTCACGTGTGTGAGGAAGGGGTATGCTTTTACCTTGAGGATGATTCATTGTGTGCAAAACCTTGACAGAAATGTGCTCAAAATAAGGGACTTTCAAAACCAAAGAGGTTCATGTTATTGTGAAGATATACACGCAATATACCATGACGAACGTGGATAACAAGTTAGTGTTAGTTTTCAAGCATTTTAAAATCAAGTAGTATCAAAATACCTATATTGTATTTATCTATTCCTTTTAATCTGAAGAAAATAGTTTAAATACATTTAAAAGATATAAATCGAATTATTGTTGGCTTCACACTGATCTGATTTTGAATTTTATCATTAATTATTGCTGTTTTTCTACAAAAAAGTCTAGGTAAAAGACTAGACAAACGAGCACGCAAGCAAACGTGCATTATACACAACGTTGCCAGAACTGGCATAATTATGCTTTCTGGCATAATTTGGACCCTTTCAGCATAATTCATTATGCCGGCATAATTTCGGCATAATTCAGCTTTTTTAAGCAAATAATCTGGAGTAATACGAGCTTTTTTAGCATAATTTTGATAGAAAAATATATATTTTTTTTCACATTTTGTTTTACATTTTTCACATTTCTACTAATAAATAAACTGCGCCAGCACCGACAGAAGTGCGGGAAATCGTTCAACATGCACTCGGCAGTTACAGTATATCAGGGAGTCGATGTTGTATGTATGTTTTGTCCATGCAACTCACAGCCGACCCTAGCTCGGGTCGGTGTATATGTAGGCCTACTGTGCGGCCACCGCGTGCGGCGCGCGGGTGGCTGTACTGCATAAAGTTATGGTCCAATGTTCCAAACTTTGAGGCTGGATTGATCTACATGTGGTAAATAATGAACACAAATCATGAACAATGTTCTTAAATGCTCTTCACGAAATGTATAACGTTATGTGATGCAATGCCTAAGGGAGAAGTTGTATATAACAACCAAAGAAAAGATATAGTCTCATATGGGCCTTGTTTTGTAATTAATGTTTTGTAATAAAACACATTCCTTACTTGACTTTTATACCAAAATCATTATGTTTGTTATCTTACAATTTAAGATAACAAACATAATGATTTTAATGTTGTTAACATTTAATGTTGTTAAATTGGTTAAGAAATATTATATGCAGTGCCTTTTCACTGCCTTAGGAAGAAGTTGTATATATAAATAAGAAAAGACAACTCAGGATTGTGTTCTCAGTTGGGCCTTGTTTTATGTTAGATGTTTTGTACTTGTTTTTTTAAAACAAATTCACCATGCTACTGATTGGTGTACCTGTAATTTATAGAAATACATCATTGATCTTATTTACATTCTTCAACGCTCTTTACTGAAAAGACACATATGCGATAACTTCTTTATTTAATTTCCTTACATCGTACAGTATGCAATGCTTTAGGAAGAAGCTGTATAATAACTCGAAACAACTCTGGTTGCGTTCAGATGGGCCTTGTTTTATATTAGCTGTTTGTAATAAAACAACTGCCTTGATTTGGGCCAGAATCGTTGCCTTTTATGCCAAATTCATTATGTTACTGATTGATCTATGCATGTGCTAAATAATTAACATAAATCGTGAACCAGGATGTTTTGTGAAAATAAAAAAAAGACAAAACAAAACTTGCCTTTTATTAGTGGTGTGGGTAAGGTGAAAAATTGTGCACTTCTGTCTACAAGCACCAAATTTGGCACAAATGCACAAAATCATATTTGAAACAATATTAGATATAGAAGCATCTCAAAATATTTTCAGGGTTGCGTGGGGGAAGCCCCCAAAGTGCCACAGGGGCCCTAATATGTTATTTTTACTTCTTTTCGAAAACGCACGGCCGGACTTGAAAACAAATTATTAGTAATCAACCTCAGGTAATAAGGACCTTGCCTCGTTAAAGTGTGGGTTCACAAGTGGCAAGGGGCCGGGGGATAGCTTCCCAAACGACCCCCTATCATGGGGATTTTTGTCTTATTTTTTAAAGACTTGTTCTGAATAATAGATAAATGGATGGGAATCATCCTTAGGTAACAGGGAACTTAAGTTGTTAAACTTGGGGTACACAAGTGGCAAGGGGCTGTGGGGGGGGGGGGGTAGACCCCAAAACGCCACAGGGGGGGCATTTAATCAATATTTTTCTTCTGAAAAGTTGTCTTTCTCCGACAATTACAATAGTAACAGTCAGAGGCTAGCGCCTCTTAGCCAATCAAAGCCGAGGATTTCACTGAAATTGTCTAGTAAGTGCAGACAACTTTCTTGAAAGGCCCTCCAGGAAGAAACTTTCTCTTATTTTCTAAAAAAAAAAAAAAAAAAAAAAAAAAGTTTTACTCAAGAATTTAACTGTACTCCACTTGATAGGAGTCATCCATAGGTAATAGGAACCTTAGCTTGTTAAAATAAGGGTACACAAATGGCAAGGGGATGGGAGGGGATACCCCCCCCCCCCCCATATGCCTCCAGGGGGCAACTTTTTTTTGAAGAATAAATACTGGTTGAGTGTGTGCGTGTGTGTGTATTGTGTGTCTGGATTGTGTGTGTGTGTGCGTGTGTGTGTGCGTGTGTGTGTATATATATGTGTGTGTGCGTGTGTGTGTGTGTGTGTGCGTGTGTGTGTATACATGTGTGTGTGTGTGCGTGTGTGTTGTGCGTGTGCGTTTGCGTACGTGCGCGCGTGAGTGCGTGCGTGCGTGCATAGATATGCGTGCTCGCGCGCGTGTTACGTAACGCACGTGAGGGTTCGGCATAATTTTTGGCCATTTAGCATAATTTCGATGCTCCCCTGGCATAATTTGATTTTTTTCACTGGTCACACTGGACTGATTATACAATCAGCACTCGCGATCAAGGATTCTCAAGAACGTGTGGGCGCTGAAAAATATGTTCTTCGTCTTTTGAGGTAATGTTTACGTACTTTGGAATATTTTTCACTTAAAGTCATGCATGAACTTTAACCTTTCTTTTTAGTCTGTTACTTGGAACATTTTTATTGTATTTTTAGGGCTTGATGTAAGTGAAAATCAGTTACGTTCATGCTGCTGCCTGCGTTGCACGCAGCATGACGGTAGTAGTGCCTGTGCTGTCATATGCTGTTGCTGTGTGTGTTATCCGCCGTAATTTCCCCGATGTGCCACACATCATGCACAGGGTAGCGTCGAGTTGTATTACCGGGCCGTGGATGAATGAGGTCGGTTGTGCATTGCGTACCGGCGGATACAGCTGCTAAATAATAGACCGAAAAGTCAGTCTCTGTACTGTAGGACGTTGGATCCGCTGAGATTGCATCTGGCTCCTCTGAACACCCTATCTAGAGACTGAACATTACACCTGTACATTGTACGGCGATTGATGCGGGTCACCATTTTGAATATGAAAACGCTAATATAGTAATGCATTATGAATAAGTAATTTCACACATGTGCATTGTTGCATCATGATTTATAGCTTGAAAGATGCTAGATTTTTAAAAGAAGTAGCTATGATGGTTCCAAAATCTGTTTTCTCATAGACTTTCCACTATTCGGGTAACTTTCTACTCAACGCATTGAACTTGTGCAGTGTACAGATCGCCAATGCGCTTGCGGTGTGCATACCATCTCTATTCGGGAGGTATGTCCTAAAATGTAATTTCAAACTAAAGAATGCCCTGAATGAGACAGTTATTCATGTCTACTAAGTAATGTAGATCTAGAAATGTATGCTTATGAAATGCTCTGGACTTGAGTCTTGCATTTCAATGTATGGGTCCTTATTCTTTTTTCGAAGGACAAGGTTTTGAGGGAACATGAGACATTGTTAAAATTGAAGATGAAGTAAATCAGGTGAGGAACAAAATTGTGTAAATTAAGAAGGCAAAAATGAAATTATTTAAACAAAAGAACAAGGTTTCGTATAGAGGAACATGAGTTTGTTAAAACAAGAGGACAAACTTTACATTGTGGTAGATTGGGAGGAGGAACATAAATTCGAATGAACTTTCTTTGTGCTAGAAGTATTTCTAGAGTAAATTACATTGATTTGTGAAATTATGTGCGTCTGTTCACATTTGTCAAAATGAGCATGGAAATCACACTGTCCATGTACACTCCAGCTCAAAGGAATTGGCATAGGGAAATGGAAATGGAAGAAAGGGAAGGAGCCGCAGTTTTTAAACCGCTGTATATTCTGTCCAGTGCTTTAGCCTAAAAATGGTCATGTTTCATGCTGAACTGGCCAAAATATACCACGGCTTAAAACTGCGGCTCCTTCCCTTTCTTCCCTTTCTTCCCTGTCCCTTTTCCTATGCCAATTCCTTTGAGCTGTAGTGTATAAGAAACAGCAGGGGCTGAATGGATGACCTCTCGCAATCTCTGTAAAGTAATCCATTGCGCATGTACGTGTATACATTGTACATGTTGTCACTATTGATAATGAATAGTAAGCATGAACCAATTGACCTCCATAGTGTGTACCTATGGACTCTGGATTAAAGACAGGGTATCCCTTTTGCAGGTTAAAAAAAAAAGAACACTGTCCAAAAACTATGGAGGATGGAAGAAGATACTGTATCACAACTTCCCTCCCAATTTCACCTTAATAAATACTTAAATATAAAAACAAACTTTCCAATAATGAAACTGGAAACTGAACTGACTTAGAGCAAAATTTTAGTGAAACTGAACTGACTTAGAGGAAAATTATCGTGATCACTAGATTTCGAGGGGGTTGTATGTGGGTCGTCCGAAGAGAACGGAGACCGCTGTGCACTGTGGTCCGCAACAGTCAGTTCCACAGTACATGCGTTCAATGGGAGCAATGCCCACATCACACGCTGACAGGAACACTATGATTATGAATGTAGACTGGTCAGTGTGTTTCAAACGTAAACAAGGATAGTTTTTCACTTTTTCTAAAAATGTTTTTGAAGCTACACCGTATGACTGAGTTTTCATTCAGTTTCATTGTTAGGATATACTGCTGATTTCTGCCGAGTTTCATGACTTTTGCAAATGGTACACCCTGTCTTTAAACTATACTAATGTGCAGCTGTCTGCATACATTGATTGTCCCTACAGAGGTTGCGCATTACAGTGAATTAGAATCAATTAGCATACCATGTGTGTGTATACTTGAACGACAGTCGTACATGTACATAGTACAGCATGCATACAGAGTTGCTATCTGAAGCTGACGATACTGTACATGTATTTAATTATTGCACAATCAATAGTTTGTATTTGAAAATCTGAAACTTGTCTGTACAGTTATATCATCAAAATATAAAAATTGAGTAGCAAATAAAGTGAACTACAACATGTAGTAGAATTTGTATCTATGAGTCCTCCTTCAAATTAGAATGAAGCGACACTACAGAACTTTATAGTTGACCTCAAGTTCCAGCTAAGTGTGCCTACAACTTCCCGACATGTTATTGGGAAATACATGTGAATGATTTTTACATAAAAATATGATGCTCATTTTGATCTTCATATTTCATCTTCTTAGTGCATTTGCATACTAAAAAATAAAAACCTATATTTGGTAATGAAAAATGGGCATGAACATGTTTTCATTACCGGTAATAAAAATGTACACATCATTATTGATAAATGAGTTGTCATTATTAACAGATAACAGCCTTTTGAATTGCAATTATTTATGAATAGTAGCAATTAAATATGAATAATGAAAATGCATTTTGTCCTTATTTATAAATAATGGAAATGTGAATTGTATTTTTGTTAAATGAAAGCTATTATCTAAAATCATGAAAATGCATTTTGTCATTAAAAATAGTCAGAATAGATATCAGTAAGAATAGGTATATATAACTAACAAAAATGTAATTTATCATTTTTTATCAATGACATATGAATTGTAATTATTATTTATAAATATGTACATTTACATGTACTTGCATTCTATGTAAATAATGGTCATTTGTTAGATAATGATTTTATAACATATTGTCTACATAATGATTTAACAAACGGCACATTATGCCCATGTAAACATACAAAATATATCTTTGTTATGACTGCTCTCATGTCTTTGCTGTCACAAGTTATGTCAATATTATTGGCTATTGTCTTATTCATTGTGTTAATTTCCTTTTTGTTATCAGAAGAACAAGAGTGAAGACACAGAATGGCCGAGTGTAGTGATCTTGATAGGTAAGTTGCTCCCAGTCAGAATAAACGCCCAACATTCACTTAAGAGTGTATTAAGTGATAAATCATAGTTTCATTTTCGTAACTTCTTGTCCAAGTCAGCAGTGTGCTGCATTCATTATTGAGGCCTTCGAATGCTTGCCAGATATACTAGTCAGTTAATCCAATTTACTGGTGAAAAAAACTCTGTAACAAGATGATTTGTATAAACGCGTCACAATCCTGAGAAATGAATATGCGAGACTTACATAAAAATTGATAGACAGCTGTAAGAAAGTAGGTTGTTTTTATAGTCATTAGCTCCAAAATAATACACTGCAAATTCAAGTTGACTACTAGTAGTTGAAATATGACATGACCACTGAAACCTATGAATTTGTTTCTGTACTATCTAAATTGGGAGGAGTGAAATTTCTATTGAGATATATTCAACAAGGTGATTTTAAAGCAACATGAAAAACTTGACGGAATGAGCAACAGTTTTTCTTCTTTTATCTGCAGAATAATACATAAATTATGATTCATATGTTGTCATTATTCAATGAGTACGATGAGGAACATTTTTTTTTGATCAACACATTTAGAAATAAAAAAGCAGATAAAATTCTTTGTGATTTAATGCAAGTTACATATATGTATCTTCACATCAAGACAAGTTTAACACTTGACACCCATTGTCTGTAGGACTCATGTGGACAATGACTTAGATCACAATTGCCATCAATTCTTATCTTGGATATTTGATATTCATGATGTATTAAACATGATGTGACTTACACCTTGATATGTTTTCCCTTCATTTTGAACAGACAAATAGAGCAACTAAGAAATTGTGAAATCATCAAAGAAAGTGAAGTCAAAGCATTATGTGCCAAAGCAAGGTGAGAACAAATTAATTTCTTTATGTTCAAATTCGTGTTATTCAAGTTATCACATCAAAAACGTCCAAACACTACATAATGTTTTTAATTACATACTTAAAAAGTAGATAGTATTGGATTACATGTATACATGTAAATATAGCGTGATATATCTATACAGTAAGCAACATATTTAGATGTTATCATTATTCTATGGATGATTATCCAGTGCACATTTTAAGGTTCATGATACTAGTATGTTGAGACTATTAGTGATCATTGATCAATCTACCAAACAGGTTTTTACCAGTGGCATCAAAACATGATGTATGTTTGACAAAAATGACAAAAAATGCTTGCATTTCTATTTCCCACTCTTGAGTTATCAATTCTTCTCGGCAGGCTTGTCTTGAAGAAAAAAAGTAGATGTGGAATGATCTTGGTGAATGTCCTTTATCACTTTGCAGGGAAATCTTGGTGGAGGAGAGCAATGTGCAGAGAGTCGATGCACCAGTCACTGTCTGCGGAGATATCCATGGCCAGTTTTATGACCTCAAAGAACTCTTCAAGGTAAATTCCCTTGCCTTTATTACATCCAGTGTGGGACAAGGCTAAAATGATGCGTACTGTAAAATCAATAATTTCCCCTTGAGTAAAGTTACATATTTGAGGAAAGTTATTTTCTCGCGCAAGAAATACCTGTCCCTACAAACTTGCTCCTATGCATTAAAATCATCAACAAAGCCTCAAATAAAGGATTATTATGAGCATTTAACATGGCCACAACAACTTGTTGGCTGTGCAACATCTTAAATAATAAGATCAATATGGAGATCTACAGAGTATCTATTGTATCTTTATGATGTGTCTATGAAAATGTCCATGCCTGTTCTCCGGACAGTGGGAACATGATTCTATCTATATATCTTTAACCTTTGTATGACCCAAAGAGTAATGTCTCTTTACTTACATGTAAATGCATCCCTGAGGATCAAGTCATTATTGTTAATGACATTGAGTCTAAAGGAAAAGGATATCTTTTGTGATTACATGAATTATCAATTGATCATTTGTAAGGACAGTTGTAGCTCAAGTAGCACTGCCAATAATAATGGAAAGGGTTGTTCTTTTTTATGTGTTTTGTGTGTGTTTGCTTGGGAGAGGGTGTGGGGGGGGGGGGGCAAATGAAGACTGTACACGATGCAGTGGGTATAGTGCAGTGAAAGGTCCAAATGTAATCAGGGG
Source organism: Arbacia lixula (assembly GCA_963669155.1). Lineage (NCBI taxonomy): Eukaryota > Metazoa > Echinodermata > Echinoidea > Arbacioida > Arbaciidae > Arbacia > Arbacia lixula. The sequence goes on from OZ022583.1 coordinate 16,060,143, forward strand.
GGAGGTGGGGGTTGTTAAACTATAGTCCCCTAGAGTCCCTTGACAACCTTATAAGTGCCCCTTGTCATGGTCATGTACAAGGCAGCTTCCCGCAGTGAGAGATTCCACACAGAGAAAGGCCAAGGGCTTCAATTAGTTGACACTCATCCCTCCCAACATATATGTGTGCAATACATGTAGCAATGACATGTGAAAGTAAAGCTGTTTATCATGCAACACATAAATCAAAGTCCCTATCACATCCACAATCAAATGCTCTTTAAGATTTTAAGTTTCATAAAATTTATATCAAATAAAATATACTTGTAAGAGATATTTCTTCATGATACAAAATTCATGAAACACATGAAAAGAAGTAAACCAGGTTAACTTTGTCTTATAGTTTTTCTCATGTAAATCAGTGCAGTACATATCCTGAGAGGAAGAATGTCTGCATGATCATTGTATGTGAATTATTACAGTATTAATACTATATTCCTTTCTCTCCCCCTCCCTCACTCCTTTCTCCCTGACTTTGTGTATCTTTTCTGTCCATTTGCCTTCTTTCTCACTGTATTTCTCCAATGTATCCCCCTTACTCACTTCTCTTATCTCTTTTCTCCACTTCTCTCTCTTCCTCCAACCATTTCGTCTTTTGTACGACCATCAGGTTGGAGGTGATGTGCCGGACACAAATTACCTCTTCATGGGTGACTTTGTGGACAGAGGCTTTTACAGCGTAGAAACATTTCTTCTTTTATTAGCACTTAAGGTAAGTGAAAGATAAGTTACTATACTGCTATAAAACAATTTACATGACACTGACAGGTAATGTATAGTCGGGGTAAATTATTAAGTGACCCGTAATCATAGTGGATCTGTTTGTCAGGTTTCAACGATTTGACCATTTTGAGATGATTTGTAGGTGTCAACATTCAATAAAACATGAATGGGACCTGTGGACACATCAAAACAACTCTGTCAGACTTCCATGCACCATAATCTTAACAAATATTAGCTCTTGTGTCATGCTGGTATAATCAATATTGAAACATTCAGAGGGTTAGAGTCCAATGCTTATCTATAGTTTGTGATATTGATGAGAAGCACTACATGTATGTGCAGACATGAGATATGATTCTTGTGTTACAGCAATACTGACCCCAGCTGTTTTGCTTACTGCATGAAGCCACACTTTGCTTGCTCAATACAAGTGGTAGAAGATTGACAAATTTACAAATACATAGAGTACTAAAATGGTGTCTTATCTATTGTTCTATAGGTTTCTGGTTCTACCGGTAAACAATATTAATCAAGTGAAAGTTTCACCGGTTCGACATTGTCTAGCAGGCTAGTGTCAGGCACTCCCAATGAGAGTCCCTGCTATGATCACCACTGTAAGCTCCATCTACGTAGTTTACAACCAGTTGTTTCAACAGCATGCTCATATGACATCACACTTAGGTAATCTACTGTATATGCCATATATATCACGACTGTAATTTTTCGCGAATCAGGACTTCCTGACAATTTCACGAGTGATTAAATTCGCGATCATGGAGTACTAGTACTATTAGTACATGTGCTCGTGCACGTCATATTCATGTTTTCGCATGTTGTTAAATATGCAAATAGCACCTGATTCGCGAAATTTGCGAAAATTAAAACCCTGTGATCATATATAGCCTATACAGTATTGGAATTGGTGAAATGTTAAGATAATGAAACCTTTAATCTAAATTGCTACTATCCCTTACTTTTAATAGTTCACTGTGTTACCTCAGTTCATTCATGCTGTTTGTTTCACAGGTTAGGTATCCCGATAGAATCACATTGATCCGAGGGAACCACGAAAGCAGGCAAATCACGCAGGTCTACGGTTTCTATGACGAGTGTCTGCGGAAGTATGGCTCCATCACGGTGTGGCGGTACTGCACCGAGATCTTTGATTACCTCAGCCTGTCCGCCATCATTGACGGCAAGGTGAGGGCAGCAAACAATTGTTTAGACCATGAATTGATCTCTCCAAAGAAAAAAGTACAATGAAAGTTACCTTATATGGATAAATTTATCTGGCTGCTCTTGACGCGGTTTAGCTTTGTATATTATGCTGCCTTTGACCTTCATGCTATCTTTTTTTATTAAAATATAAATTGATATGTAATTTTTTTTTTCAAAAATGATTGCAGCTGTGCTCTTTACATGTGAATTAACAGCCATGCAACATTTTGCATTGAAAAGATATTTTGTGGCCAAGATATAGGGGGGGGGGGGTAGGGGGGTTAGTCATTTTTAGTCAAAACTTGCTCTCAAAAGGTCCTGTCAGAATGAAGCGGTTTAATTTATTGACTTGACTACATTAAGTTACCAACGTTGTATTGATAATAAAAGATGGTGTACTGCCCATGAGCACAAAATATCTCTTAAAATGCAGATCAGTTTAAAACCTACCATACTAATAATTTTTCAAACCCTAGTTCATTCGTATAGTCATTAGGGTTATGTGACAAAAACAATAACTGACTTGCGCCCTCTCCTGTCCCTCCAGATCTTTTGCGTCCATGGAGGCCTGTCGCCGTCCATCACTACGCTAGACCAGATCCGGCTGATTGACCGGAAGCAGGAGGTGCCCCACGACGGGCCCATGTGTGATCTGTTGTGGTCAGACCCAGAGGGTAAGTCCCACGGGGCCCGCCCTGCACATTTAGCCCATTCGTATTGTGTTGCATCATATTCACAAAGGGAAGAGCAATTTTTTTTTTCTCCTCAGCCATTGTAGAATGATTTTCAGGTCTGAATACAGGACGATATATTGCAGTTTTGATACTAAAGAGAACAAAAAGTTGATTTGATTTAATGATTATGTCCAAGAGGAAATATTTATCTGTAGGCCTTGATTGAACTTTGAATCTCTTTTGTTGAACTTTAACTGATATGAATAAGCAAGTAAAGCAATAGTGAAATCAATCAAGAGATGTAAAAGCTTTCATTTTCACAAACATGCAGCAAAATGGTCCCATAATATCATTACTTTCTCTCTTTTTCTGTAATTTATTTCAAAATGTAGCACACATGTTCATGACAAAACAAATTTTCCATAATGAGCTGAGACAAATCATGAGTATTTCATTTTGTTAAGAATCTTTTTGTTTGTTGCATGATTCAAATACATCTTCAGTTAGATTTTTGTACCATAGCTGCAAGAAAGATGTATTAAGTCAATGGGGTTTCCCTGGGTTTGGTAATGAGATGGCTAACAGAATATTATGCTGCTTGTTTTTGTGACAGATACACAGGGCTGGGGTGTGAGTCCGCGGGGGGCGGGCTACCTGTTTGGCAGTGACGTGGTGAGCCAGTTCAATGCCGCCAACAATATTGACATGATCTGCCGGGCACATCAGCTGGTCATCGAAGGCTACAAGTGGCACTTCAACGAGACCGTGCTCACAGTGTGGTCTGCGCCAAACTACTGCTACAGGTATGGGCCCTGTTTCATTTTAACTTACCATTAACGGTAACTACTATGGTAATATCACCCAGCATCCAGTCAAATATGAGGTTTACATAGAAGTTTCCATTTGTTGCAAAGTTACCATCAATGGTAAGTTTTAAGCAACAGGGCCATGGTGAATACGGGAGATTGACCCTCTTAGTCCCATAGGTGAAAAACTGTGTTGCAATTAAATGGTGTTGTGACTGTTTAGTACTGAAAGAATTACACAAGCTGGTTTTGATGATAATTTGCCCCCAAATGAGTAAGGGTGCAGTAAGGGTACAGTATTCAATTAGGATTAGTTCATTAATTAGTTTTTTAGGTGTGTACATCTGATACATGAAAATCATGTCATCTAATTGCCAAATGTCCTCAAATTGGCCACATTTAGGGATGTTTAAAATCCACTTTTGCCTCCACTTGGCAACATTTGAAGCAACTGTTTATCCACATTTGCCTCAAATTGACAAAATTTTTGGATACTTTGAATCCAATGTTGCCTCAAATTAGCATTTTTTTTCCTTGTAGCCTTATTTGGCACGTGACAACAACCTGTCTTACATAATAAATCTTATCCATTAAGATGCATGAGGACGACAATTAGTTTTGTGAATATGAGTCCTGAATATAAAGTTTGATAAATCCTAGTCATTAATGAATACCCCAGTGTGACATATGCTGATTGAGAGACAAAAGGGGAATTCATATACATTGAAATTAGTGACATTTCAACATTGTTTATTTCAACCTCAGTCAGAATCTCACTCAATCTTTGTGTGCAAACCCCAAAAGTCGTGTTTATGAATGCTCCTATTTTTTGAGCTTTCCGTGTTTGTGAAACTGATGTTTACTCTTGTCCTTTCCTGATGCAGATGTGGAAACGTGGCTGCAATCTTAGAACTTGATGACCATCTGCAGAGGGACTTTACAATATTTGAAGCTGCACCTCAGGTAAGTCTTGAAGACGATGCAAAGCTTTTGTTAAAAAAAAAAAAGTTTGTTATCATTAAAAAAGGCAGGACTGAGTTCTGTGGGTAAAACAAGAAGTGGTATATGAGCTCACATTGCACTAATTATTTGCTCTGTATGTATCCTACTTTAAAAAGATGAAAATTCTGTCTTATGGCCCTATGATTGTACATAAAGGGGACTTCAACCCATGTTATAAAGTTCACTTGAATAAAAGCAGAATATTATAGTTGCCCATTAAAGTTACGGTTGAAAACAGGGTAGCCCTCTTACAGGTCCAAAAAAATGAAATGTAAAAATCACAGAAACATGGAAAATCCTGTGTAAGAATTTCCCTCCCAATAATAAAAATGGAAACTGAAGTAGAATTTCATACTTGTTACCGGTTTTATGGAGACTTTTGCAAATGGGTTACCCGGTCGTTAATGCTAACGTGGAGGAAGCAGTGCAAAGTAATCATGCTTTTCAAAAAGTTGTGACTTCTTTTTGGTAGTCAAACTTTGACCAATCTGGTTGTCTGATTTGTCTGCTTTGGTGTCAATTCAATTCAATTTCAGGGTTTCATTGTAATTTGATTTTCTGCTGCTTGTTTGATTTATTTGCCCAGGAGGTGAGAGGGATCCCTGCCAAAAAGCCCCAGCCGGACTACTTCCTGTGATACTGGCTGACCCACGGTCCAACGGCCAGTTTTTATACCACAAGTTCTATCTTTTTACGACGAAAAAGAAATCTCACTATTTTTCCAACTCTATATAGTCTACGAGACACTGTGATGAACAACTACTTCCTTCAAGCCTTTTCGTTCGTGAATTTTTCATTGTCGCTCTTCTTGCGTTTCGTTAGGACTATATAGGTGAAGCATGATACGCTGTACAACATCCTGCTGATGGTTTATTTAAGTCTGTGATTGGGGAAATGGTCTCTTGAGAATGTGTTCACATGAAGGTGGTTAACCGTGGCTGCGTTCCATCATGCCAGTTATATTGGCTGGATCACGCGGTGTGTCTACTCTGGCAGACTGATTGATCGACCGTCTTGAGGATTACATTACCAGGCCTCTGAAACCCCAATGGCTTACTTCACATCTTCATGCCATGGATGGTAATGAGAGGGTTAACCCTTACATTACCAAGCCTTGGAAACCCCATGACTTACTTCAAATCTTCATGCCATGTGTAGAAATGTGAGAGTTACCCATTGCAATATGAAACTACTGATCCCCCTTTGTCATGGCGGGGAAGACACAAGCAACGATATACAGGCTCCAAGCTTCAATGGCCAGCCGCTCCCGTGTGAACGCAGCCATAGAGGGCCCACTTTAAGAACAGCTGCCGGTCTATACGTGCATAATATATAGGACAGCATGTGTCTATTGATAAGAAGAATAAAATGTTCTTCAGATGAGGACTATGCAGTCATACGTTACTCCTGTTTAGGAGGCTCCTGCTGGGATTGATTTCATACATGGTCAAAAAAAAAATACTCATAGGCACAGAAAGGATGAGTCACTTGAACTATTGTGTGGTATTTCTGCACAACTGAATGTTGGTATGACAGAGGTTGCACATCTTTTTTTCAACAACAAAAAAAAATGTTTGTACATGATTTTCCTTCCCGTTCATATATTGTTGCAACAATAACAAAAAAACATCCTACAAAGTTGCTTGTAGGAGCAGAGTATTGCCTTGTTTACCGATTTGACTGAAACTAAAAGCGGTTGTGGGACAAACAACCTGCTGTGTTATGGATATGGATTTGGAACTTGGTTTGCAGAAATGTTTGTTGGCAAAAAATATAGCCTGTACAAGTCCAGTGTAAGAATAAAATGATATAGTTATGAGATGTGTGTGTGAGACAGACCAGAATGCTCGAAAACCAGCCATCCAATCTTTTCTACCTTTTTGAAATGCCATACTTTCTTCTCCTTTTGTGATACAAAAATGAAATTAAATGCTTGTGATTGGCATCGGTGAGGGATTATCTTGTTTGCGCCATGGGGCTGTTTATTCACAAAATTTTGCCAGCCACCTGAGGTTGTGGTTGTTTGATCTTCAATCTGTGTGATGCTCTACCAATTTCTTTTAAACAATGTACAAAATAATGTACTTTTTGCATGTTCGGGGATACTTGTAGCAGCGTAGTCCATGTTGTATACAAAGAAATGTTTGGGTGTGCTTTTTCTTGCGCTGATCACAGATAACAAATTATGAGTATGAATGCTGCGATTCAACCGTTATTTTCCCCAGCAGCCGAAATATCTTGTCATAGTAGTGCAACCCATCACATACACATTTTTCACCTACTGTATTCTGCATGCAATCTCATATTTATACATGTTATTCAATATTGTTTTGTTTCATTTTGCATATGATAAAGTAAGAGGACGGGAGTGTTGGAACAAATCAAGTTTTATGCAATGTTTAAAATGTCTCCTAATACAAATGATTTGCCCTTAAAAATATAAAGTGTGTATGTTAATACTTTCAGTAAAACTTAGTACTGGGAGAAACGATTAGTTCCACATGCATCCTTGGGTCAATAGGCATGGTGGTGTTTTTAAAGAATTAATCTTCCGATTGTTATTTGAGTGGCTCTTACCAGGTACATGCTTAGTGTTTTGTCCGAAAGCAGGTGTCATTCAGCAAGTCTGTATTTTCAAGATGAAAATGCGGTACTATCAAAGTTCCATTTGGTTCCTTTCGCTGCTATATTGGTTAAGTAACACAGTATTTATTAATTTATGAAATGTGTTTACTTACCATACTTTACACCAGGAAGATGGCGTTTCAGTTATTCTGTGGAGTTTTTTCTACTTGAAATACCAGTTCTTTATTTTGTAAAAGTTGTGCCATTTGCTTGGACTTTAAGAGCACGGTTTTGAGGTTTCAGGATCAGTTCATGATTACCAGTATTAAGTTCCACTGTGTTTGGAAGGCAGCATTTCTTTGCAGTGAATTTTCACTTTGGTTTAAATAAGGATGTTGAAATCCCATTTACCATTTACACAAAATTGCTGCGCTTTATAAGGGACTTTGGTTGGTAACTTTCTGATGGATGTAAAATCTATATGTGTAATTGAATGGAATGTAGAGACTGATGGTTGTGTTTGCAGTATTACGAGGCATGTTGGTGTGAAAATGGAAGTTTTTTACAATATTGTACGGCTCTATTTATTTCATTGATATTAATTTTGTGATTTTGGTGAAGGTGCTGCTCTTGCTCACTTTTATATCATTGTTGGACAAGACTGGGCTCAGAATCCATTTCCTGCATAATTAGCAACATCACGTCAATGTAGTTAGTTGGCAATAAAGTTTGCTGTGGATCACAAGGAGAACAGAAACAGGAAAGTTGTATGAAAACAGACCTATCAGACAAGTTGCGTGTAGAAAGTTGAGCAGAATCTCATGAACACTCTTTTAGAACTCAGCACTGCCAACCCCATAAGCATGACCAATCAAAACATAATACTTACTTAAAATATGCAATTCCGATATCATTTTCCACTTTTGACATACCTGCTTGTGTTGTAGTTATTTCTCTGTTCTTCTAGTTTGTGTTTATTTAAATATTCAACAGAAATTTGTGGGGTTTTTTCCCCAAAGGCCACACAGTGAAATCAAGTGTTATGATGTTCAATGCAGTCATCCCTCCTTCCCTTTTTGTTCAAAACCTTGATTTTGACTCATTAATGTTTAGTTGTCTATGTTAATATTTTGTGAGGATAGTCTAAATGACTACAAAAAGGGACGAAGAGTTGCTTCATGAAAATCTATCGTCATTCATCATTTCATCTGTAACTAGAACCACATGCAAAATGTCATTTCATAAATTGTTATGCTTAATAGTACTTGAAGCTATTGATGAAATTGTGTGATTAGTATTTGATTGTTATAGACCTGGGTCACCCAATCACAATGATTTGCTTGCCCTGTGTTCAATAAATGTAAATATATGTATTTCTATGTCATACCAAAATACAACAGAAAAATCTTGTCGTTATATATGTTGTATTTACAAAGCTTCTCCAATTTTTCTGCTACTTTGTGAAAAGAAAACATGTACATTGTGTAAATTGTAAAGTGAGAAAGCCCACTCTGAATTTTATTAAAAAACCCAATGGTACTAATTTCTTCCCAGAAAAATTTAATTGTGTTACATCCATTCCGAGTCAGATTTCTTACTGAGTATGAAAGGAGATCAAGAGATCAAAAGCCCATGTGAGTTGATATGTATGAAAGTGTCAAAAAAAAATCAGGGATACCCCTGTACTATTTTGGAAGTTGGGTTTTTTAGAAGAGAAAAAGCAAAAATTTTGAAAAAAATATGCATTGCCAAATCCTTGTCTCAGAAAATGTATGCACCTTATCCATACACCTTTTTAACAAGAGTAATATTATATGTCCTAAGGTGACATTTTTTGCAATTTACTGTATTTGCAGCCCAATACAACAATCTATCTCTGTAGGACTACTCTTCTTTCTGTCGATATATTGTTTTACTCATCCAAAGTACCTCATAGAACAACACAATGAACAGAGATGGATTTATAAAGCATGGTTCAAATGACAACGAGACATACTTTATTTCAAAGAAATGGCAGTCTCATGAACATAAATGCAAAATGTGATCATTTGCAATACCAAGCATGATATTGCTGACCATTTAATAACATCAAGGGATTTAACATGTGCCAGACATGCCATGCTTACAGGCATCACCTGCTCATGTAAAAAACACACCAAGAACAACATTCCGATGGCGAAAGACAACACTTGGGACAAATTTGTGTAATCCCTCTCTCCTTTTTGAAACAATATCCAAAATTATGGTTTTCTAAAGCCCAGTTATATAGTCTACTGCATGATTATCAATGATTCCCTTTAAATTAATAGCACCTGTTATTTCAATATCTTTCCATGATACAAACGAATAGTGATATGTGTTTGCACAAAATATGTATTTCATGATCTTTGTACGTCTGTCTCCCCAGCTCTGTGGAAGTGTATGTGGCACTGTGATACTCCATCCCACAACAGTGTAGACGAGTTCACTGCCTGCTGAACTCCCAGATGAAATGTCAAGCTGTTCAAGAGCAGCATTCAGTACACTTTCGCTTACAAAACTAACAAAGGCATACCATAAATCTCATGGATTTTTTTTCAGAATAAATAAAGGTAATAGACCATGATTGAGAATGTTTCAAATAAATTTGTTTACATTTGGCACTCGGACCTTTCGCAGAAAAATATTTATAAAACGTTTGGAAGAACTTCAGTAAAAAAAGGTGATGCACTTGAATATCGAAATGCAAGAGCATCAGTTTCCCCGCTCCCCCCTACCCCCTCTGTCATTGGACAGTTGCATGCTGGGAAGAAAAAAGTGTTATTAAACACTGTGCTTGCATGAAACACATTCCTTCGTCTTTTAATGAGATAAAGGAAGGTGAAGGAGGGTGGGGAAGGCAAGTTCCCCTTCCCCCTTTCCCCCTCCCCCCTTCATTCTGTCCCTCTATGGCTGCTCTTCGCTGGACACAATCTCCTGGTGGGTCACCATTCCATTGCGGTAAACGATCTCCATCGCCTCGGCAAAATTATCCAGAATGATGGCCTCCTCGCTCATGATGATAGTTGTCGTCCCCTCCACCACCGCCCCTTGCTCCTTCAGCCCCTCCCCCAAGTCCTGCCCCGCCCCCAAGTCCTGCTCCTCCCCCAGCTCCCCCTCCCGCACTTCCACCACCTCCAACCCGTTGAAAGCGGCCGGTTCGTCGTGTTGCTGCAGCGGCGGTTGGCGGCTGGTGTATTTGTCCTCCGCCACGCTCAGGCAGCGCAGCAGGTGGGTGAGTGCGCCCTCGTTGTCGGCGCCCTGCGCGTGCTCGGTGAGGCGCTGCAGCGACTGCATGCACTGCTTGCGGAGCGCAGTGGCCAGTGATGCACAGGGCTCCTCCTCCTCCCCCGCATCGCAAATAGAACGCTCAGAGGAAGGCGACGATGGGCTGTCATTGGGCAGTTGCATGCTGGGAAGAAAGGCTTGCACCCACCGCTACGAAAAAAAGAGAATGGCAAAAACAATAAAATTGAATTCAATTCATTATTTCCAACACAATGAAACAAGAAGCGTGTTTGCAAAATCATAAACATATGGTATATACAAAAACAAACAGTAAAGAAACAACAACAACAAAAAAGTAAAGAACACATTGAGAAATTTGGTTACTAAACCTCAACAAAATAAAATTAAAAACATGCTTCCCATTGTTGTGTGAGCAAGGGAATTAACCACTACATGTCATTAAAGTCGGCTATTTGTGTGATGGATGTGGTAGTTTATCAATACTGTTATTGATATTTTTGCCATTACTCTCCATAGTGTTAAGATTGAGCGATCAGTCTTTTAAAATACAAGCAAAGAAAAAAGGCATGAGTTGTGCGACTCTGCGATTAGCTGACTTGCAGGAATTTGTGCAAGTAGGTGACATTCTATTTACACTTCTTGGCTCTGATGACTGCATCATCGTGTCGTTTGTAGTGGCCTTAAGGACAGGATGTCCCGCTTGCAAAAGTCATGAAACTCGGCAGGAATCAGCAGTATACCCTAACAATAACGTGTATGAAATCTCACAGTCATGACTTCACAAATGTTTTCAGGATAGTGAAAAAATTTTGTTGTTTGCGTTTGAAATGTGCCAACCATATTTCAAATTCATACTTTGAAAAAAAAAATTGCATTGCAAATAGGACACCGTCTTTAAGATCCTGTTTCAGATCTATTTAATACCGACTCTCCTCACCAAGCAGCACTCACCGTGTAGTGGGGCAGCCATCTGGTGCTTAGCCAGCCCCTGAGCTCTGGGCTGCCCCTCCAGTAGCTGCTGGCCTGCAGCTGCCCCAGTAGCCGGCAGTACTCCTCCTTAGTCCCTGCATTGGACAGGGCCTCCAGGAAGCCTAGCAGCACCCCTGGGCTCCTCCCACTGCCTCTCTGCTCCTCCAGGCAGCTCCAGGAGGGTCTGGAGGCAGCCCAGGCACGCCAGGAGCAGGCACGGTGGTAGTCACACAGCAGGACGGGCACTCCTAACATGGTAAGCAAGCAAAAAGACCCCTGACCTTCCTATCAACGATATCAATCAATCAATCAATCAATCCATTAGAGTAGCTTGTCAAAATCTGACGTTACATGTCAGAATGAATTCCTCATTTTGCTTGTATTGGCATATGATATCAAGGGGCCCACTGCCAGTGGCATCTCTGAGCCAAAAGAGGAAAGTCAAGAATATGAAAGCAGTCAAATTAAATATGATGATATACTAGAGTCACCTAGTGGGTGTTCTACCAAGCTGTTGGTAAGTTACGTACCACTGGTGACCTGTTCATTGGTGCCAAATCAGCTTCTCAATAATTTTGATTCCCATCGTAGCTAAATTTGAAAAGTGATCACTGTAGATTAAAACTCTTGTTGTCAACAAGTGTCTAAACACAAAGTTGAAAATTTGTCCAATTTGAGTAGGAAATAAACCCCCACTTTGTTAAAACAGGAACAAATCTGATTTAGCACAAGAAAAGGTCATCAGTTGTGCGTAAACTCACGCGTAGCTCTCAAACAGCTTGGTGAAACACCCCCCTGGTCTTCCTTTACTGAAAGCAGTAAAATGAAATCTGTTGATTCACTGGAGTCACGTGATTTAACCCCTTCTAGAATGGAACTCTTATATATCAATTGTAAGTGAGAATCCAGGGTACCCACCAAGGAAGGCTTTGTACCAAGTTTGGTCAAAATGGAATCACTGGATTTATAGTTACCAGGAAACGGGTCACTTTTCAGGCTTTTTAGCAAGTTTTGCTGAAGTTCATTAACCTTTGACCTCAGAGATACTTTGAGGAGTCAGTGAACGAACCTGGGAGGGCGCTCTCCAGCCCCTCGATATCCTCCTCCTCGTACTCCGTCACAAAGCAGGCCGGCCTCCAGTACGGGTTCCAGGACTGGACCACGCCCAGGGCCTCTCGGACCATGGTCTGGGACTGGTCCTCCAGCACCGCCGAGGCCACGACGCGCTGGACTTCATCCACCGCCACCGAGATAATGACCAGAGGAAGAGCTTGTCTGCAGAGAGAGGGGACAGGGGGATATGAATATTCATGATCAGAGGGGTGAGCCTGTCTGCAGGGGGGCAGTAGGATATGAATATTCATGACCAGAGGGAGAGCGTGTCTGCAGAGGGGCATGGGGATATGAATATTCATGACCAGAAAATTAATATTGAGTTGAATGAATGTTGTTTTTCTCAAAAGGATATGCATCATTTTACCATTTGTATTTGATACATTGTTAGAAACACATTTTTACACAAATACCTCTATGAAAAAGAATAATTCCTTCATCAAAAGCAGAAAAAGAGCAATTTATGGAATCATACAGCACACAACATATGGGAGAGCAACTTGCATATGATGTCACAAACTTAACATTTGGATAGATCATAGCTTTTTTATCCCTTTGATGGATTTTCATCAAACCTCCATTAATATGTTTCCTTAACATTTCTGCTTTTATTGAAACCTACTTAACTTCAGGGTGGACTATTCCTTTAACCATCTGACTTACTCTGTGGTCTTGCAGGTGGTATCCATGAAACATTTCTCCCCGCTATGCCGTTCCATAATCTGCTGCTGCTCCATGCTCTGATGTACTAGCAATAGTCTCTCCTGTACAGACACACACATAACATATGAATATATTCACAAAATAATGCTAATCATATGTGTAGCCTGGCTTCCAGGCTGTTGGGCATTTCTAAAACAAACTACTTTAATAAAAAAAAAAAAAATGTCTGGCAGCAGTAGACTGATCATTCTTGATTTCTCCTCTGGCACAAGACGGAATAAGAAAAGAGAGGAATGATTAAGTGAGTAGTGATATTCTCATGAGTTAGTCTTCTGAGGTAGTCTTATGAGGTACCGGTAGTCTTATAAGTACTTGACTCTACTTGTTAGCTGCCTGGTAACTAGACAATCATACATGTACAATATATGTTAATAGATCCTGCGATTTTAATTCTTCAACATTCCTTCAAATTCAAATTCTTTACATTCTTCAAACATCAGCTCAATTAATCAATTCGATATTGCGACCCATAAACCAACCAACCAACCAACATAAGCAAAAACCATAAACCCCAAATTGTATTATCTGTACAAGTTGGATGTGACGTATGAACACATCACTTATAAATCAAATGTCATTTCCATTAAATTTAAACACTAATGCATCTGTTTTTTGTTTTTGTTTTTGCTTCAAAATCAACAGCAAAAATAATCAATGCTTTAAAAAATCCCATTGGATTATTACATATTTTCATGTCAATGGCATTAAGAGCATTAATATATAGAATACTACTACAAACATGTTCATGAAATAGGAGCTTACCTTGTCACATTTCTTTCTGAAGAAGACATTGTGGTCTTCATGGAGGAGTCTAAACTTGGAGACAAAGTCTTCTAAGCCATCCAGCTGCAGCTTGGAGTAGGTATGGATCACCTTGGCAACCTCACTGTGGTAGCTGCCCAATCAGATCAAAAGATGCTTTTTAAGACCAAGGCGACATGTATACGAGTAATAACAATATCAGTTACTTTTGTTTCTATAGTTTGTAAAGTAATAACACTGTCATTTGCACTTGTATCTATGCTTTGTGAAGATCATTTACTGCACCTCCGCAGATATTGGAAAATTACATTATATACTACAGTTTTTATGTCAGTCACTTATGTTTTAATAGCGACAGACAAGACACACAAGGACACACACACAGACAAACACATCTCCACACAGAGATGGACAAATACAACCCTACACACAGACAGACAGAAAAACATAACCACACATACAGAGAGACAAACACATCCACACACACACAACCACACACACAGACAGAAAGACAAACACATCCACACAGACAGACAGACAGACAGACAGACAGACAGACAGACAGACAGATAGAAAGAGAGACAGAGAGTTGTCTCTCACAGTATATCAGCCTCTTCTGGGCACTGCAGCTCGCCTTCCTCTGGAGAGTCCTTGAGCGTCGCTTCTTCGATGAGCAGGTTGATCTCCTGACTGATGTCTTCTACCGATGTCATGCCCTGCTCCACTAGGTGGTCGATCCAGCTCAGGATCTTGCTGTTCACATGCTGCTTAGTGGCACATACCTAAAACAAGCCCCAAATAAATGCATATCTTTATTCTCATTGTTTTTTCTATAATTTAGAAGCTTGGTAATAAAAAATAATCAAGAAAAGTAACAAGTAAATTATAAATAAATTAGAAGCATGGTTACAAAAACAATCAAAGAAAAATGATAGGTAAATCAGAATAAAACAAAACAAACCAATGAATTACATAAATACATAGTATTAATGCATAACAAAATAAAAGAACTTGAATAAACAAAAAGGGAAAGAAAAAAAAGAGTATCATATTACAAATCTCCATTTATGAAAATGACCAGCTAACCACTCTTACCCCATTTTATCCCATCCTATCCCATCCCATCTTCGTGACCCAAGACTCCTTGAAGTTTGTCTTGACTCCTACCTGGCTTCTGAGCTTATGACCCCTGTGCTCGCTATCAGGAGGGAAGGAGATGTAGATTCGCCTCTCGCCCCTTACTGGCCCGCTCCCGATGGCCGTGTTCAAGTTATCCGCAACTCTGTTCCTCAGGTAGCGTGAGTCACTTGATACATCTATCTACAATTCCAGACGTAAAAGAACATGTAATCATCAATTTCAAATCGAATGTTGTGTGGAGTTGTGTACATGTAGATCTGAATCAGGTACAGATATATGTCAGTTTTGCTGAATTCTAAGGGAAAGTCCACTTTGAAGTTTTGGTTTTAATTACAGCAGAAAAATGAAAGCAACATTTTAACAGAGGTTTGACGAAAATCCGTCAAAGGATAATAAAAAAAATTACAGTATGAGTTTCTAAAATTTTTTATTTTGTGACTCGATACCTCTTCCTGTGCCAGATAAAATGCTGCTCAATGGAAATAGGGTGCATCATGAGCGACAAAATGGACACCCAGGACACAAAGAGGTAAAAAGAATGTATTGAAGGTCTTGAGCTTGAAACCGAATGTTGTGCTGTGCAGCAAAGTTCATGATCAGCTTTAAATAAGCGTTGCTGAATTCTGATTAAGGACTGGATAACTTACCTTGTGCTACATTTCAAATTCATTTTTTTTTGCTGATGATAAGAAAGGACTTTTAATACAAAGAATGATGCCAATTCTTGAGAGAAATAATACATAAAACAACAAAGCTTCCTCTGATCACCTGGAAATCTGGAAATTTCATGACCTCCTTGAGTCGGATCTTGGCAGGGCAATTGCGTTTCTTGACTTTCTCTGCGTCCCCTGCTGGTTTCTTGCCGGCTTTCTTCCTTGAGATCTCCTCCCCTTCGGTCTGACACAAGAGCAGGATGGGATGGAATCAGCAATCAGTATGATTTTTAAAATCATTTAGTCACTTCATTTTATTCATTTCATTTTCTTTCATTCCACATTCAGCATTAAAAAAAAAATAACACATACAATGAACAAAATTGATTGAAAATTAGAACTAAAACAAAAACAAAAGCAAAATAATACACTAACAAACAAACAAAAAAAGGGAGAGAATTCTACTGCACAAAAATGGGAATGTGGGAGATGACATTTTTAAATCATATATTGAACAATTTGCACGTGCAGGGATAACAATCCATTTTCACTCACCTTGTCTCTGCTTTCTCTCTGCGCTTTCCTCTTGTATTTGTGATCCACACCATACTCGCACTCGTAGATGTTCTTATCCAAGATGATGTATGGGACGCCGTCAAAGGGAATGGCCCCTCCCGCTACGGTGTCACTGCCCTCCGCCCAGTGGTACCGCTTCTTCTTGCCCTTCAGAATGTCTGACCAATGGCAAGCAGACATGGACATTGAGCTCGTGATCACACGACCTCAACTTGGCAAGTTTGATCTAGCCTACAAACACATACACATTTAGCTAACTGATCACATGACCTGAACTCTAACAACAGCTTAATCTAGCCTCCAAACTTAGAACATACCATGGCATTCCTTGAATCAAACAGTATTGAAGAACTGCCTTTTGGATGTTTATTTTTTACAAATTTAATGCAATAATTCTTACAATGCGTCTATCTACACAGGTGGCACAAACCACTCAGAAGTTTGTTTTTTGTGTTATTCGATTGTCATCATGTCAACAAGTAGATATCGTCATTAGAACAAAAAGGACAATAAGAAATACGATTTGTGTTCTCTTTCACATTAACAGATGTGCCACAGTATCGTATAAGCATGCCTTTTTATTCAAAGATGCTGTTCAACAACAAGCAACTGAGATCTTCCTTCATCTCGTGTTTGCATATATCACTTGCCTCCACACCCCTCTTCTACCTGTCCGCCCCCCCCCCCCCCATACACTCCACCCTCATCACTAAAATCTCCGCTGCTTCTCCACTGACCTGTCTTGCCAAATGTTGTGGATGTCCTGAGGGCGGGAAATCTCAGTGCTTTCCGGAGCTCAAACAATTCCTTCAGAGCCTTGGCCGCTTCCCACGTTGTCACGTAGCCGTAGTCTGGCGAGATCTCCACCTCAAAGCAGGGAAAACCATTCTCTTCTATGACGGTGGGCTCCAACGGACAGAGCAGCGTCTATTAGAGAGATGATGTAGCACAACATACACTACAGCTCAAAGGAATTGGCATAGGGAAAGGGAAAGGGAAGAAAGGGAAGGAGCTTCAGTTTTAAACCGCAGTTTATTTTGTCCAGTTCAGCATGAAACATGATGCTTTTCAGGCTAAAGCATTGTGTTTCGTGCTGAACTGGACAAAATATATTGTGGTTTACAACTGCGGCTCCTTCCCTTTCTTCCCTTTCCCTATGCCAATTCCTTTGAGCTGTAGTGTAGAAACAAGGAATCATGCAAAGCTGTACCTAGCTTGGCTGACTACCTTACATGTAGCCAACACGTATCTCAACTCATGTTCTTTTGGATTGGATTGGATTCCACAGACCTTAACCCTTTCAAAACAACCCCATTTGCCTCTTACACGTCTTCATGGAAACGGTAATGAGACAGTCAAGTGAACCTAATACAAATGGAATACAATGAAATGAAGTTGTGTTGATCGTACAAAAATGTAATGATAATTTAGGCTTGTGGTACTGGCATGATGAGGAAAGACTTCTTTTTCAAAAATTGCTCTTTAAAAGGTTTGGAAGTGATCACTGCATTTAGAGAGTGGTATCAATCCATAAGAACTTTCACTCACATATCAACAAAATTATGCCCTTTAAAAAACTATTTTTGTATTGAAGATAAGCGAGAAACTTTCAGAGAAATTGCGCTTTGAATATTGCTCTGTAAAACAAAGCACATTCATATCACTGAACCTTGAAACCAGCCCCTACTGATGATATATGATATCTCCTTCAATCCCAAGAGTACAGTATTGCATCTCGATTACGTTCTTTTGAGTGGAATGAAAAAGTGAAGGGAAACTTTCGACGATCGACAGGGAAATTAAGAAAATATGAAGCAAGTTGAAAACAGATATTTTGAACGGAAATGTGCAATTGTCTAATATTTCCATATTTTGCCTAATTTTCCATCCCCAGATCGTGCATTTTGTTTACTAATGCATAAATACACAGCAACATGCATCCAACCTTTGATAACGCACATTGAGCAGAGATACGCAGCGGCCGATTTCAAGGGTAAGGGCCCAGATTTGTGGACCACTCACTATACCTCCTCAATGTGATGGACCTCCTTGTGGTGCTCTTCATCAGAGGGCAGCCGGATGTAGATCCTGCGTTCACACGCCAGGCAAACCCCGCTCTCCAGGGCGTCTCGGAGGGTCTCAACCGCCCCCCTCCGTATCCGCTCTGTGGACGCAGCCGGCTGTAACAGGGAGAGAATGGAAGTACCATCAATGACTAGATCTGGGCCCCTTCAGATTAAAGAGTTGCGACTGATTTGAATCGATCACAGGTCTAATCCCCTCATAATGAACCCAATCTTTTGTAAAGCAGACAACATTTGAAAGGGACTCTTTGAAATTTTTGTCCGTCTGACAAAAGACCATGTTCATAGTGCCTATCTCTGATATTCAGAGTTGCAATTGATATTGATTTTAAGTCAAGTTGTAATTCATCACAACTCTTTATATGACAGTGCCCTGCCATGTTTTGCTGTACTTTGACAAAAGAAAGCACGCTTCAAAATGAATTTTCCTAGCGAAAGAAGAAAATATATGTCTGTTATTTACATTTGCATGAATGAAACACCTCATCATCTTAGATAGATAGTGTGGATACTCAAAAGCATTTCTTCTCCTCATTTTGCCAGTATGTACGGAATGCTGGGTAAAAAAAAAAAATAAATAATAGCTATCTCAAAATTTGAGTGTATCAGATTCGAGAATAGTTGTTTTGGGAAGAAAACAAATCAGTCATTCTCAGTATTCAACAAAATACTTTTTTTGACCCAAGTTTAGGAAAACATTTTTTTGAAGATTAAGTTGCCTTCTTGCAGTAACATGTTTCAGGCAGAGTTAGGAAAAAAAATACCAGAGATAGAACCTTACCTTGAAATCAGGAAATCTGATGACTTCTTTCATATGGATTTTTGCCGGACATTCCTTCCTCCTTGCTGTTTGCTGACCACGATCATCCTAATGCAAAATCAAAGTTGAATTGATATCACGTTATAAAAGAAGCTCACTTCACACTGAGCATTCCATCTCCACATTGGATTTTTCGTTGGCCCAATCTTCGATGCTGCTGACTCTATTTATCATTTTTACTTGGATTTGATGCATGCACAAAATAGGATGCTAAGAAGATTTTGGGTAAAAGGAAAGTATCAATGACACCTTGGTCCTCATCACATTTCATTAAATAATTGCTGTACAAGATACTTTCTAATTTCAGATAGGTAAGACAAGAAACATGCCCTCGAACAGCATCCTCATAGATTGGATTGGTGGTGCTCTTACGTTAACACACATTTGATCTGACTCTCCTGGAAAACTCCTTATTTGAGGAAAAAGTAGGCACTTTTATTTCTCATTCTAGTGGTAAAATGAGCTCCAACAACAGAGAGGAAAAGCAACATGCAAAAAAAATGCAAATCACAGGCCAGATCTGTCATAAAAAATCTTGACGTAGTGGAGCGAACACTTACTGGTCAAAGCTCACACAAACTAGCCCAGAAGCTCCACTCAATCATAAGGTTAGACACACTTGCTCAGGTATGAGCTATATTGGAATATATGAAGTAAAATGTGCTTTAATGACCATCTGCTCATAAAAAATCCATTTAATGTTCCCCTCATTTAATGTCCCTCATTGAAATCTGTATTAAAGTAATCTGCTTGTGAAGACCACACAAGCAGTCTTTGTGTTCAAATTTCACTGTGACATTGCCAGAGAAAGAATACAGCCTGAACCTACCTTGAGTTTTCTTTTCTTTGCGATGTGATTCTGGCAGGTGCACGACAGGGAATACCATGACTTGATGACAAACGGTACGCCGTCATCAGGAATGATGTCATTGACGTCCCTGAAGCGAATCCGGAACTTACTGGTCACGCCTGCACAATCAATTGAGTTTGAACGAAACTTGAGATAACAAAAACATACAAACCAATTGGGCAATTCCATAATTAGGTGGACATGAATGCCACAAGTCATAAAACAATTGTGATTATCTTTACTTTTATACTTGCCAAACCTAGTCCTATAATTATCTTAAACAATAAAATACAAAGGACCTGTAATACGGAGTAGCAGTTGTACTGCTGACTTTTCAAAAACATGACAATCACTACACGATAGGTTCTACCTTTCACAAAGGGTGCTATCATGCTAGCAGTTTCAGCATTTTGAAAAGTTAGCAGAACTTAGTTACATGTAAATATAGTTAGTATGTATTCATTTGTCATTGATTGAAAACTTGTTTTATATTGATGTGAAATAAACTGATCTGAAATTTATAACTGACCCATCTAAAAATTCTGAAGCACAGATTTTAGCAGAAAATGCAACCTTGATAATGGATACAAATACCCATTTCCCTTCCAAGAAGATGATAGTGACCAGATAAGAAAATTGCTTGTAATTTCTGTTTTCCCCCTAGCCATTCCAAATTATAACGTTGATCCTATTTTCAATAGCTGGATGTGGGTAGACCGAAAAATATACCATAACCATGATAATACCGCTACAGTTGGACTCTCTCCAAATCAATAGTGACATGTTCCGCTCACCCAAACGAGCGATGCCATTAGCGACCCACATGCCAGAGCGCGATGCAAAAGGCGCAACATTTATGGCTATTTTGCGGACGCAGTTTATAAGATTCGCTTACCGCGTTATTATTACTAGGTCTTGATCCACGAAAAAGCCGCAAAATAAGCGGATAAAAAGGAGGAAGCAAATTAAGTACTGTATTATTTGACTCCCGTTTACACAGTATGCGCAGCTTTCGGTAATGCATCGGCAAAAGTGCCACAAATGCTGCGCCTTTTTTGTGGATTGGGGGTGTATATGAACAGGGTTCATGATTGCATCTGGCTCCTATGAACACATCTACCTATCTATTCAGTTACAGTTTGATCTTCCGAAGGTTCGTAATTCCGAAACACGTAAATTGCCTATACCTCGATGCTCGTTCGTCCGAAATTTGTCGCGTAACGTTCGGAATAACGAACCTTCGGATAACGAAAGCTTCCTATCTATTCGGGGGTATGACCAAAAATGTAATTCCAATTAAATGCCCAGAAATTCAGAATGAGACTGTTATTCCTGTCTAGCTTAGATATACTGTATGTATCCAAGATACATGCATGATGCCATCAGACTAATAAAGAGGTGGTATAAATAGCTAAAACCAAAATATAGTTAGAAGTCATTATAGTTGTAGAGTCTACTCGGCTGGTACTTGTGCACATGCACGGGTGCTAATCCACCCTGATGCAACTTCACCGCACGCTCACCCATGTTAGTGCCCGAGTCGGCCCCGTCAGTCGAGCCGAAGTTGGGTCCTTTTCTTTCTCCGACAAATATATTGGGCGTGTGTTTTTGGAACTCTTTACGAATATTCTGAGCCTCGTTATTTGTTGAGACCCAGCCTTTAAGTCCATCATGTGAGACAGGGGTCCACAGGTGAACCCACGGAAAATTAATTTCTCCAGTAACTGGAAGAGAGGTGACGGCAAGTTCGGCGACATCTTCGACTTCATTGAGCGACGCTCCGGCCATGTCGACTTTAGCATGTACGTACGTTTCATATGCTGCGAATGCACTATTGACTTGTGCGGATAATTACTTTCTTGCGTATGGAAAGCCAAATACATTTTTTTCCTTCGCTCTTCTAGATTTTGTTTTAACACCCATGGAATTAAAAGCTTTAAGTGCTTATAGTTAATGATGACAGTTCCCCCAAAGATCACGACTTGCCTTATACATTCTAATAATTTTTCAATCTGCTCCTATCATTTTTTCAGGTTCTATCATTTTCAATATGACCCTCTGATCTAGAATAGAATAGTACATATGTCAATCCATACTAGGACAAATACACGAGAACATGTACAAATAAATGAAGGAAAGGAAACCCTTTGTTGATATATCATTCAAATGAATAAAAATCACACCAAAGGGTTAGTATAATAAACTAAAGCTTGATGGTATCAAGCATGTATGAAGTCCTTGATTATAGAAAGAGAGAGAGGGGGAGAGAGAGAGAGAAAGAGAGAGAAAGAGAGAGAAAGAGAGAGAGAGAGAGAGAGAGAGAGAGAGGGGGGGGGGGGGGGAGAGAGAGACAGATAGAAATTTTTGTACTACTCCAAATGCTTTGTTATTGTATCTTTATCATGATAGCATCTTTGCAGGTGACAATTAATGTTTTTTACCAAGTCACTGCTATTTTGTAGTACATGTAATCATTTGCTATTACTTTTGAATTAATTTAAAAGCCAAGTAGATAAACTAAAAACAACCTGCAGTTTAAGTTCCCCAGTCAAGTTTACAAAATTAAGCCAGGACATACAATTAAATACTAAAGCTGCCCCCCCCCCCCACCCTGTCTTTTTCTTGTTAATGAGAAACAAGAAGATCCTGATAAGTTCAACATTTCTATAAACTCATATCCATGATAGCAATGTAAATACACATTTCACACTGAAAGCTCGGGATATTGGAAAATGTCCTCAAAATATATGTGTCAGAAAATTGCCACTTTAAACTTAGATAAATGAGAGCATAGACATCTTCCAGGTAAAATCTACTCAATTCTTTAATCTTTGATTCAGTGATACAAAAAGAAGCAAGCAGAATATTAACAAAGTACAGACATATTAGTATAAATCACATTTATACTCCAAACTGTTTTAATTGTGAGCTCGATCCAAGCTTTTGAACAATCCCTTATCAACCCCCCCCCCTCCATCAATTTGCTGTTACAATATGTTTAGAGACAGATTATTTGGGTTGGACAGTAATGACGGCCTCATTTTTTTTTTCGTTTCAGCTCATTATTCCAAAAGTTTGTGATTCCATGTTTCACATAAATACAATTTTTTGATATGCAGATTAACAAGCACTTCTTCACTTTCAATTGACAAACCCTTTCCCCCCTTTTTTTTATCCTGAACCCTAGTCTGTATATATCATTTTCAGATAGAGTTACGCGCTTCCAAAATAACAAACTGTCAAAGTAACACCTCTGCATTAATATTATTATTATCCCATGGAAGAACATACAAACTATTAAACTTGCAAATCATTACACAATCATATTCAAAAGTATTGAATACATAGTCATAGCAACCCTTTTTTACAGTAAGTTTGTGGTTATCAGTACAAAATCAAACTACAGAAGCATGATGAAATGGAAACATATCTTTGGTTACGTAAGGAATATTTAACCTTTTCTTCACTTTTTTTCACATCGTGCCGTAGGATGGTTTGAAGATGGCAAAGTGAGGTAAACTGAAAGAGCACTGATTCTATGGCACTTTGAGAATGTTTATGCAATATTAAATCA
Organism: Arbacia lixula; assembly: GCA_963669155.1. Classification (NCBI taxonomy): domain Eukaryota; kingdom Metazoa; phylum Echinodermata; class Echinoidea; order Arbacioida; family Arbaciidae; genus Arbacia; species Arbacia lixula. The sequence continues at coordinate 16,083,701 of OZ022583.1, forward strand.
TACAAAAAATTATTGCTACTGTATCTGAAAGGATATATGACCACTTGATCATGATCATAATTCACAATCACAAATCTCTCAACAAATACATCAGAATGACAGCCTATAAATAATCAGCCCAAAAAATTCTTAAATTCATAAATGTCCAATATCTTCACAATGCAGTATGGCAAATGTTATATCTTATGCGGTTGTAATATTTTGTGCACTTTCTCATAATGTACACTAACTCCACAAAATGACAATTCATGAAAATATAAAAATGTCAAAAATAAAACACACATACACATAATGCACTACATAGCAGTACATACATATTACAACTACCTCATGATATGGTCAAGTTGGTCCTTCTATTAATGAATGAACGTTTCAAAATGAATGAAGTGTCCCATATACAATGTACATATGTATACACATAACAGAGTTCTATTTTGTGAAGGTTACAAACAAATTTTCACTCCTTCGTGCAGCTCATAAAAAAATGAAAACTTCTTCAAAATGACAAACAAGCACATGATTGTACTGATATGAATCAACTTGGTCTCAACATAAATACTCTACAAATATTTTGTTTTAGTTCTCAAGTGTAAAATAAAACTGTTTGTGACTAGGCCTATTCATGGCATGAAAAGGCATGTTATTTACAAATAGAGACTATTCAAACTGAGGCAGACTGTTCTCACTGGAAATTAGCTGAATGAGACAATCTTGCCAAGATATGGCAAACAACTCAGCAGTGACATACAAATACATTGTAGGCCGAATGAGTGAGTAATGCAGCAATAACGCAGATCAAAGCATATCTTTGCAATACAGTTTTATTCTGAAAGGGCACTTCCATCCTGATAGGTCCACATACAGGATTGTTTAGAACCATCACATGTATGAGATTACCACAAATATACCCGATTCTGTTGATTCATGTTGTATAAAAAGTGGCTCCATTGTATAAACAGGCTGTGTTCAGGCACCAGAATGAAGGCTACCATTCTATAAATATTACATTTTGAAGCATCACATTTATGAGATGAGCACACATATTCCAGTTTCTGTTGATTCATTTTAGACAAAATGGCTCCATTGTATAAAAAAAGTTCCAATCAGGCACTCTGAGGTAAGCCCATTCTCCTAGCGCCCCCATGGCTCCATATATGGCACAGGTGAATTGCACTATTGCATAGATGTAAGCATCACTTCCACTTCTGTTTGAGCCAGGGTTCCATCTCATAAAGAGTTACAATCAATCAATCGTAAGCCCAATCCCCTATCTCTAATGTACAGAGTTAGGATTGATATCAATTGCAAGTCAAGTTGCGATCAATCACATCTCTTTATAAGACAGGTTCCATGCGGCAGGTACATAATCGGGTGTGATTAAACATGCGCCTTACCGTATTTTTCGGTGTATAAGACGCATGTTTTTCCCCTTGAAAATCACGCCAAAGTCCGGGTGCGTCTTATACACGGCGTTAGAAAAAGTCGGGTCTTTCAAACTTACACGTATACACATGTATGGGACTATGCATTGTGTGACAACAATCAACATTTAACAACAAAATAAATGGCTTTGATAGCCCGACATAATACCGGTAATACGATCTCAATCACATCATCAGCATAATTACAGGTACAAAGAAAGCACCAGGACTAGTATTTGTCTGAGACACCTCAAAGAAACCGCTAGCTAGAAAGCTAAGCCCTAAGGATAACCTCCGTTAGATCAGAGTCGCTATTGTTGCTTTGATCCGGCCTCGAGGTGGCGCTGTACACATTATCGTCCGCGGAGATTTTTTTTTTTTTATCTCCGAGGCCAAAAGGTGTACAGCGCCACCTGGAGGCCGGATCAAAGCAACAATAGCGGCTCTGATCTAACGGAGGTTATCCTTAGGGCTTAGCTTTCTAGCTAGCGGTTTCTTTGTGGTATCTCTGACAAATACTAGTTCTGGTGCTTTCTTTGAACTGGTAATTATGCTGATGATGTGATTGAGATCGTATTACCGTTATTGTGTCAGGCTATCAAAGCCATCTATTTTGTTGTTGGATGTTGATTGTTGTCACACAATGCATAGTCCCATACATGTGTATACATGTACGTGAGACCCGATTTTTTTTTTTTTTTTCAAATTGCGTGCTCAAAGTCGGGGTGCGTCTTATGTGCAGGGGCGCCTTATCTGCCGGTCGATATGGTAAATCAACCAGCAACAACAACAACAGGTTTATCACAAGAAATCAGGATTCAGTTGATCTGAATCCAGTAAGATGGTACTTGTAGAAAGAAAGAGTCCTCTTATCCTTTTCTCGCATTCTGCCATGGCAGCTTCATATCGCACAGTTGACCCATTTCACGAATAAAGTGTCCTTTGCACTGCTGTTCGAGTATCATCACATGACATCATCACAAAAAATCAAGATCCAGTTGATCCGAGTCCAATGAGATTGCACTTCCGAATTCGCCATCTTTCTGACTGATTTCCAAATCAGAGAGCAGTAAGCTGATGTCATCTGTACAGTAAACAATAAAATTGAGAGAAAATACATCATTGGATGACATTTCAGACATATTCACAACATACAAGTTATATTCAGATAACTGCGCTACCCTAGTTTACAGGAATTAATTATCAAGATGTCTTTTAGTGCTTAGGATACTACTCTGAAGACCTACGCTGGGTAAGATTGAACAGGTCCAGGTGATGGTTGAACCTAGCAAATATTTTTCCCAAAACAAATAAATCAATAAATGAACACAAGAAAAGGAGTGAATGTATGAAATAATAATCTATTCAGTTAATTTATTAGTAACTTTGTCAACCCAAACATAGTTACTGAATGGCTGATTAACTGTAATTCACCATCCATTCTGCAAACCAACCAAACAAATGAAATAAGTCCACTTTAAGGCAAAGGCATGCAAATACCTTCTAAGCCTTGTAAAAAAATGATCAAAGTTCTACAGTATATATCTGACTAATTTTTTCAAGTAAATAAAGAAAGAAATCATGTCCCTGACGATGATTATATAAAATATTATTAATACAAATTCTTCTTCTTCTTTTTGTATATCCATCATCATATACTGCTATGATATTTGGGACATAGTTAAACTATAAGCCCCCAGAGATCTCAAAACAATACTATGAGCTCTCAGCCTGCTGCCTCGTGATAGTAGCATTGCTTTGAGATCACCTCGTGCATATAGTTTTAACTATGTCCTTTAGAGCACTTTCTATATACTGTACATCTTATCAATTCTGCAGCCTGAACAATCACCTGTCCTATAAAGAGTTGCGATTTATAAGATTCAATCAAATTTCTGATCCCCTATTCCTAAAGAACAGAGTTGCGATTGATATAAACCGCAAGGCAAAGTTGTGATCAACCTCACTGCTTTATAAGACAGTGCCCTTGACGTAGCTTCTGTTGTTCAAGAAAACAAATACTTACCATTCTCATCATCAATGTCGCCACTGTTCAGACTCAGGCTGGTACCGTTCCCACCATCCCTCCCTCCTCTTCCTCCGTTCTTCCTTCTCTCCTCCTCCTCCTCCCCGTACTCCTCCCCCTCATGACTGATGCTGAGAGGGAGGGATATCTCCGAGCTGCTCAGGTCCTCCAGACTCGTGCTGCTGCCCTCAATGTCGATCCCTGATGTCCCAGTGCCTGTCTTTGTTGTGGTCTTCTTCTTCTTCCGCCTCAGGCGATCGCTGCTGCTGCTGCTCACCGCACCACCCCGGTGGTGGTGATGGTGGTGATGTGGCACCCGTTGCCAAGACGATGACACCACGGTAGGTCCCTTTGTGGAGGAGACGGAGGAGGGATAGGATCGCTGGTGTCTGCTACCTGGAATTTTTAAAGCAAAATGTTTGTATTGACCTTTGAGAAATTTGATCGCAAATCTCATCACTCCATCTCCATATAGTGATCCAGCATTGTGCATTAGGTTAAAATTTGGTTAATGAAGTACCATCTCTCGTAAAAGAAAACAATGGAAACAGAACAGGAGTCCAGGCCCAGCCAAGGTCAACCCAACCTACCACAACAACTCACTACTGTCAATTTCATTAATCTAACAATGATCTATAATTACTTACTAATCATCTAACTCATGGCTAATAATATAGATGTATTTATCACTTATGAAGGAAAAAGAGGTTGTGAACGACATGTATCTGGCTTTGTAAACCCTAGTCCAATTAGGATGTCAACATGGAACTGCAGTAACCAAAGGGGTGTGGCTTAATTGTGTCCTCAAGGTATTTGAAGTTTATTCATAGATTGTATGGGAGTCGTGCTGCTTAGTATCTGAGAGGAAAAAAGCCTCAGTAAAGAATGGGTTAAGGTATTATTCTCTGAGTACAATGCCAGGAGGGTCTTATTGATTTATTTGACATGATTGTTCCTTTGGTACTAAGAGGGTTAATAGATGGTCAACCTACCCCTACTTGAGACAGTGGTGGAGGAGACTGTGGAGGGGTCAGAGCGAGTGCTTGTCCGTGACACCTGAGAGGCGCTCTCCAGCTTGCTGAATGAAGACAGTAACCGGCTCATCTCCGTTCTAGGAGAGAGGAAATCACAAGAAATAAGGATATGAATACCGAGTGTACTTTTGTTCTTTGGACTTACATGCATTATTGATAAAAAATAATCACACTTTGCACTTGAAAGGTAAAACAGGAAAAAAACAAACATGATAGAGGTGAAAGATGGAGCTTACTTGAGATCCCTGATGTCTTTCTGTGTGTTGTAGACCTGAGGAGCGGGAGGGGGCGGGGGTGATTGGGGAGCTCTAGATGTCAGGCCAAGATGCTGCGACAAGACTTGTTGCTGGTCGGATGACACCTGACCCAGTTTCTGTCAAAAAAATGATTGCAATGACATTTAAAAATATGAAAAATCAGGTGACGAACATATATCAATTGTGATCATCAAGTTTTGATTGTGAGGTGGTTTCAACACACCAATTTCACTTACAAGATTACCTCAGTGGGGGATGAATACCTGCAGAGATTGTAACAACAACCCTCACTCCCCCCCCCACCCCCCCACCCCCCCCCCCCTCCCCCCCCACCACCACCACCACCACCAATCCAAAAAATAAATAAATAAATAAAATTAGCAAATAAATAGAAAAGAAGAAAATATAACATGTGGGAGGGGAATATGAAAGCATTTGTACTTTAATCTTGCCCTCTTGCTACATTCTGCAGGATTTCAAGGATCCAAGGACGGATGAAATGATTGACTAGCTGGTATGTGCATAAATATTGTGAATACAGCAAAACAAACAAAAAATACTTGTACATAAAGTACAGCTTTATCAATGCAAAGATTTGCCTGGCATATCACCAGTTTAATACACCACATTTGGACTGCAGAATTGTGCTGACATCTTTGAAGTGTACTTTACTTACCAGAAATTATGTGCTGAAGACCGTATCCTAAATACAGAGCGTTCCCAGGAGCAGCCATATTGGAGGACAAGCAATAAAAACCTGTGCATCAGACCATAAAAAGTCATTGTTTTCATGGTCCGATGCACAGGTTTTTATTGTTTTGTCCTCCAATATGGCTGCTCGTGGGAACGCTCTATATTATGCAAAAACTCCTGGGAGGCCGTTTACACTCACCCTATCTAGCCTGTCCATCCGTCTGGACATCTCCTTGCATTCCATTCCTTGACCGCTCACGTCCATCTCTTGTTTGACCAGCCGGGTTCTCAAAGTCTCAATCTCACGGTGAAGCGAGTCATACTCTGTCTGCAGTGACCTCTTCCTGTATGATGAAGAAATTGCGATGAAGAAATTGCAAAGTTGATATATGCAAATTGGATATGAATGTACACATGTACAAATTGAGTTTCAAAACAAAAGTACTATTTTATTTAATAAAATAGCGTGTGAAGGGTTAATTATATTGAAAACTGTGAAGGTGGGGGGTATTCTGAATATCCACCAGTCATAAAAATGTTATAGTCCTCCAAGAAAACGTCCCTAAAATATTTTATCTTTAGTAATCACATACACATCTCTAAAAAATTTCAACCAATAGCAATGAGCACATGATCTATGCACCTTTCCCTGAGGCAGCGAGGATTACATGTCTTTGCGTGTCTCCTACACCTTCCCCTTCTTTTACTGATCCCTGGCAATCCGGTGTAAGGACAATGAGAGACAGGATGTGGATAACCTTCAAATTCCTCATAGGGAGCAATTAAGTCATAACCCTTTCATTACTGCAGTTCCATGGTAAATTTTGACAAAATGGTTCACATTCAATTACCCTTGTTTCTTCAGTTTCAGGCATTATGTTACAGGTTTCAACAAGTTTGAACAGCGAGTTGCAGGTTGCTATGGAGTGTGTATTTCACTGCGTTTCCTCCAAACTTCACATCCACAAATTTGAGGCCGAGACTCACATGTCAAGAAGGTCCTGTCTGATGGACACAATGGCGCCCTCGCTCTGTACCGGCTCTCCAGCCCCACCCATCAGGTGCCGTGTGATTCGGCCATTCATCTCATCGAGCCGATTCCTCACGTCACGTTGCCAACTGTCAATATTAGGGTCCGTCTGAAAAAAAAAAAAAAAAATGAGGGGGTATATCAGCTAACATGATAAGGCCGGGCTAAACATGCATGGCCAATATTTCAATTTCTTGAGTACTTTGCAATCATCAAAATATTTGTTTACTATGGAAAGTAAGCACTGGTTTTGCTGCAACCAGCTGGAAATACATGAGTGGGACTCAATTTTTTTCACCACTCAACAGCATTGATTTTTTTTATTGCACATACTTTAAAGTGCTGTGCGCAAATTTGTCATCATATTCGCATTGCAAAAGGAACGCAAAGAAAAATATTCCGCCATGCAATGGAAATTGTGGCATCTATGCATTTATTTACCAGCACCCATTTAAAATACAAACTTTCAGATGGATTCATCGCACAAAGCGGTCACCACTTAATTCTTGCAAGAAAAAGTACTACTGGTGAATACTACTATTGAGGTACTATTGCCCACTCAAAAGTAGAATGGTTACCAGTACATCTATCTCATGACTGTCAACCACAGTAGGATTTTAAGGATTATTAAGATGAGATTTATCAAATTTGAGTTCGTACACAACTCAAAGAAAGCACCACTTACACTGTATTGCCCTCTGCCCTCACTGAGCCGAGAGTTCAGAGTGTTGACCTGATGCTCGAGGTCAGCAACTTTGACCTCGTTTCTTCTCCTCTCGTTCTCTAGATCCTGCATCTGATGGGAGAGCTGCTCGATCATCTATGAGGGAGGCAGACATATTCAGAAAGACCACCTTGAATGATATCTTATAGCATTATAAACATATGCTGCACACAAATAAATCTATTATTACAATGAACGTTGATGCAATCTAATATCCTGTAATCTTCTCCTTGAGGCAAGGTTAGTTGCAAGGTCCATGGATATCAAGAAATCTATATTATGTAACAACTGTAAGCAATGGACATTTGAATATAAATGGATATGAAAAATATATCTTAAAGGGTTACTAAATTAGAAAAATAAGTTCCCACTAATCTATGTAAAAGTATCCACTAAAAGCAAATTTCACATTTGTTTGCCGCAAAAAAAGTCTCATTTTGACGAAAATTTGAAAAACACATGCCCCCAGTGACGTCAGAGAAGTCAAAATGCCATAGATTGTACGGAAGTCAACAATAGACCATTTTTGTAATGCATTCACAACTTTCCCCCTAACTGCGTAGTAACGCGTTATTGCATTCACCTGTATCTTGTAATTTAGATTCAATGGATGGAATTCACTTTAAATATATTAGCTACTTGGTCAAGCTTTGAGGTTTCTATTGGTAATGTAATGTTTGAACGGCGTGAATAAAATATTTTAATCACGCCGTTGGCATTTATGGCATTTTGGCTTCACTGACGTCACTGGAGGCGTGAGTTTTTCTTTCAAATTTTTGTCAAAATGAGACTTTATTGCGCCAAACGAATGTGAAATTGTTTTTTAGTGGATAATTTTATATAGATTAATGGGAACTTATTTTTCAAATTTAGTAACCCTTTAATCATGGAACAACTGTAAGAACTGGACATCTGAATATAAACGGATAAAAAATATATGTATATCTTAATCTTGGCACAACTGTAAGCACTGGACATTCAAACATAAATTGCTTCTCTTATTGGTTTCAGCTATTGTAGTGCATGCTTGATCTTCACATTTGGTGTGTTCATTTTGAAGATGCCCTATACAGGCAATATAATAGCACTTACAAATCAATATAACTGACAAGTACACTTCTCATTGCTTGTGCTGGCAAGTTTTCTGCTCAGACATGATCAAACAAAATCAATCTGTTTTTTTGTACCACCTCTCCATTTCACATCATAGTCTTGACTCCTTCATTCCTTTCCTCCTTTTTATCTTTCTCTTCTTCATCTTCTCTTCTTTTCACTTCTTCATCTTCTCTTCTTTTCACTTCTTCTTCCTGCTCTTCTGCCACTCCTCTCTCCAGTTCATTCACCCTTCTTCTACATCAATTTCAAGTCAACTTCATCACAAAAAAGGACCATTAAAATAATTTTTTTGGTAATTTTAAGTCAACTTCATAAAAAAGGACAATTACACTATTGTTTTTTTTCAATTTCAAGTCAACTTCATCACAAAAAGGACCATTAACATATTTTTTTTTCAATTTCAAGTCAAATTCATCTCAAAAGGGACAATCAAAATCTATTCATATTTTTTCAATTTCAAATCAACTTCATTACCTAAAGGGACAATTTAACTAACCTTGTTCTGCCTCTCTACCTTCTCTGAGAGCAGGGCTACCAGACCGGTTGACGGGGTGCTGTGACGGTAGAGCTCATAGCTGGGTGATGACCCGGCAAACACTGCAGAGACCGGCCGTTCCTTCCTGATGCTGCTCTTCAGGCTGCTCTTCATTCTGATTTTAGGAACACCGTTATCCAGCTGATCTCCTGCTTCTACGGGAGGAGAAGCGGTTGTGTTTTGTCTCATGCATTGAAAAGTGTAGCGGTAATGTGAAACCAGTGATTTTCACACAGAGCAAGCACGAGTTCAATGTTATTGCAAATTTAAAACCATCATGCTATCTTTGGCAGGCTAGACGAGGAAGTCAGGAATTCCGGAGTTACAATTTACACCCCATAAAGTCAAAGGATGTCAAAATTGTTAGAAGTAGGTTTGTGACATTTCATCAATTATTATTCTTGTAATATTTACTCTTTTGAATATTTAATGAAGTTTTCACTTTGCGACAAATTTGGTCCTAAAAAGTGTATCAGATTATCAACGTAGAACGCAACAATGCCAATTGTGGTTCACATCTATCAATCCACTAGCAGCTGCAATCGCAGTTCCAATGATAATGCATTATGCTTCTGGTAAAAAAGACCATGTGGGTTGACAGGTATGATGCTCCATGGGCATTGCTGATGAAATGTCACAAAACCTGCTTCTGAAAAATTTGACATCCATTGACACTGACTGTGATGTGTAAATTTCAGCTTGATTCAAAGATTTTTCAAAAAGTTCTACACAGAGGGGCCTAGTAATAGACAAATCACACGATAAAAATGACTAAACTTGAGGAAAAACAGCAATATACCTGGAGACACAGCAGGATGAAGATGTGGAAAGAGAAGAGCCTGAAGAAAAAAACGTGACGAGGGGAAGCAAGAGGGAGGACATCGTAAGAAAGAGAAAGACAAGATGAAAAAAGAGGATATTAAAAAATTAGGAGAAGGAATAGATTGAGAAATAAAAGAGATAGAGAAAGGGAAAGAGATGGAGGAGGAGAGGGAGAAAGATGAATAAAAGATGAGGAAATACATGCAGAAAAGAGATAGAGAGACAAAAAGAGATAGACGAGAAGAAGAATTGAAGGAAAAGGAGGATAAAAGCAATCAGATGAGGGTTAAAGACAAATGACAGTAGCTCACCTGGTAGTGATGGTGGAGAGTCAAGGAGACCACCCTCAATGGGCTTGTATCTAGCTGGGTCTAGGCGAGTCTAGAAGTACAGGAGAGGAGAACAGATACATGAGGTGGTCAGGTTGAAAACATCTCTCATTAGCAACATTAAACCCAAACAAAGTTTATTGTCACAACAGTGAAATTAAACCCAAACCTAGTTTGCTGTCAAAAATGGTGAAAAGGGGGGATGTCTGCATAAATTGCAAAGATTGATTAGTGAATCATGAACGTATTGAACCTCTTAATTTGGGAAAAAATATTGCATTAGGTGCTTACCTGCAATTGTTGACAATAAATAACATTATCTGCAGCTGAACCTTAGTAGTATACATAGTATTCCAGAAGTCATCCTAAGTTTTCTCCTAAGTTCCCGAGTTAGGAGGTGCCTAAGAGAGCAAGAAATTGGTATTCCAGTATGTCCTCTTAGGACTGTCTTAATGCAAATTAGGGAGGGTTTGACCCCACCCAGTTTGTATTTATTAGCCACTGGAGGGAAGTATTTCATTTATGAACAACCAATCACAATCACAGCATCTCATCGGGCCCTCCCCCTAGGATTGATCCTAACTTTGTGGTCATGCAACTATGCATGTGCGCGCACATCAATCATGTATGCGCGCTTACGCAAATAAATGATGTTCTTTTTTATTGCGTGTGTCATGAATGGCTAAGACAGGGTGAGGCTCTCCTAACATTTTATCCTAAGCTTTAATTTTCTTATAAGTCCTCTCTTACGCTCATTCTGGAATACCAATCCTCCTAACTTTATGATTTGCATTAATTTGCATAAAGATAGGAAAAAAACTTAGGATAGGAGAAATCTTAGGAGCGGAGTTGGGAGAAAATTTAAGATCGTTCTGGAATAACATCTTAGACTTAGGTCTTAGGATAAGATTTCTCCTAAGATAACATTTAAGATCATTCTGGAATACCACCCCTACTGCCCTAGACCTCATCTAACTACTGTAGTTTATTGACAACTTGACTATAGTTTTGAGACTTCAGACAATATTTTTATAAAAATACCATATATATTTCCATTATTTTGGGCAAATGTCACCATTATGGGCAATCCCGTACGATAGGGGACCAGGGTATCCCACTAATTTTTATGAATTTCAACCCTAAACCTATCCCTGACCCTAACCCTAACCCTAATTCTGAACCTAACACTGACCCTAACCCTAAACCTAGACAAAATTTTCGCTGCTTAATTCATCAAAAAAGTGATTTCTAGGTCACTTTCTGCTGACGACAATCAGTATTGCAGCGTGTATGTGCGATACTGCCTGGTCCCCTATTGTACGGGATTGCTCCATTATGAATATCTCAAAAGATTTCTGCAAGTTTAAACTTTCATTTTGATATCAATCACTGCTCTCAAACTAGACCAAAAAATCAGTCTCTGTACTAGGACGTTGGATCCGCAGAGATTGCATCTGGCTCCTCTGAATTCAGGGGTAAGTCCAAAAATGTAATTTCGATTAAAGAATGCCCCGAATGAGACGGTTATTCCTGTCTACTCTCAAACGTGCGTCAAATAAATCTTCTTCAACTTCACCTTTCTACTGGTACATGTATACAATATGCACGCAGAGTCAGTGTAATTTAAATTTTGAAGTTACTGAGTCACCTGTGGTCACTGATAAATGCGGAAAGGCTTTTGGGAGGAATCACTTACCCGTATTCTGTTCAGATTTTCTTCAGTTTCCTTCATGGTACTTGAGAAATTCCGTTCCCAATCGCGAGACATAATTCGTATGTGACCAATAATGATATTAAAATGTCGCCGGATTTTTTATGACAAATTGTTATCACCCCGTCTCCGGTATTGACATTCGCTCTGTGTTGACAATATACGTTATGTATGCTAGCGCTATCTATCATGACAACATGACGCGCCCGTGTATGGAACGCCAATTTAGTTGTGCTTTACCTAAAAAACAACTGCACGCTAACTTACTTCGCCTATATCCCAAGCCAGTAATACAGGCGAGAGTAGATTCAGGAATATGAAAAATTATAAACGTAATAAGTCAAATTGATTTATTTGTTGGCATTTGATTTTGTTTATTTTGAAATCTGAACGAATGTTGAGGTTTAGATAGATGACATGACCTGATCTCAGAAATAGCTTCACAAATTATGATTTGATACATTTTTTCCCCTTTTAGTGTGGACGGGTGGGGGGGGGGGGGGGGGTGTTGGTGTTGGTGTATGGCGGTGACGGTATTTTATTATTTCTTCACGTTATTTCCGCTGTCTGTTCTTCTTATATTGACACAGATTTCTCAAGAGATGATGACACAAAATGGATGATAAAGATAGATTATAGTAAGTGCAGGGTAACAAAACAAAACGATGTCTCCAAGAAAACAGGTGTATTTCATTTTCTTTATTATTCAACAACTTTGATTGATCACAACTCCAAAATAAAGAACAACTGAAGACCATCTTTTGTGACGATGATTTGTTTTACGGAATGATAATGTAAACCCCATACACCGAGGTAGATAGACCCATATATTGTTTATGGGCAAAACGGATTCTTTGACTTCAATACAATTGGGATCTTTCCAATTTGATAACAAACCAATGAATAAGTAGCCGATTCACCAAAGTGTCGAATTAAACCTTCAATATCAGGGGCTGGAGACCAGCTTCTCTTCCTGTTGAGAAACGTGACCATGGTTCTGTCAATTTGTACTCGAGTGTGAAAGGGCCCCAACCAACCGCTCAAGAGAGCTGATAAGCGGGACCTTTGGGGGGGGGGGGTGTTAAAAAAAAAGGAATGAGCCAGCCGCGGCCGAATCCACCCCTCAAGATTGTGTGAAATGTTACTTCCCAGGCAGTGATCAAGTACACGTATCTGATACGTTTGCCTGTTGTGAATCCGTAAAGTGCGGGTAATTTCGACACTCACAGTTTTGGTGAATACCTCAAATCAGAAACAACATAATTTTACTCATAAATTAATTCAGATACCATTTTACCATTTTATCTGAGCCCAAACAACATTCACTACGAAATCCGGAGCCTAAATTGAGAATTGATTAAAAGGATTAAGAAGAACTCAGATTTTGTCATTGCTTGACCACCTTTCTTTTAATTTTTTAGTCAAGAATCCTTCGAAATTAGGCATGTTGACGGAAATTATTCGGGTATGTGTTTACATGAATAAGAGAGAGAGAGAGAGAGAGAGAGAGAGAGAGAGAGAGAGAGAGAGAGAGAGCGAGAGAAAACAATTAAAAAGGGAGGGGAGCAAGGGATATGCAAAGGGAGCTAAGATCACATCAGAGTTACAATTTGTGATGCTTTTGGAAAGTTATTAAAAATAAGTAACAACTTAAATCAAACTGAAATTTGCACATCATAAAGTCGAGGGCCCAGAGATGTCATCATCGTGTGTAATACTGTGATATTGGCCAAATTTGGAGCTCAGTACATTTGTGTGTATCAAATAATTAATTCAGAACACAACAATCGCCATTGTGCATGGCGTGAACATGTCAACACACAACTGCTTTCCTGCCAAAAAGCATCTGGCATTATTAATGACACTATATTGAATTGACAGGTGTGATATAGAATGGCCAGTGTTGTGTTCTGAAATAATGTTTTGATGCACATAAAATGTTCAGGTCCCAGTTTGTCGGAACAGACAGACAGACAGAGAGAGAGACAGAGAGACACAGACAGACAAACAGACAGACAGGCAGAAAGAAGAGGAGGGGAGCATACAGAGAAAATCATGTACATTAATAAAAACATCTGGATGTACATTTTATATATTCAGCTATTTTTTTTTAAGGAACTAAACAAATGATCTGTTGTTGAGGTTCAATAATCAGTGGGTTCAATGTCACCAAACTTTATCCACGATACCATAGAAGTAAACGTCGAATCTAGCTACAGTATTACATTGATTTGACGTGGATTATATGCAGGCGCTGAAGGATGCATCCAATCTGACGCACATAGCTAGACAACTCAGTGGTATTAAAAAGTGTAAACAATCCTCCAGAAAGAGTGGACACAAAACATACAATTGTTTATGCTGGTAGGCAAGTCACAAAGTGGTAAGTTTAGCACATATAAATAAAAGCATGTGGTAAGGTAACTAACAACAATCGGTGCAGTGAGTGAGCGCCACTAGTGCTGCACCACAGACGCAGGCCAGGCCGGGCCGAGTCGCGGCCGGGGCCCAAGCCCATGTCCACGCCCATGCCCAGCCTAGGCACAGGGACCTGTTTCTGCCTTAGAATGCCAGTGACAGTGTCATTGACAGTGACGTAATTAGATATATAGTATCAATGTCCTGGACATTGGTATAATTTCAAAGCAGCAAAAATGATAGCTTGATTAAGGATTGAACTTGTAGTAATGTATTTAGCACTTTACTTTATAGAGATAAAATATTGGAAATAGATTATGGGTCTATTCAACTTATAAAATTTGATCATGATTTTTATCAACATTTGTAGATGTCTATAAAATAGTCTCAAAATTGCTTCATTATTTCAACAATTGCATGCAAGTTAAAAACAGATATTCATAAAAATGTGCACCTATCGCCACTTATTTTCTCGTGCAAATAATTACAAAGCTCATTAAAACCCTGATCGCTGATTTCATTTTGCATCATCCATTGACGTGCATTCAAGTGTTTTTGGATCATGTATTTTCCTTTTCTTTTCTTTATTTCTTTAACAGCTAGGTGCATTGCTGCTGCTGTGAAGATGTCTTCATCTGGTGTTGTTGTAGGAATCCTTGTTGCCGTGGTTGCATGTGCAGTCCTGTTTGTCATACCGAACCCGGAAGACCCTCGCATCATCAAACTTCAGTCTCGCATCAAGTACATCACATCAACCGTAACAAGCCTGTTCCTCCCCCAGGTTAAAGATGATGGGAAAGTGTTTACGCCAGAGGAGCTGAGAGCGTACGACGGGAGTGACGGGAGTCCTGGACTCTACCTCGCCGTCATGGGAAAGGTCTTTGACGTTAAGAAAGGGAAGAAACACTACGGCCCGGGGGGAGGATACAGCTTTTTTGCAGCCCGCGATGGGTCCAAGGCCTACGTCGCGGGGGACTTCACAGAGGAGGGGCTGACGCCAGAGGTCTCGAGCCTGACTCCGAAGGATATGTTGGGGCTTGAGGGCTGGCTGGAATTCTTTCACAAGGAGTACACGTATCTTGGTGAGCTTGAGTTTAGAAATATTCACTTTGTGATTAGGCTCATTATTCAAATTGATTCATAATGGTACATGTAAACGGTGCTCGGCAAAACATGTAATGAAAGCTCAATAGTTAATCATTTGAAGATTACAATCCAACCCAAAGGAATTGGCATAGGGAAAGGGAAAGGGAAGAAAGGGAAGGAGCCGCAGTTTTAAACCACAGTATATTTTGTCCAGTTCAGCATGAAACATGATGCTTTTTAGGCTAAAGTGTTGTGTTTCATGCTGAACTGGACAAAATATACCATGGTTTAAAACTGTGGCTCCTTCCCTTTCTTCCCTTTCCCTTTCCCTTTGCCAATTCCTTTGAGCTGTAGTGTACGTGTTAAATTTGCAAACCCTTATATTAATATTGAATAGTAACTCTTCAGCTTGCTTTTATTTCTTGCATGACCAATTGTACACACGACAGAGTATATAATTCTGGGAGATGATATGTTCAAAACCGATTTTTTTTTTTTTTTAGAAAAATCAAAAGTTGGGCTAATGTAAAATCAAGGCCAAATGTACTTGGTCATTTGTGACATGGTTGATGCAAAAAAGGTATCACATTAATAGTGAAATGGTTAACTTTTGAATTTTGTTTTCCCAATTTTTAGGTCACAGTTGCATCTTCTGTGCATCTTCCAAAAGTATAGAAATTACCCAACTATTACATGGTCTTCACCTATTGAAAGAATTATATTTTCACCTATTGAAAGAATCATATCTTTACCTATTGAAAGAATCATATCTGATGTTATCTGCCATATGCCTTTATCATAAATAGATGATAGATGCTAGAGATATATGCTAAAATCTTAAGATATCGAGATAATAAAATAAATCCCAAGCAAAGGCAAATATCTCATGATGCAAATTGATATAACCTCTGTCCCTCACATTTGTGAAAATGACCAATGAATAAAGACTCCATTATCATGCGGTCCCTAATCAACCACACCACAGGTAAACTCAGTGGCCATTTTTATGATGAGAAGGGTGAGCCAACTGCGCACCTGAAGGCAGCGCAGGAGGCCATCCAGCAAGGGAAGAGAGAGAAGGAAGGGGAGGAGGAGGAACGGAAGCGATATCCTCCATGTAATTCTGAGTGGAAGCAAGCGACAGGCCAGAGGGTTTGGTGCACTAACCTCAGGTGAGATGCTAGGGGATTCAAACGCGCATCGATGGGATTCCATTGCATTGATGTGTTTCATTTCAAGCAAGAAAATGTTGGGAGAAAGTTGCTTTCCCAAATATTTCCATCAGCTATCCCTGGAAGAAAGCAAAGGAGCATGATTCACGGTTGATAATTTCACTTAAATAAATGAGGAGGTAGAGGGACAGATTAGCAACAGTTTGATTCAAATCAGGCAAGGACAAATTATGATTTTGTAAGTTTGTATAATTCAAAACAATGGTAGAGGGAAGGGGGGGAGGGGCTGTAATGTTTGGTTCAGCACGATACTGGTAGCAAATGGACTTATGTCACATAATGCACAAAGCAGATGTATGAGTGCATTTATTAAAGTTTGGTCTTTTTAAAGCTCCGAGTAGTGACAAAAAAAGGAAGTGTATATCGGTACCGTCACAGTGCCCTTCATTTGTTTTGTGTTGAGGACACCGTGAGTAAAAAGTTAGGTCAAGTCAGAAAGATATCGCACCGTCACGGTGTCAGTCACACCAGCCAATCAGAAATACTGTACTGTACGGTTTGTCCTGTGGTCCTGCACTGTGAGCAATATACACAGTTAATCTCGCATCATGCACCAGTCGCTGCGACCCTCATGAAGATGAGCTGTAAAATAGCCAAAAAGGGTCTGAAAAATATCAATTTTGCACTCTAAGTATGCATTATCATCTGCTTTACACCTCCAACCTTAAGCTAATCCTCTCTTAATGTCATAAAATGCAGAAGGAGTGAAATAGAATGCGGGTTTATGAACGGAGTCGAGGGCTTGTCGTGACCTAATGTTGCGCATGGAGCTAGCATGCACGTGTCGGACCTCGCGTACACGCATAAATAACACAAAAAATACACGTATCTACATGTACTAGTACGTGCATGCTCATGCATATCAGTGCGTGGCAGTGAGTTATTTATGACGTTAAGGGGGGAGGGATAACTAAATGTTTGATGTGTAAAGCAGATGAAAATGTATGGGGTGTCAGTCTCCTGGGTCACTATGTACCCCAAAGTGACAGGTAGACCCGCAACATACGTCTCCCTCAGCACTACACATTGCTTGAAAAAGTAGGCCTACATTTATAAAGGCCACTGTCAGCTACACAAAGTAATGGTCATTACAGCTGATCCATGAACTAGCTTATGCGTAGATAGACGTCAATCCACGTGGATCACGGGGACATACCAGTAAAAGATCTTCTGACCTGCACTTAGATCCTAAACCAATCAAATCTCACGTTACAAAACACTGCTTGGTGGGTGCGCAAGACTACAGTGCTGGGGGGAAGAAGAGCATAAAATCCCATTGCCACGGTGTCTGCATTGCAAGAATCATGTATGGGAACCCCGTGACGGTGACCGAAACGCATACAAATTCATCCAAGGGGAGATCGTGACGGTGCCGATATTAACAGTAAAAAAAAAAAGATAAAACAAAAACAGTAATGACACCTTTAAAAGAGCTAAAGAGGTGTCATTATTTTGCTTTGTTATTCCTAGACCAGATGGTTCTCTGTGAGTTGGGCTTGAAAAATGTGAAAGGATTTTTCATGGTTTATAAGGTGCAAGACATGTAGGCTGCAAAAACAGGTTTTAGTTTGTTTTTTTATTGATCCATTGTTATTGTGAATATGATCTGACTGCAATCAGCACTTACAGAGTTATTTACACCTGAAAGGCCTCGTAAAACACTCATATATTCTCTCTCACAGCCACACTTCTCGCCAGCTTTCCCATTCAGTCACCAATTCCCTAACTTCCACTCACACACTCCTTTTTTCTCTGCCACTCCCATGACCCCACCCCTCTCACTTTCTCATTTTCACTCTCCCTCTCTTTGTTGATTTGTGTTCCTCCCTTTTTCACTCTCACAATGTCTATATAAGTCTCTGTGTCCTTTCATCTCACATTTTCCTCATACCTTTTGATCTATCTCTATATCCACCATATTCTCCTGTTATTGTCCTTTGTGTATTGGATTGTTTGATTGTTAACAAATATTGCGCTCTAAGTAACTTAAAATGTAGTTCTCATCCCCACCCCCCACTCCCCCTGATATTTCAATCTGCTATTGTTCTTTGTGTATTTGATCATGTACAAATAATGTTCTAAGTAACTCAAAATTGCCCCCCCCCCTTACTCCTATGTTGTACCCCTTTGCAGTGGAGGCATTAAGAGGGAGTGGGTGGGAGTCCCCCGAAAACTCTTCAACCCAGGCACCAACAAGTGGCGGTGTGCTTGCATTCAGGAGGACCAGCTGAACAACCCTCATCTCAGACTGTATGATAACTGTGATCCATCGGCAACATCCTGCAAAGTAGACGCTTGAAAGCTGCAGCGGAGTCATGTTTACAACAAAGTGAAGCCCGGTACCTGATTCTTTCATAGTTGACATATTTAGAAATGTGATTCTTTCATAATTGACATTTAAGAATGTGAACCAGGAAAAAAAAAGGAAGAACCAGCTACACAACCCTCATCTCAGACTCAGGTAACTGTGATCCATTAGCAACGTCCTGCAAAAAAGATGCTTGAATGCCTCGTCAAAGTCATGTAAACAACATAGGGGATGCCCTGTACCTGATTCTTTCTTAGTTGACATATTTAAGTTTGCGAACCAGGAGAAAAAGGAGAACCAGCTGCACAATCCTCATCAAAGACGCTATGGTCACTGTGATCATCTGCAACTTCCTGCAAAGGAGATGCTTGAATGCCTCATTTGATCCATGTAGACAGACCCTGTATCAGATTCTTTCATAGCTGAGGTATTTGAAAATGTATTTATTGATCAATGTCTTCCATTGTTACACTATTTGTACCATTATTTAAATTGTCTTTTTTTTGGACATGGGATGAGTTGCAAGGAGTATTTTGCCCATCATATGTATATGTGGGTGTTTTTCTTGTGTGTTGGTTGTGTATGTGTGTGTGTGTTTATACATGTTGTATGAACCTGCGTTGTACTGAGCCCTCATATACATGTATACATGTGGGTTAGCTTCCCCCACTCAGATACTGAGTAGCGCAACTCTCGCATAATCTCCTGGCTGGACACTATTCAACAGGTTATGAATACATTTCAAATGCCCTGTAGGGTGTGTTTAAGCCACATTCTTTTGGTTAGTGCAGTTCCGTGGCATATTTTGACCTAATTGGAGGCAAATCTAACCATGAACATTGGGTTGTATATGAATGGAACGTGAATGTGTGCCTTTCCAATCCCACCCAGTGCCAAATATATCATATTTCTAGCCTACAGCCTTCCAACCCCATTCTAAACCAACTTGGAGATTGGGTAGGGGTATGGGGAATGGAAGATTGGTGTGAGGCAGGGGGGGGGGGGTGCAAAAAGAAGTTATAAAATACTATCCAATAATAATGGGGCAGGTGGTATAATGTGGGGATCTACAATGATGGGATTACATTGAAGACGTCACATGGTCAATTAAAACAGGTACATGTATGTCGAAAAACAGGTACTCTTACTCAATTTGTTATTTACAACTCAACCATACATTGTTACTTACAACTTAACCATTTATCGTTATTTCACAAATTAAGTGTTGCAAAAGGCATTTTTTCCCCACATCAATGGCTCCATTTCTCTTGAAGAGCAATCAAACTCATTTAAAGTGCAAAACAAATGGAAAACACAAAATTTTGCAACATTTCATTTTTCATCTTCATGCCAATGGTAATGAGAGAGTTGACCCTTACATTACCAGGCTTTGGAAACCCTATTAGCTTTCTACACATCTTCATGCCAATGGTAAGGAGAGAGTTAACCCTTACATTACCAAGCCTTGGAAACCCCATTAGCTTTCTACACATCTTCATGCCAATGGTAATGAGAGAGTTAACCCTTACATTACCAGGCCTTGAAAGCCCCATTAGCTTACTACACATCTTCATGCCAATGGTAAGGAGAGAGTTAACCCTTACATTACCAAACCTTAGAAATCCCATTGGCTTACTACATATCTTCATGTCAATGGTAATGAGACAGTTAACCCTGACATTACCAGGCCTTGAAAGCCCCATTAACTTACTACGCAACTTCATGCCAATGGCAATGGGAGGGTTAATCCACAGAGGATGTAAAGGCCAAATCAGTGTCATTGCTTATATGAGTCTCTCTATCTGGTTGTATGTTTGTGTATCACAATTTGTTTCACCGTAAATTCACCAGAATATGATTCTGTACCATGTGCTGAAGACACCTTTAAAATTCATGTTGAAGAAAGACTCATCATTAGCCCTAATGTGTGTTGTACATCATATCTGATTTTATCATGTGTATATTTGCTTTTAGAGTATATCAGATATTTAGTACACTTTCCACATTGAAGTATGTACACAGTACTATATATACAAAGTGTATGCCTGTTAGGTTTTCCTGTTTTTGTTTCATTCGTGATAATGTTTTTGTAATGTAAGCGTACTTGTAAATGTACAAGAGCTAGGCCAAGTTTTCCAGTAAGTGAGTATTTATTAGAATAGTTCAACTATGTTGCAATAATGTGGAGTCTAACTGTTTTCACATAGTCTGCAGATACAGACTGAATAGTGACACTGAGACTGTGTCAAACACATGTCTGTGAGATAAGACTATCTTCTGATATGCCAGTTTTAGTTTGGAGGTGTGCAGGAATATATTAACTGTTAAAAACAACTTTTGACACGTTTGAAAAATAAGAATAGTTTACAACTCGAATCAAGCTGAAATTGACACATCATAAAATCAAAAGATGTGCAATTTTTTGAAGCAGGTTTTGTGATATTTCCTTAATGATTATCTTTGTAATGATTCATGAAATAATACATGAGATTTTGGACAAATTTTGATGGAAAAGTGTGTGTATCAGACAATGAATTCAGAGCACAACAATGACCATTGTGTATCACACGATTCACACCTTTCGCTAGCAACTGCCTCCAGTGTCATTGATTATTGTGTTATGGGTAGACATATGCATGATTATATTATCTTGTTACATTCCATAGCAATTGAAATATTTTTGTGTATTTTGTTATGTTAGCAGGGCCCAATCAGTGGCGGAAGATTTGCAATTACAATTACAATCTACATATGGTTTAGCCATGATGAGCGTACTGAACTTTGATATCCAAATTAAAATATGATGTAAAGGTATTTATCATAGAAACGTTGTTTCTGTCCTGTCACGGATAATGAGATGGAGTGGGGAGGGACGGGGTGGGGGGGGGGGGGGGGTGTGAAAAGAGAAAGGCTGAGAATGAAAAAAGAGAGGTGGTAGGTGTAGAAACATAGATATATACAGGTGAAAGAGGGGGAGATGCAGAGGAAAACAAGAGAGGCAGCTTGGAGGAAAAGAGAAGAAGTAAGAAACTGGGGAACTTTAAACGACCATAACTTCGTTATTACTTGCCCAAATTTGTTCCAATTTTCACCGATCTTATTTCGGGTCAAACATTCACTTTAAACGCTTTGTAGCATTACAAATACACGTATTATTAAGACATATTCTAAGTTTTGCTGTGTTAGGCCTCCAACTCAAACGAATATCGGAAAAAAAAGAGAAATAGCGCAAAAACTTCGAACTTCAGCATCTCGTACCATAAACAAATGTATATGAAAGTATGTTAGGAAAAGAACTGTCCATCCTCTTTCGACATAATCCTTTCTTTCTTTCGGTAGGCGTACAAGATCAATACAAGTAGTGCAGACAAATATGGGCACGGTGCTCCAAAATTCCGGTCGATCGATAATATCTTAAAAGGAACAACGGCGTCACTCCGATCCTCAACTTGTAGTCCTACATCTACGTAAAATAGTACCCCATACCTTCCAGTTCACCGAGGGACCGACAATATATTCCACAAGATCCCGAATAAGACCATGAAATATCCTTCGTGAACATAATATTTGTTCATTGACTACTAAGTTATAAAAGGATTTTCACCGGTATTATCATCAGCGGGTGCAGTCATGATATGATGTCGTCCGCAAACGACGGCCAAAGGTAAAATTAGCCTCAAACGATCACAACGGAGGAACCGATAACACGCGTATCGAGGCAGAGGGAAACGGGGAGACGTCTATTTCCCTCTGACATCCGAGGGAAATAGACGTCTGTTACTATCTCACCTTTCTTTCGCTCTCTTTTCTTGCAAATAGTTGAACTTTTTGTGGTCATGCGACACACTTTTAACCAATCAATAAACATGACTATTTTAAAGGCAGGGTGTACCTTATGCAGGTCGAAAAAAAAATCAAATTTAGTAGTAAAAACCACCTGTAAATTGAAGAGGTTTTGGGCGGGTCGTCCAAAACATATAGCCTAGATACCGGGGACCGCTGTGCGCTACATGGTTCGCTCCACTTTGCGTGCGTTCAATAGAAGCAATGCCCGCATCGCGCGCTGACAGGGTCGATACGACTGTGGATATAGACTATGGTCGGTGCGTTTCAAACCTAAACAAGGATATTATTTTTTGCATTTTCTGAAAATGTTCGTGAAGCTATGACTGTGAGATTTCACACACGTTATCGCTTGGGTATACTGCTGATTCCTGCCGAGTTTCACTTTTGCAAAATGGGATGTGATATTGAATATTTGGATTCAGTTGCGACTGATATTTAACGGTGTGACGTCGTTGAAGATTGCTCCCCGCGAGATCAAAATAGAAGACAGGACTTCACTTGGGTGTTTTTCTATCGATTTTGGGGCACCTCTTGAAAGAAAGCTCTTACAGAGACCCACTTTCAAAACGACGACGAACTATCGATCCATCTTTGTGATGGCTTTTTTTTTTGTTGTTGGGTCTTTCAGCTTTCTGTTCTACCCCGTAATCTAGTTTGGTACGTGTGCTCAATTTAATAACGTAGCATACCCATAAATTAAAAAGTCATCTCCCGTGAATGTGTATTCTACAAGCAGCCGAGCCGTCTCGGATAGGTTCGAAGTGATTATATTTAGCATGTTTATCTTTCGCTGGTGAGTGTCCTCTCAGACATTGGTTAATTTGTGGAGACTCGTAAATCCTATTCTAGTGGCTATTGCGCGTCGGAAAATACTCAGTGGACTCAAGATGGCGGCGATGGCGAATTCAAGGGGCTGGGACGTGGTGCTTGTTCGAGGATTGTTGCTATGGTGTCTGTGCTTGTCAGGGCGGCTGGTCAGAGCGGGAGATGAGGTCGAGGTTTACAGAAGACAAGTCGTACTAGAGGTAAAATAAATTTAAAAAATACATGTTATGCTATACATATTTTCTTCGCCAATAACAAATGGGATCCCCCCCCCCCTCTGTCCCCCTCCCTTCCTCACAAAATTTGCATTTCTGCAGTCATCACCTTTGATTACATTAAGGCATTATCACCTTAACATCAAGCAGTTATAATTAGGATACCATTGACCGCTGTTTTCGAGCATTTGGAGCACATGCACATTGCGCTAAAAAGTTTTCGAGTATAATTCAATCACTCAGAACCAGTTTGTCAAAAAATGTCGGAAAACTCATGATATTGTTATCATATTGTTATCCCCACCCTTTGCAGGAATGTTCCGCCGGCTCCCCGGGCCCCTCCGGGCCCCCAGGGCCACCCGGGAACGAGGGCCAGCCGGGAGTCCCCAGCCCCGTAACCACCAACTGGAGACAGTGCTCATGGGACAAGATGAATGACGGACGGGATTCTGGGCAAGTTTTCGTAAGTAGTCTTCTTCTTCTTCTTCTTCTTCTTCTTCTTCTTCTTCTTCTTCTTCTTCTTCTTCTCCTCCTCCTCCTCCTTCTTCTTCTTCTTCTTCTTCTTCTTCTTCTTCTTCTTCTTTTTCTTCTTCTTCTTCTTCTGCTACTTCTCCTTCTTCTTCTCCTTTTTATTCATCTCATTTTCTTTCTTCTGCTCTTCCTTCTTCTTTCTCTTCTCCACCTCGTTCTCGTTCTCCTTTCTCTTCCCATTCGCCTTCTTCTTCGTTGTCTCTTCTTTATCTGATCCTTCTCTCTCCTATTCTCGTCTTTGACAGTAGTTCTCTTCCTCCCATTGGCGGAAAATCCCGGGGGGACGGGAGGGACGTGCCCCCCCCCCACTATTTTCGTTCCTGAACCCCCACATTATCAAGTGTCCCCCAGTGTTTTCGATCCCCCGCCCCCCACCCCACTGAGAGCACTTTCAGAGACTGGGCGGGATTAAAAAATCATGGAAAAAACACCCCCCAAAAACCCATCACTCCCCCCCCCTCCCCGCTCAGCGGTTATTTCTTGAGGAAAAACATGCCCCCCCCCCCCCATGCTTCCTCCCATTTCTTCGTCGTATCGCTCATCTTTTATCTTCTTCTCCCATCGTATGCAGAAATGTTACCTGAACATGCGAGCATATAACTTTTATATTCCACATACTAAGAATGTTGCTATATGATTGGTCAAGAATTGATCACGTGATGAGGCGTAGTTTTTCCTATCAGATCACCTGAGAATAAAAGTTCGTTACACTCTAGGTGATAGTACTTTTTGGTTTCGCTGATCTCTTCACTCCTCACATTCCTAATGCGTGATTAATATTTTGAGTACGCGCGAAATAAAAGTGCGTTACACTCGGACTATCAGCTCCCACTAACGCGTCCAAACGCGCGTCATAATGCGCGTCCTAATTAACGCGCATCCTAACGCGTGTTCCCCATGGCAGAGGCTCGGGGTTAGGTAGAGAAGTAAACATTACTTTTGTACGTCAAATTGTCATTTTCGGCATAGATAGTTGGTTTCAGATATGGAATATAAGTCAAATAATCAACTTTTGGTTTCAGGCAATGAGACGAACTATCACTTCCTCGGCGATCTGAATGTATACGCTATCTTACTTCAGCTGCGCTTCGGAAAGATAGCTACATCCAGATCGCCTCGGAAGTGATAGTTCATCCCATCACCTTCACCAACGTTGATTATTTGTTTACTATCCATTAAAAGATACATGTATTACCTTACAGTAAAGTATTACATTTTGCAATGCACTCTCGTGGACATTTTGTTTGTTTGAGGGACGTGAGGGGTACGAGTCTTGCTTACCTCAAATGTGTCCAAACTGTCACAAAACAATTGCAACCTGTCTGTATTATGATATATAATCATTCCAAGTCTCTTTTTCGTATGTCCTTCATATGGTTGACATTACCCATTTTCCACTTTGAGCACACTTCACTTAGTGTTTTCTCTTTTACAAGAAGTGATGCGTTGCTAGTATAGAGTCGGCCATTCTCATACGCTGGAACATTCCTCTTTATCTGTCGTAAGCTTCAGCACACCGTGCGCAAGCCTTTCATTACTATGCATGACGAATACTGCCGATTACTGACGGACGCAACTGCCGAATACTGACGAACATTGACTAGTCGTGTTGATACTCATTGACTAACGTTTATTACGGTTGATTATTGATAAACGCCACGATTATTGACACATATTTACAGTTGATAACGAATGCGATCACAGACAGACGAAAATAATGATCATCGCCGAAACTCGGGCGGCGCCCGCCCTTGTAAACAGCGCTGACTGCTGGGTCATTTCTGATAATTCATGTTTAAAGGGCGCCTCCCGTGCCCTGTCCAATATGTCAGAGGAATACATATTTCTAGCGAAGAATACGCTCGGCTCCTTGGCGGGTATGTAATTCGGCGACTTTCTAGCGATCCATAAATTCGGCCAGAGATCGCTGGATATTGTGACGCAGGAATGACGGGGCTTACAGTTGCTAACGAATGGTGAATATTGCTGACGAACATGACTGATGATGCCTTCTTCACCCTCGTTAATCATAAATAAGGGGTGAAATATGAGAAAGAAAATGAAGGTGACGGATCGAATAACAGACGGGGATAATGTACACGATGTATGCTGGATTTACATATTGAAGAAGCAATCAACTAGATTGTTGGCGAATGTGGACGATTTTAGACGAATGTGGACGATTGTTGACGCACGCTGACTGCTGACGATCATTGACAAATGTTATGCGGAAATGTGCTAGAGAAAGGTTGCCGATCATAAAATTAGTAACAGGTCTCATGTTAATGATTTCCTGGCGAATAGGAAGAAAAAAAAAAGAAATTCTGGCCCGTACATTTTGAACGATGTTGTTGATTGTACGACGAAGGCTAATTAATATCATCTTGCGTGTTTGTCCAACTCCCCTCTCTTTCCCTCTCGGTCCTCCTCAGTCTTGTGATTTCACGAAAGCATACTCGGACACCGCCCTCTTCGTGTCCTTTTCGGGGAATCTCCGTGTCGCTTACAACAACCCTGCCTGCTGCAGATGGTACTTCACATTCAACCATGCTGAGTGCTCCAACCCGAATAAGATCGAAGCAGTGACGTACGCCGGAGGCTACTCCAGTTATAATTTGCACAGGCCCAGAGTTATGATGGGTGAGCATAAACAGAAAAAAAAAATCAGTCTGAGATTGCATCTGGCTCCTCTGAACGTCATTCGAGGATATGTCAAAAATGTAATTTCGATTAAAGAATGCCCCTAATGAGACGGTTATTCCTGCCTAGGTGCACTGAGTAGGTACAAACGATTTCTTTTGACGCGTTTGAAAAAAAAAAATAAAAACAGTTGCAACTTGAATAAAGCTGCAAAGAATGTTGTTTTGCAACTGCAGCAGCGAATGCAAGTGTCTAATATCCGTGTATACCTACATTTTGATCTCTCTTGCAGGGTATTGTTACGGTATAGCGGCGGGCAGTGTGTCGGTGGGATTCTACGTTGGTGCTTGCAGTGGCTACGGGACTTACGATTGCTACACCGGCTGGAACAGCGCCAGTCACGTGATGGTCGAGGAAGTCACAAAGTCACCTTACGATTAAACTGAGCATGCAATCGTAACCATGGTCACCAGGTTCACCTTGTACAAAGCCCCATTATCTCACCATAATAATCATTGTATTTTTTTAGCGCCGTCCCAATTATAATGGGCGTCTTAAATTATCGGAATTTCGAAAGTGTTAAAACGTGTCCATATGAATACCCGTTGATTTGAGGGTCGACAAAACTTGAAAAATTGAAGACAATGCTTTGGTTTACTGGCTGAATCAGTTTCCAAATGTCCATTGAGTTTGAACACAATCCAAGAATGCCACGATGTTCATTCTTACTTATATCTGTTATTAGATTACGACATGATTTTGTTTTTCGTGTTTTTGTTATTAACGACCTCTCACAAAGAAGACATCCCCTCCAAACCCACATCTTTATATTTTTGGAATGACTCTGCTCCTATTCGCAGGGGAACTAAACCCTCAAAGGAGAAGAGGGTATACTTTCGTTGTGAAGGTAGGCGTTATTAGTACATTATGCAATATACGTAAATATATCCATGGACATGTTCATACAAATTAATATTTTTTTTTATAAGAATACTGGTCTATTTGCTTAGGCTTTGCGCGTGCCAAACTGAATATCCAACCATTCACATGACGTATGTATATACATTTTATACCTTCCAATGACAGTGCCTTCCAGATTCCTATTTTCTCATTTAAATCAATTTCTGTTCACAAGCTGTGTTAGTTCACTTGTCATTTCTGCCGTCAAGTACATCAGAGATAGGCTTTTCCAAAAAAATCATGCGATTAACGATTGTATATGATTTATTTCAAGTGTGTGTTTAAATTGAGATCAAAATCCTCACTGAAATTTGATTGAAATAAAATATCAGAGAAAGCGATCTCGATGAATGTAGGGGTGGGGGTAGGGGTGGGGGTGGGGGTGGGGGATGCAATGTAACTTTCAAAGAATGATCAATAGCCTGGGCAGTTGCCAAGGGCAACTCGATGTTTTCCCGTGTAGAGTCATGAAGTCTGAAGTATTATGAGGTGCCTATATGTGGGACATACAGGCAACAGGGAGTTTTTGTTCGACACAACGCGTGTGAGATTGTGAGTGGAGATGGTTGGGGTGGCTTCTGTCGAGCTGGAAAAGAACACGCCTTCTTGTACGTCCATCACGTCACGTCGTGTCGATCTTAAATATTCTGAACAATGTACTAACTTAGTACAGGTTTAGTACACTTTTTGCGTTAAACCTCTGTTCAGAATACGGACCTTATATTGCGTGAACTTGTAGTTATCATTGCACACAGTGTACATATTGCATTGAGAAGAAAATGGCCGCTTGTATCATTAGGTAGGCCTATTGTCTGCAAAATGGCGCGCTGAATATACCCTAATGTTTAAGGGGTCAGAATCGACATTTTGAATGCTAACACGTATGACTATTTGCCCGATGTTCCTTAAAGATTTCACAGATTTGATTATATGATTTTCTGCTTTGATATAGCCTAAATAAAATCGTTAGTGTTTGATTCACCTTAGATGATATTGTATTACAAAGATCTTATTTATTTTGACGATGGTAATTCATGTACATTACTGAAAACATCTTGTGACAAAATTGTGTTTGTATAACAAGATGTAAATTAAAAAGTAGTGTATATAAAATTGCATGAACTGAGAGAGAGTTTGGTTTCATATGTACAATGACGCGGCTTGACTTTATCAACATGGAACACAAGAAAGAACGAATAAATGACGACAGTTTTTTTTTTGTGACAATGGTGATGATGATGGGAATGATGAGGATGGATACATTGAGGGTGATGTTGACGATGGTGATACTGACCATGATGATACTGATATTGATGACGGTTGGTGTGACGATGTTACTGCTGATTACAATGATTATGTTGATGATGAGTTCAGTTATGATGATGTTGCTGGTGGTGGTTGGTGGTCGGGGACGGATTCAGCTTTTTGCCACGTTCAGAGACCAGCCAGGCATGATTTAAAGGGATTTATACCCACCTTTTTTTAATTGGAGATCTCAAGGGGGTTTACCCCTCCCCCCCCCCGCCCCACCTCCCACCCCCCCCCCCCCCCCACACACACACACCACCACCACCACCACCACCACCATCCCCGTAGAACCGCCATCGATGGCGGTGGTGGTAGAGGCCCGGGTAGAGGTGGTGGTGGTGGTAGTGGTGGTGGTGGTAGTGGTGGTGGTGGTGGTGGTGGTGGTGGTGGTGGTGGTGAAATTGGCCTACTGATGATTCTTCTTCTTTCATATCCATCCATCGACTCGTTTGTCTCAAATCATACAAGCGCTGAGCCAGACTATGGGGCAGTGAAGTCCCGTTTCGTTGGCAACCGCAAGATGAGACAGTCGAGATATATGGCGGTGGTGGCAGAATTGGCTGTAATATCACTATCCTACCCCGTCCTAAAAATTAATCGTAAAAGGACTGTAGTCGGGACAGAGCGTGTAGCTTTGACCAATAATTTATAGAATATGGTAGTTCGTTCATGAACAATACTCAGTACGTTCATCTTGTCTTCATCCAGTCTGCAGTCCGTTTATGTCACGTTCAGATCGGGCAGAAAAAAAACCATCTTCCCGCAGGAAAGAAGTAAAGAAAAGAAAGAAAAAAAAAGAAGTAAAGAAAAGAAAGAAAGAAAGAAAGAAAGAAGTAAAGTGCTAAAATATTGCACGCGTAGTAAGATTTATGCCCAAATGTCTCACTTGTATACCGCGTCCCAAGAAGGATCGAAGTACGGCAATACGGAATTTTAAGTACTAAAGTCTAATTGAACAACGGGATGGCGGCCAGAAAATTTTGAACAGGCTCTGGTGGAGATCCGAGCTCGTCCGAGCTCATCAATGAAGTTCGTATAAAGACCATAAAAAGCTGTTCATGCGTTCTTTTTGCATACAGTTTAAGCCCATTCGGCAACATTTCTTTAGAACGTAGTGAGAACTACTTTGGAGTGACCGCGGTAAATATACCCCGGTCATACCGAACTAGTTCTCACTATACGTTCTTAAAAACGACTGTCACGACAGCCCGGCCCACGTTGTTCCGAGACCCTATAGTAGGATCGAAGTACTGCATGCAATCCCGTTCTGGGTACAGCATTTTCCGTTCGCAGTACGTTCTTCTCGTTTTAAGTACGTTGTCATTCAGTCTAATTGGACGGCCGCCAGCAAATTTTGAGCAGGCTCGAAGTCCTGGAGCAAACTTTTCGTTCGTTTGTTCATAAAGATAGACCTTAAAAAGTTGGTACTACGTTCACTCCGTTTGCATAGGCTACAATTTTAGCCCGTTCGGCAACAAGAACGTTGTGAGAGCTAAAATTCATTTTAGTTTGGTGTGACTGGGATATTGTAGAGAAAGACAAGTTTCCTCGGAAGTTTTCCCACAACATTAATCTGGAAACCAATCATTTGGAGAAATTATAGCGATCAGAAGACTTTGAGGAGGTTTCGGGTGGGTGGTCCGAAACCTATAGCCTAGAAACCGGAGACCGTGCGCATCGCATCGTGCACTAATTGTAAATTGTAAATTGTAAATTGTAAATTGTATTTATTTGGTCCATTTAAAGATACATATATGGAAATTCATTTTGTTCACATGATAACAAATGGTAAAAAAATATCTAACATTGAAAATACAAACAAACTCATTTTTACAGATTAATTGACAACATCATACATACAATGTACTACAACAGTGAAATTAAACATAAACCTTCCAAGTCAAACCAATGGGTTTACGTAAAATGACAAATAATGGCAGGTTTTACATAAAACAAACTAGTGTTATATCATACATACTATCGTGCAATAATGTGATATTAATGTACAATTGAATTAAATAGTTATCGTACAGTGAAATATTGATTATATTGATTGAAATAGGGACAAAACAAGAATGTAGAGTATGCTCGCTGCGTTTCAAACGTAAATAAGGATTAGTTGTCAACTTTTCCTAAATATGTTCGTGAAGCAGCTGTGAGATGTCATACACGTTATGGTTCGGGTTAACTACTGATTCCTGCTGATTTGTATGACTTTTACAAATGGGGCACCCTGTCTTCAAGTTGCAGATTTTTTGTGATGGATACCTTCCATACAAGATCCTCTATGAGAAGGAGGCTCGCAGGTTGCTGTCACGTAAGCCTGTGCGACCATACGAGGAGTCAAATAGAGCCTTCGCCTAAGGACATCGGGCCCCTGGTCGATCACCTCTGAACGTGTCTCCGAATCCCAAATCATTTCGGGCATAAATAGTTCAATCATCATCATCATCTTGGTACATGGAGAGATAGTCCTGTGATCCTCGGTCAATAGATACTAGTAATGAATATATTTCAACTAAAATTAAGAGGGAAACAAATTAAACACCAAGGATGAAGTTTGATAAAGATAAAAGAAAGAACAGGGTGAAAGCGAAAAAAGTAAAAAAAAAAATGGTAACTTAAAATGAAACTGATAGGCCGTCTGCAACACAGAAAGGTCTGCAAGCGTATTAAAACTGTACTCTCTTCTTCTGTGTGATGGCAGCAAACAACTTTCCCCCATGGAAAACATTTTACGTTATGCGCGCAGTACAGCTAGCTTGCTGTATGTACCTTTTTGTACGCCGTGTAGTTAGTTGCATTCGACGTGACGCGGCTAAGCTGTGTGCGGCGATGACAGATAATTCTCTCGAACTGTCAAGATAACCACATCCTACGTTTGATGACCTTTGGAGAAAAAAATCATCTGTGTCTTGTTCTTGGCTATTAAACAGTGTTGAATACACTGTAGAAGTACAATCTAGAATCGAGATTGCACTGGAAAACGGCGTGTAAAAAGCAGCTGAGTTGACAGCATATCGAGTCGACACGTCGCCTAGACTTCGGGGTGCAATCTCACGTCATTGGCTGTTTACAGCCAAGTGACACGGGCTCAATCTAGACCCCCGTTTATTTATGTGCACAAAGCCCAGTGATCGGCAGACATCGGCCGGAAGGATAGGAAATTACGTTGTTCTGGGTACGTATATAGCTATAGCTATCAGTTTCTTTGTTGAAGGTGCAATAGAGGAAAAGATTCAAACTTGTAGGCGTTGTTCTGATGCATTTGTCTTGATATTTAGATTATATGACCTGTGTTCATTTTCAAGCAGAAACTCCCCACTGATAGTCTAGTGATAGTGAGACTTGGTGAGGGATGTCAGCCTCGACCCTGACTGTACCCAGCGTTTCTGTCTGCACACAGTGCACAGATAGCAATATTGCAAAAATTGCCCTAGACCTAGTCGGCTAGTGTACATGAAGCTGTCATTCTTTCTAGTTTCTCCCCAGGAAGATCATATCTTCTTTTTTTGCAATGGATGTGGATTTCACTGAGATCAATACAGTTAGCGATGACCAAAAAGTACATTTAATATTGGAGAATGAGCCTATTGCAAAGTTAAGCGATGGAATGACATCATCAAAGTTGTCTAGAGCTCAGAGCTATGTAGCATAGAGTTCACTATTTTGTTAATAGTTGCATGTAACTTGACTTGGTCTCAGCTGTATGATTATCACAGACCCACTGAACATTATAACCCCCCACCAGAAATCTAGCTTTGTCAAAAGAGATCAAACATATAGATGCAACATATTCAAACTTAATGAAATGTAAATTGACAGCGTAGTGATGATGTTTCCATTTTAGCAATGGATTTGCCTATTTTGTGTGTGGCCACGAGCTCCCGCAAAAAAAAATTGATAACCAACATTTAGCGATGACTTAATTCATCGCTTTGTGTCGTATTTTGCTAATCAATCACTAATGAGCACTCAATTTGTTGTTCAGCGATGAATATTGGCATTAGTGTTGAATTTCAGACTTAAATGAAATACATGTAGGCCACAGACTCAGAGCTGGG
This sequence comes from Arbacia lixula, assembly GCA_963669155.1. Lineage (NCBI taxonomy): Eukaryota > Metazoa > Echinodermata > Echinoidea > Arbacioida > Arbaciidae > Arbacia > Arbacia lixula. Next base: position 16,116,832 of record OZ022583.1, read on the forward strand.
CTGTTCACAAGAGTCAAACGTAAGGGGTAGTATAATAGAGAATGTACTTCTAAAATACACATTAGAAACCTTACTGTGACAGTATGGTGTCATGAAGTGTGATCCGTGCTCTCTTGTTGTGAATGATGATTTTGTGAGGTGCTCAGTCATTAACAATCAGCCAAAGTAATGTGCATTTCGGAGCAGCAATAATAGTATAATTGGAGATTAAACCTAAAGAAATTTATTTCAGAGTGGTGGTATTTCAACAATTGTTTAATGCACTATACTAGGTAAGCACATGAAATTTGTGAGTTTGTGCCAAGAAACAGGAGGTGAAAGGAAAAGAAGGAAGAGGAGAAATGGGGAGAAATAAAGAGAAAGGAGGGAGAAGGAAGATAGAATGAAGAAGAGGATAAGGACAGGGAGGAGAAGGGAAGGGAGGCGGGCAAGTAAAAAACAAGAGCTGGGAAGTTACAAGGAAGAGATGGAAAAGGTGGACATGAACATAAAGAGAGGAGTAGAAGGGGAAGAGAGGAGAGAATAAAGAAGGAGGAGGAAAAGAAAAAAGGGGAAGAAAAGAGTAGAAATGGGAGAAGGGGGAGGGGGGGGGATGCGGGAAGGGGAAAAGTGGAGGAGGGGTAGACAGAGTTACACAAAGGAGAGATCATCTTCTTCCTCCTCCTCCACCATGCTCCTTAATTCTTCTTCCCCCGCTCCTCCACCCAGAACGCAAAACTCACATTATTCATCCAATACAGGAGGATCAAGCAATATTCTCAGGACATCACTCAACATGTCTACATGCACAGTATGGCTGGCAGGTATCACAAAATCTAAACATTTTCTCTTCAGTGTTTTGAATAAGAGTGTCAGATTCAAATTGAGTATGAATCTGCTTTGATCAATCATAGAATCATCTCTGCCCGTTTCATACACAATTGCTTACAGTATTAACTGATTACTGTGACTGGCATCTGCATGTGTGATTGCATCTTGCCAATCTGGATGTTACAGTAGACTAACTACAATAAACAGTAATGGGTACAGTGAACAAGGGAATACAGCAGAAAACGTGAAATTAGTACTTCCCTACTGCAACTTAAAAATTAAATTTTGAACTGGCTAAAAAAAAAAAAAAATTTTGATACAATTTTCATGAATGCAATGTAAGTTTAAATATAAATTTGTATGCATCTAGTAAATATATCTTGCCCTAAACATTTTGTTCATTTATCCTCATAAATGCAGTTCTGGGGGGTTCCGGGGGAACAAACATGGGATCAAAGAGGAAATATTTGTATTGCATACCTTTGTGACTGTGGTGGAATTCCACTGATTCTGCATCAAGTTAAGGGCTGATGATACTTCATGTAATTTTGTACATCCATTCAAGCGTAGTGTCATGAAACAAACACCCACAATATTTTTTGCATTCTACCCTTGGAGGATTTTTGCTTTTTGTTTGTTTTTACAGGGGTTTCTGTTTGCATTATAGGGGCAGAATTATCATGAGATCCCATATTTTTAAAAAAATATTTCTTGAACAGTTTGAGTAGCCTCATATTGCTCTGTAATAAAGATGAAAGCAGCTTTTTCATCAGAAATCCCCTCCTACTGTATTTTCACGCTTCTGCTGCCAGTATTTCTGCTTTAATGTAACTGTAGGCTATACATGTCATTCTCTGAGCTGGATGAAAACAATCTGCCTAAACATACAGTGCAATATCGAGTTTGAACATCTGAGGATGTCATTTTGCAGGACTACAGTTGTATGTGAGTGAAATGGATGTTCTAATAGCAAATATGGTTCTATGGGTCATAATCCATTAGTAGTGACTACACACCGTTAATGCCCATCGATCACAAATGAGATGTGTACAATAATCAATTGTAATTGCTCCTAATTGGCATAATTGACAACTGTGACGTCAATTCAATGGGCATATCCCCCCATTCTTCATCTCTCTTGGTGAGGAAAAAATTTGAGTTGTTTCATCATCATGACAGGACAAGAAGGAGGCTTCTAGTGTGATAAATGGGCAAATATTCTTTACTACTGTACTGTAACTTTTACTACATGTACAGTATACTGAAGTTCTACTACTACTACTACTACTACTACTACTACTACTACTACTACTACTACTACTACTACTACCACTACTACTACTACTACTACTTCTACTACTACTACTGCTGCTGTAACTACTACTACTACTACTGCTACTACTACTACTACTTCTACTGCTACTACTACTAGTACTACTACTACTACTACTACTAGTACTACTACTACTACTGCTACTACTACTACTACTACTATTATTACTTTTACTTCTACTACTACTACTACTACTACTACATGTACTACTACTACTACTACTACTACTACTACTACTACTACTACTACTACTACTACTACTAATACTACTGCTGCTGTAACTACTACTACTACTACTACTACTTCTTCTACTACTACTACTACTACTACTACTACTACTACTACTACTACTACAACTACTACTACTACTACTACTACTACTACTTCTATTACTACAAATACATGTACTACTGCTAATGCTACTACTACTACTACTATTACTATTACTACTACTACTACTACTACTACTACTACTACTACTACTTCTACTACTACTACTGCTGCTGCTGCTGCTATAACTACTACTACTACTACTACTACTACTACTACTACTACTACTACTACTACTACTACTACTACTTCTACTACTACTTCTACTTCTACTACTACTACTACTACTACTACTACTACTACTACTACTACTACTACTACTACTGCTACTGCTATGAGCACTGCTATTACCTGCTCCATGCAACAACTGAGTTTTATTTTCTTTCTTCTCCTTCGTCTTTGATTAAATGAATGTTTGCCCAGTGCGATTGTTAACTATAACTATTTTCTGAAAATGAAGGATGTCTTGACCTTTCTATTCCCCGGCCTGGGAAACCCTATTGCCTTACTATGCAACTCTGTGCCCATGGGTCGTGTAAGGGTTGGAGACAATGGTATATAAACATTTTTATAAAGTCACTGGCATTTAATACTCAACAAAATGTAAGGATTAGATTTCATATGATGTTATTGTGGAGGTATAATTACTATTCATGCTGAGGTTCATCACTTTTGCAAGTGGGGCACACTACCATAAAACTTAACCGTGCTATAGTTGGCTCAACCCACCCAACGAAACGAAGTACTTGATTTTCATAGGAAGATTATGTATTTGAAGTATTACATCTACAAATTTAATTTTGCTCATAAGCTGATATCTACTCATTTCATTAAAAAAAAATCATTCCTGTAATTGAATGTATATCATAAAACATTTTAATATTTATAAAGTCAATTGTTGAGGGAACATTGCCCTCATTCTCAAAATCATGGAACAGGCCTAGCACTTGCGACCAATAAACCCCATCATGCATTGCATTGTGCAGTATAGTGCGTGTGTGCTGTGTATGTACTGAAACGCTTCACCCTGCCTTCACCCCTGGGTAGTGCGGCACATTTAACTAGGTCAGTATTGGAAAGTTGAATGTTCTTTTTCCAAGCTTGCATTTTGTTTGTGGATTACCTTACATCTGTATTGCATTCAGACTCTTGTCATAGATGTGTTAGCCCTAGGGAATAAGATAAAGTTAACAGCGCATGAACGGTGTCATACCATTGAAAAGGGCAAAATTATATTCTGAAAAGAATGGATACATTCACTGGAAAAGTCTCAGACTGAGAGTTTAGATGGTACAAGTAGGGATCACAGTCTTGAAAAAAGGATGAAAGGGAAAGTCCACCCTGAAGTTAAGTTGATTTTGATAAAATTGGAAACATGAAAGAAACATTAGTTTAAGTTTGATGAAAATGTGTCAGAGGAAAAGAAAGTCATGATTTCTTTTAAGTATTGATTTTGTGACATCACATGGGACATGATCTCCTATGTATGTTTGGTACTATTTTTTTGTTGAAAATAATAATTATTTCAAAAGGATTTACCGTGTTACCAGTGCTTTTTATTAAACACATTTATTTACACACAGACCTTGTTGAAAAAGATTTATGGAGAGAACACTACATGAGAGAGCATCTCGCCTCAAAATCAAAATTAAAACAAATCAAAACTTTCTCATCATTTGACTTTTTTTTTTATACATGTAAAGTTACTAATGCTTCTTTCATGTTTTTGCTTTGATCAAATCCAACTTACTTTCCCTTTCAGTCTGTATTATATCTACACAACAGCTCAAAGGAATTGGGAAAGGGAAGGAGCGGCAAATTTAAACCACGGTATATTTTGTCCAGTTCAGCATGAAACATGATGCTTTAGCCTAAAAAACATGTTTCATGCTGAACTGGACAAAATATACCGCGGTTTAAATCTGCAGCTCTTTCTCTTTCTTCCCTCCTCCTTTCCCTATGCCAATTCCTTTGAGCTGGAGTGTACATTGTTTATTGATTTAAATTATTTTCTCTGCTAGTAGCACACTACTGCACCCTTTGGGATATTTGTCTGAGGTGTGTCAGATATATAGCAACTTCATGATATTTGTAAATCGTAATGCGCGTGTTCAGTGTACCTTCAGGCTGTTATATTCTTAACTTTGAGAGGACACAAGTTTTTGCCACAACTCCACATTGCATGGAAGGCACTGCCTCAACTAATGGTATTTGTACATTGTCCATACAGGCTAGGAGAAATATACGTGCACACTCCAGGAATTGGCGTAGGGGAAAGGGAAGAAACGGAAGGAGCCGCAGTTTTAAACCGCGGTATTTTTTGTCAAGTTCAGCATGAAATATGATGCTCTTTACTCTTTAGGCTAAAGCATCGTGTTTCATGCTGAACTGGACAAAATATACCGTGGTTTAAAACTGCGGCTCCTTCCCTTTCTTCCCTTTCCCTTTCCCTATGCCAATTCCTTTGAGCATGCATGTAGGTGTATGCATACATTTGAACACATGGTCAAATGAGCCTATATCTGTGACTATAATCAGAGTCCATGACTGCACATGGCTGTCTATATCACGCTGTAAATGTGGCTTACCGCAAACACCATAAAGGATCATGTCTGTGGTTCTGCTTGGCAGGGCTGACCTAAGGAACTAGGAGGTTAACACCCTATTACCTCTTGGTGTGGCTCAGTGTCAAACATATCCTGTGACTCGTGGAAAAGGTCGTTGCACTTAAATGTGAGGATACAAGGACATAGTGTGCGTGCATCCAAGGGTGACAAGTATTGCATCATGGGGAGAAATTGATGTGTGCAGCTATTGGGGAAAATTACAGGAGTGTAAACCTAATTTGTAAGTTTTATCCATATGCACTATAGTATGTATTAAGTTAAGGGAAAGAAGTTGAAAAGATAATAGGTCCAATGTGACAGTGGCAAATCTTTACCTCTACTACATGTATCTCTGTACTTCAAAGAAGAGACCCAACTTGCATGTCTGTGTGTAAAAAAAACTTACCTGGAATCATGATTTTTTTTAATTTTAGGAAAATTGTTTCCTTTTAAGGTGTTTGACCCCCATGACATACATTGAGAATCACACATTTGAAAGATTCAACAAAAATATTAAATGTTCTCCAAACAAGTAGATTTTTTTGCATCATAATGTTGAAGAGTGTCAGACAATGGCTTAAGGATGGCCTATTCAAACTCGTGAATACCTCTCAAGGAAGTCTACAAAAATACTTGATATAACTATCCCAGCAATTAAGAACTTCAAATAGGCAATGCTGTGCAGAAGTTGTGTACTGTATGACACAACTGTTTTTTTTTAATGACAAAATAAATCTCTTTCATTGAGGTACATGTGTAAACATGTGTGTCTTATGATATCAAATGCACAGGTAGAATAATGGATCCTTTTTAGAAAATTGATATTAAAAAAAAAATAGTACACAACATGTGGGAGAGTATTTGCAAAATCAACGTTATAAAATCAACACTTTAAAATATTGTAATTTTCTTTTTCTTTGAGATGATGGATGTTCATCAAACCTTAACTAATATGTTTCTTTCATGTTTCTGCTTTTGTTGAAACCAACTTGATTTTTAGGGTGGACTATACCTTAAACAATAATTGAGTACCGATCAGATCATTTGAGTAGTTTGTGTTTTTAATTTGTATGAAGCAATCTATGCAACATCTGGAATATACCAGTCTGAAATAAAACACTTTATCGGTGCAATTTTGCTTCCCCTGCTTGCTCTTTGTTCTCCATTTATTTGCAACGCAAACATGCCGTGCATTCATGATTAGCTTGCAATGTATGATGGGATTAGTCATTTGCATGTGCTGGTTTGTTCAATTATTTTGGAAGTGAAGGTGATTTTCTTTGATATCAGGGAATCAAAGGCAATTTACACGCATTATTCAAATGTTTCTTGTAAACGTTTGATTATTAGCGCGAAGATTTGCTAATAAGGTATCAACTAATAAAAACAGTATATTCAGCAAATTTCCAGAGTTAGAAGCAGTGTTTCTATGCAAGGGTCTCTACATGTATTTCGATACATGATTTTTTTTTGTGAGCAGCTCACAGGTATATGTGATTCTGGCTAATATGTGTTTCAAAATTGACATTTTTCTGCATTTCAAAATGGCAAGGCTAATGGCGTAACCAAACGCGATTGTGTTTATCAACTGCAAACATGAGCCTGAGTCATATCATATGCTAGAAAAGACTTGAAAAATGTTTGTAGAGTTTGATGAAAGTCAGTCCTCTATTTCTCGCGAAAACGAGATCTGGACGAATGAAAGAATAGTTAGACGGAAGGACAGATGGATGGACTACCCAGAAACGTGATGCTCTGCGGCCACTTTAAGGAGGAGGCATAAAAACATGTTTCCCTCTATTTGGACCTGTGTGATGGATATGTTCTTTCTTCCTTGAAGTAAAATGACCTTGTAATTGGTGATGGGATTTGAGCCCCTAGTAGGGCTTTCAGGGGCAATGTCTTGGGGAGGAAGATTCATTTTACATGTGTTACCATGCCAACGGTACTTGGGGGGGGGGGGGGGCAACACAGATTCACTGTAGTTCGCAAGCACAAAGTTAACCCAATGTCACTCAGTCAGTCACAGCATTTGTGGCAATTTTCGAGATTAATAATTTCCAAAAGCTTCGTATATGAATGGGCGTCATTCATCTGTTGTGATATATTCTTCCTCCTTTTTATTGGCTATTTTGCTGCTGTTTGTGAATCAAGACCCAGTAAAAGTACTGCAATATTGTAGCATCAAACAAATCTTACAAATTGCGTTTGCAAAATAGCCGAAAATGTTGTGGCTTGTGCATCGCGCTCTGGCATGTGAGTCGCTAATGGCAACGCTGATATTGCTGAGCAGAACATGTTTGCTCTAGCAAGGGGTGTGGGGAGAGTTTGCCATGTCAAAAATACTGCAATATTATGTTTTTTTTTGTGTTACGAATAGTGTTTGTAGAGGCTCGCTAGAAACTTTCCTACCGACTTGCATTGGCAATATTACAGCTTTTTTCGTTGTATATGAACAGTGTTCTAAGAGGCTGACTGGAAACTTTCTTGCTGACGGGCATCAATAATACGGCGGTGTTATCACGATTACGGTAAATGAACGGGACTAGTGAGTCTGAATCCATTAAGAAACTGCAGAGACCAGCTCTAATAGGCTTGTGTGTACATGTCATCTAAGGACTTATCTCATTTCCCAGGCACATGTTCTGAGAAAGTGGCTCAATGGAGTCTGAGCATGCAGATTAGGTTAATGCAGTCATACTTTGTATGTCGTTATTTGTGTCTGTAAATGAATGTTGACGTTCTGGCAGCCTGTGGCAATTAGTGGAAGCCCCATGAAGAAATCTGAACTTTACCAGGAGCAGTTAACTTTGAAGGTGTATTACATAGGCCGTGTTTATCAATTTTTCAGAAATTTCAGAAATTTCCAAAGGCCTATACGAATGTGTTTCCAAACGCGTTTAAAAAAAACGGTGCGTTTATCAATATCAACTCGATCGCCCAAGTAAAAAACCGGCCTTGTCACTGAAAACATGTGGTTTAAAGCCGTTTCAAAACAGCTTTGCGTTTATCTCGCTTCTTTAAACGCGTTTCTGGCTCAAACGCGTTTAGGATTGTACAAATTTGCGTGTTTCATATCAGCTTTCTGAACCCCATAATCAAAACATCTTTACGTTTATCAACTCCCTGAAACGTGTTTAAAAAGATTTAAACGCGTTTGGACACCTTAATTCTACCAAACAAAGAGTTGATAAACACGCCCATAAATGTACATGTACAAGAAGGCAAAGAGCTTCATGAAATCTTTTCAAAAAGCCATCCAAATACAAGCCCTCCTTCAGGTTTAGTTTTTCTTCATAAAGGAAGAATGTGTTTAGTCCCTACACCAAGTTTACATAATATATGTATGAGTTGGGCCACCAGACACCACAGTCATTTTGATTCACTCTCTTTGGACCATCAAGTAATTTCCTTACCTCTTGATATGGCAGGCTGCACACCCCTGTGCGGCGCATTAGTTTGGAGGGTGCAGCTTTCATCTCGTGTGAAGATAATGTGTTTCATGTCAGTGGCTATAACTTTGTATGCGGTTGTTATTTTGGAAAAATTTTGGAAAATGGTATGCAGGAAAGAAAAAGAAAGACGAGTATGTTGTTTCAAGTTTTGAAATGATTTATTATGGACATTGATGTTATGTATCACTGCTTAGTGTAGAAAACTTACACTTTTGAGTTTTGACATTATCTTATCATTTTTCATTTTGCAGGGTTTAACTTGTTTTATGTGTTCTAGTTGTAATAAAGTCATTCAGGTCATGATATCAGCTTTCTATTGAAACCAGAAACACTATTCTTGTTGAGGCAAAAGGGAAGCAAACTTGAGTTTGTTATCTATTAATCAGTAAATTGAGGCTCACTCACGATAAGCAGAAAGTGACTGCTGTAGAGACAGTACAGTAAAAATTAATTTCAATCTATTTCTTCTCTATTGTTTAATTATTGATTTTCTTTGCTACGAACTTATGTGTAATATAATAAACTTGGGTGCATCTGGGCAAATTTGCACGCCTGCCCCTCCGATTGTGCAAATGTGCGAACGGACTGTGTAAAGAGTTAAATCCCTTAGAGCAGCATTCTGTCCCACACAGAAACATAGGAATACAGTGTCACGCTTCCTAGGTTTTTTATGTGGTGACACTGGTGTTAGATTTAACACCATCACTTTTGAAGTGTATAGATACCCATCTTGTGCCTTGTAAATGGGTTTCTCCACTTTATCAATTGTACCTTATTATCCATCCGTTCCTTGATTGATTGAAACGCAAGCTGTGAAATGCTGTCTTTCCTTTCATAAATAGAAATCATTCATTTCAGGGAATCCGATCACCCCCACTATCCTGCTCAATTTACCCACTACTGCTTGGCGGGAGATGGTTCCAACCAAGATGTCTTCCCCGCCGTGTCTTGCGTCTTGTACACAGGCGAGCACTTAGTCTAATTGGCTGAGGAGATCACCCTTACTAATCAAGAGTCTTGCAGGGGGGGGGGGGGGGGGTGGGGGGGTAATGGATCCACCTGCCATACTCATCACAAACCCAATTTGTTTTGCGTCCATTAATTTTATCTCTTATATATATATATATATATATATATATATGTTTGTAGTCATGTTTGTAGACATGATATTATGGGGCTACTGATGCACGTGAATATAGAACATTTCCTTGCATGGTACATACATGCTTTAGTACACATGGGACTTATTCTTAGCTGAGAAGTGAGCGCACTCTATTTTTGGATACAAACTAAGATTCCAATTACATTTGTTGCTTGTTCCTTGTAGCTATTGACTTACATGTATGCATGATCATGGAGCTATGACATAGGAGGGGGCACTGGATTATAATTTGGCCCCCACCAGCTAATGGGCGTAGTCCCACCATGGTCCCATCTAGAGAGTCAAATAGCCACCAATATTGAAAAAACCTGTGAAAGATAGTGCCCTGTTTATGAGGTCAAATAATGCTCTGCAGTAGCTTTTGAAGACCCATGCGTGGCACCGCCTTAAAAAGGATTGCTTGCACGATAGTGTCATAGGGACGGTTGAAAGGCACAAAGACTGATATTAACATGCCCGTCTTCTTTGTTCCTTTATTAAAGCCCCCGTCACACTTATTCGGAATCAGCAGGAATCAAGCAGAACCACCCAGAATGATTTTTTTTCCAAATTTGAGCCACATTCGGGAGGGAATTCCGAATTGAGCTAAATATGTAAAAATGCTGTTCGAATACTTAGAATGTCATTCGAACCTATCTCGAAAGATTCTTGCATATTCTGGGTCTATTGGCTCTCGAATGCAGCTCGATTGTAGTTGGAACACAGTAGGAATATTTAGAATGCAGTTAGAATGCAGTCAGTGTGCTGTTGGACTGCACTTTGAATGCCGTTTGATATTTTTTCAGTTCGAATGCACCTGGAATGTTTTGAGCATGAGCAAAACATTCGGGTCAGACACAAGAATGGGCCCGAATATTCAAAATGCACTCAGAATGCACTTCAAATATCCAGGAATGTGCCAAGAATTTTCATTCCGACGGCATTCCGCCATTCAGGCTTATTCCGCCTCTAGTGTGACTAAGGTATAAAGGAGACATTAATTGCATTCCGCACTCATGCCCATGTTTGCAAATGCAATACAGAAGTAAGCCAAAACTTTCTTTTACAACCAAGCAATAAGAAAACAAACATGTTCAGTCCTGCCGCAGCGTGCGCGATAATGAGCTCTGCGGTGCGAATTTATAAATATTCTCGATCCAGATTTCGGGACAAAAATCCGCAGCGAGATGTAGCGAGATATTGCGAGATTTTGACATGGCAATTTCAAAAGTGCCTTGCATCAAGGCTAATTTCTTCACATTGCGAAATGACGAGGAAAGGGAATCTACGACTTTTCCTTTAAATTTTGGTATCTTGATCATTATATTTCCGGCTTTTTTGTTCATCGAAATTGAGGCAAGATATTATGTCATTTTTGTTGATTATTTCCTCTCATTTTGAAGTAGTGTTACATTTTGCTAGCTCCTGACTGGTATAAAACCCGTTTTATATTGAAACTTCTTACCTGAAAAGAAGAAATATTGCTTTGTGATGCCATTGGAGATTTTGATTGAATCACCAGTTCTTTTCTCTGAAAAATCAGTTTGAAAAAATGACTTAAACAGTCTAGCCGCAGCGCCTAACTGCGCAATTGCACGTATTTATACAAGTCGTATGCACGAAACTTTTGTCGCTGCATTTGTAATGAGCAATGACAGACCTGGATTCGTAATAGAATAACTCTGGAAAGAAACGACCCATTTCCATGAAATCGCCGGGGTTATGGAGATAAAACTATGAAATTTCATCTGTCTAAAGAAAAATCTTAGGTGAATTATTGAAATACTTGAAAATCTAAGAGATTTATCGGAGAAAAATGTGTATTGTTACCCGTTTACAAAACATCTTGAAAATTAAATTCTTTATACATGATTCACCGAAATATTTGCTTCAGAGTCTCAAGAAACATTATTTCTTCTAAAAAGTACTCAAAATGTAAGATTCTACGATCTATACCAGTCACGAGCTAGCAAAATATAACCAGTGTTCCAAAAGGCTGAAGGAAAAGTTCTCGCCGTACAATCTCGCCGGGGGTTACATAATAATGTCAGTTGAGGGCTTTTGGAAACGGGGGTACACTCACTATAAAATACACCGTACGGTTAATAACGATGGACACACGGCGGGCGCACACTGTTTTCCTCGCTCGCAGTTTTGTGGGGGAACCCCCGGGGAGATTGTACAGCGAGCAACTTTTCCTTCAGCCTATTGGAACACTGGTTATATTTTGCCAGCTCCTGACTGGTATAGATCGTAGAATATTACATTTTGGGTACTTTTTACTAGAAAGAAGGTTTCTTGAGACTCTGAAGCAATTATTTCGGTGAATCATGTATAAAGAACTTAATTTTTAAGATGTTTTGTAAACGGGTAACAATACACATTTTCCTCCGATAAATCTCTTAGATTTTCAAGTATTTCTATAATTCACCCAAGATTTTTCTTTAAACAAATGAAATTTTATAGTGTTATCTCCATAACCCCGAGGATTTCATGAAATGTGTCGTTTCTCTCCAGAGTTATTCTATTGCGAATCCAGGTCTGTCATGGCTCATCACATATGCAGCGACAAAAGTTTCGTGCATACGACTTTTATAAATACGTGCGATTGTGAAGGCGCTGCGGCTAGACTGTGTTATCCGAGTCCGGATAGCTGTTGGCAATTCAAGGGGAAAAAACGTCATTGCCATTATCTTTACCCTTATACGATTGCAATAATGTGCATCCACAGGAAAGGTGATTAATTAGAAAATTACCAGTGACCAGTTGTTATCACATTACTGGGGGTCGGTCTTTATGGAACACTAAACTTTCAACTAATTGAAATGGTGTGGAATTAAAGGGCAGTGCAACTCTGGTAATACAGTAGCATGACTGTTAACAGTAGAAATATCAGAAAAGGCATAATCTATGAGCAAGACTTTTTCTGTTTTTAGCCTTTTAATTTTTGTCTCGCCCACCGGAGGTGAAGGCGAGACTAAGGGATCCAAATGGCGTCCGTCTGTCGTCCGTCCGTCGTCCGTCACAAATGTTAAAGTTTACCTGCAAGACTCTCTTTTGACAAATAACTTCACATAGGTTGCTTGGATTACAACCTAACTTGGGTCATAGATGCACTGGGGGTACCTTCATGTTATGGTGCTGTTGGAGGTCACAGGATAAAGTCAAAGGTCATTTGAGGTCATACATTAAAGTTTACTTGCAAGACTCTTGGTGAAGGCTTCCTAATAGAGGAAGTAGCATTGCGTGAAATAGCCCTTCTCATTTATTAAATGTTACATTCTATGGCAGATATTTCACAATCAGCCAGGGATACAATTCTTTTGCGTAGCAACGGAGATCGCGATATTTCTGGTTATTTTCGTAAGTGGGCGAGACACAATATTGCTAATGCCTTGTTCTTTTTAAGCGTGGCTTTAGGTATTATTTTGATTATTTATAGTACAGAAGAACAATTGTGGAACATTTTGACAGTACGTCATTGCAAACCAAATGAGTTGCCAATGGAGGCTTGTGATCACGATATGATATAGTTATCATGATTTTTTTTTAAATGAATAACTTGTTATGTTTCAGATCTGTCACACTCTTTCCCCAAGCTGTATTTCTGATGTGTCGGCTTTGAATCAATCGACATATGAAAGTACCATTGCCCTTTAATTCATGCATACAAAGTGTTTTAATTACAAATTATCTGAAAATAAAAGGCTTCCCGTTATTCATATGACATGTACTGATGCAATTTTTTTGTAATATTTACAATATCAACTCTACAACGATATTCCCTATTTTCTTTTCCTACAGGATACAACAACAGAGATTAAACTTGGGCACTAAGCTGGACCATACGAGTGGAGTAGATTGACAGGTAAGTCTGCCAATGAACGCCGAATCATATGTACATGTTGAAACTTTTTTCGTGGTAAAATCAGACTAGAAGCTGATTTGCCAATTTTTTTTGCCAGCTTATACAAACACTGATTTAAAACTCAGTTTCTAACTTTAATGAGAATCTACTGCTTATATCAGCACAGATTAAATGAAGTAAGTCAGCTAGCGTAATTTTTTTGAGATTAACTGACCACTTTGTTGAAGGTCAATTGGGGGGAACGCAAGTCTTGTGTGTGTGGTCAACCGCGGCAAGTGGGAACCGTGGGCCAAAATGGCACTGGCTCAACTTGCCCTCGGTGTTATATCTGCCGATATCTACTTACAAGCGCAGGTTATGGCTTATCATGTACAGAAACCAACTTATTTCAATGTTTAGAAGCAGCAAATAGTGTCTTTGCATTCTTATCCACCAAAATCTCCCTGATCACGTAAAGACGCTGATTCGATTTTAGAAACTTGTGAGCGCACTGCCTGTCTACTCACTCAGACACGTTGACTGACCCTCCGACAAATTGTACATGCGTGACCCGTCAATCAGCCTGTAATGCATAATATATGAGGATCAGTTCTAATCCATTTCCTCTCTCCCGCCTGCCTGATCATTCTCGCGGGCTTTCTCAAGCCCCTCGTTTGCGTCATGACTTTTCATGAGCGGCAGACTTGATGCTCGCGGTTCACGCAAGGGCAGACTCATGCAGACGCTACAGACTATGTTGGCAAGGTCTTGCATAAGCATGTCTTCCACGTCATGGGGGGGGGGGGGGGGAGGTGACTTGAGGACATGAGCTTCTTGACTCCTCCTGTAAGATGCCAGAGTGTGGCTTTCATATCAAATTAAGATTTATTCCGTTATGTATGCTAGCTCGAGGGCAGAGGAGAATATTGAGTCAGTTAGGCATAGTATAATCGATCAGTTGTAAAGATTTATGGGGCTGCATAGTGGAGAAAACTGGAGCTTTATATTGCATGTATGGGGGTAGTCCCACGATAGCCCCCTCTCCTTCATTACTTCTTAGCTCATACATGTACAAGTATTTAAAAAAAAAATGTGTAATGTACTTACAGGAGGGCTCACATTAATGGCTACCTGCATTATATGATTGTGGTCAAACCTGCTGAAATGACCATCTGTATTAGAATGCCCCACTGCACATAATGATCACCTGAGATTCCCCCCACTCAAAAATGGCAACCCCCCCCCCCCCTGTATAGAACAGCCACCTGTACAATGAGACCGAAGACCTCCCAGTTTGCCTCCACTCATTTAACAACTATTCCATCATTCCTGTAAATGAATTTCAAACCCCTAAATACACTCCAGCTCAAGGGAATTGGCGTAGGGAAAGGGAAAGGGAAGAAAGGGAAGGAGCCGCATTTATAAAACCGCGATATATTTTATCCAGTTCAGCATGAAACGTGATGCTCTAGCCTAAAAAGCATCATGTTTCATGCTGAACTGCAGCTCCTTCCCTTTCCCTTTCCCTATGCCAATTCCTTTGAGCTGGAGTGTATATAACCCAGCTCATGGGGTTAACCCATGCTGTGCAGACAAATGTTGCTCTATGGGATTTGTGTGTATTACTGGTGATGAAATGCACCCATGGGATATCAAGAGTGAAACAATGATGTGTCAGTTTAAAGATGGGTGGCACATTTGCAAAAGTTGTGAAACTCAGTCAGGAATCATTACTTTAACGATAATGTGTATGAAAGCTCACAATCATAGCTTTGCAAATTTCATCAGGAGAAGTGAAAAACCGTCCTTGGTCACGTTTGAAATGCCCCATTTCCTAGCGACCGCAGTCTACATGATTCATATACCATATTGTACCCCACAATGTGCACCCCTTGCCTCAACGTATCACCGCAGAGCAGAGAGCTGCGATGTACGCTGTTACACTCTCTGGTCGCTAGGCTAGAGGAACCACTAGGGTTTTGGATGACCCATTCAAAACCTACTCACAATCTAGCAATCAGTACAACTCCATTCAAAGTCAGTTTCTGGTTCTATTATTAGGAGAGAAGTTCATATTCAGTATTTCCTTTTTTTTTCTATGTTTGTATTTTTACCAAATTGTGATTTTTTTTAACCTGCAAAAGGGCTACCCTGTCTTTAATGGATGTTAAATTGTTAAAGAAAATATGATTGTTGCATCATGGTTTTATGTTGAATCTGGAGGGCGTTTCTCTCAGTCAATCAAAACCGAGGATTTCACTGAAGTTGTCAGCAATGACCATTTGGTCAGCGCTGACAATGTTCATGAAATGCTCTCCTGATCACCTACAGGTATTCAACAACATGAGCACATAAAAGTGACCTGTTTATCTCAGATGGTATTGTGAGATGCTGAGCTACTGTGCACAGAAATACCTTAAATTTGTATGGCTGTAAGGCTTCAAATTCTCATCAAGTCTGCAAGAGGTACGCTCAATGCTCATGTTTCTTCATAAATGAGCATGGCTTGAATCGTCTGAGGGTTTCCATGGCAATGCCAAATAGTTTCAATCAACAGTTTTGGGGGTGGTGCATGTATACATGTACAATTGTATACCGGTATGAGTTTTATACCGTATCAGAGCATGGAAAAGCTGCTAGAAAAGTAGTCAACAGTGAAGCTCATATTGCTGATTAACAGGGGGGGGGGGGGGGGGGGGCGGGGAGGGGGATGATAGGATTGTGTGTGTACCGTACATTGTGCTGGCCAAAATATGAATTACTAGCATAATTTTGGCAAGCTCCCTAGCAGTTCCGGCATCTGGGATGAACACACACTTTTCATAGAGTCTGAACACATGAGTCAGATGTGTGACAATCAACACAATATGTGGTACCGTGCATTAGGTTGCATACATATTTTGAAATGGTTTTTGTTTCCTATGTCTGTGTGCCATATATTCTACCCTACTCTGACAAAAAGAAGCAATTGACAAATCCCTCAAATTTGGGTTATTAGTACTCTTAGATTGTACCCAGCATTCCCAACATACAGACAAAAGCCGGGGAAGAAATATTCATCTTGCTGCAAGATGATCAATCTAACATGATGTGGTATTGGACAGATGCCAATGCAAGTGTCAGATACATTTTGTTAATTTACAAGAAAAGTCAATTGTGTTACTTGCTTCCTTTTGTCAAAGTGCATGTAGGGCAGTATTGTTTTGTTGTATTGCCAAGTCTGCAAATGCCTTTTGCTAAAAGCTTCTCTGAGCCTGATTTAGAATGCACATGTCCCTAAATCTGTGTGGCATTGGGAGAGGGATTCAGGGCTAAGCGTGTTTCAGGACACTTAATGCAAACCAAATGATCTTGATACCTATCGGTACACATTTCTCCATACATGTGTCCATGTTCTCCCTTCTACTTTTCATACTGAGAATTGACTGTGTAATACATTGCTATTAAAGAGAAGTGTGTATTAAGTCTTATCGTAAAGATTTCTTGAAGCGCTAACTTTTCAAAATGTGTCCCTTTTTTCATAGACATTCTCTAGAATATCATAATATTTCATTTTGTTGTTGTTGCATATTCGAATATGGTGGACAAGTGATGCATAAGCATTACTTGCCATGAAATCTCAAGAGTTTTCCTGTCTGTTAAACTTTGTTGATTTTTTTTTTAAGTCATGATTTTTCCCAAAGTGATTTTATGAGTGTAGGTGAATGAGCCTTGTACAGACTGATATCAAGATGAATATGTGGCTGATTGCATCTGTTTGAAAGGAAAGGCAGTTTTCAAATACACCACTGTACAATACAAATGTATCATCCTCACATACTATTGTTTATTGCAGGGTAGAAATGCAAAAATAGAGTTTCTGCATAGAGATTCTATTCATGAATGTATTTTGATGAGCTTAACCGGTTTAGACTTGATTCTTGAGCCAGTGCAAACCGGGAGTGGAGTTATCCCACTGGCTTAAATACCCGGTTTGCGCTTGTGATGATTTGACTTTCAAATCGGCAGCATCGTCCTCGGGCCGGGGTATTTTGCTGACTTTATGAAGGCTTTCTTGGGAGAAAAATCTTAGCGGAGAGGGGAGAATTTAGAGCACAGCCGTATATATTAGGATTTGGTTTCGGGTTTGCCTTACCCTTATTTGCAACTCTCCAGATCCTAAAGCGTGCTGAATATAGTGCATGCCTCATCTCAATTTTCGTCCCTTCTCCTTTTACAGTCTCTTCTCCCTCACTCTATCCCTTACTCCATCTCTCTATCCCTTACTCCATGCCTCCTTTCTATCCATCTCTTTCCCTTCATATCTCTTCCTTTAATTTCTTCTTGTTTGTGATATGTGTTCTTGTATATCTGTGTATATCTCTATTCCTTAATTTCTATATCTCTCTATAGAATCTCTTTATCCTGTTGTCCCCACTCTCTCTCTCTCTCCTCACACCTTGAGTTGTATTCCTCTCTCCTCATGCATACCTTAATCTCTATTTCTCTCTCCTCATACCTTTATCTCTATTTTGTCTCTCCTTTTACCTTTCTATTTCTCTCTCTTCATGCCTAAGTCTCTACCTCTCTCTCTCCTCATATCTTAATCTCTACCTCTCTCTCCTCCTACCTTAATCTCTACCTCTCTCTCCTACCTTAATCTCTACTTGTCTCTCCTCATATCTTAATCACTACCTCTCTCCCCTCCTACCTTAATCTCTATCTTTCCCTTTCATTGCCACTTCATGAATGCACGTCTCTTCCTCTTATCTTCTCTTATCTGTTTTGCCCTTTGTCCCGACTCTCATACAAGTATACACACAGTAAATAGTCATAAAACACTAAACTTTATAGCCCGAGTTCACAAAGGAGTTTTAGATTAAGCCTACAGTTTAAACAAATTTTGTGGCATATAAGCAGATAAGTATGCTTGATTGAGCCTGCACACTTCAAGAATGTCCAATAATGAGTGTGCACGTTTTGTGTAGGGTGCTAAATTCACGCTAGTTGCTATGGTTATGGCCATGTTCATACTACGCTTTAACCAAATTCATTTAAATAATTCATTGTTTAAACCATTCATTATTGTGTATGCAATCTAGATATCATCAAATAGATTAAATGACATGCTCCTCTTAAACATTCCATTCATTAGTCTGTTTCTCAGAGTCTTTTCTTTGATCAAAATCAAATGGTTATGTTATGTTTTGGCAATAAATGCTTCAGCCTGAATGATCTTTGGCAGATGTGAAGGTGGTAGAATACACCATCTAAACACAAATCAAATCACCTGTCTGTCTATGCAACCCCCTCAACCTGAATCTGTGCAGAGCAGTTTGAAAGCAATTGCACCTGATAATAAACATGTTTTTGCCTCTTGTTGGGGTGGTCCAGGTAGAAGCATTTTATGAAGTATTGGTAGGATATAAGTGATTCATGTTTTTTTGTGGTTTTTTTTTTTACAGCAATGCACCTTGTAGGACATGTATGAGCCCAAATGCTACACTCCTGTACATATGGACAGTGGGGGAGTGATCTACTATCATTGTAAAATATTGTTTTTATAGATCACACAAAATGTACCTGTACAGTGTTAGTGTAATGTAGCATGGACTTTTTTTACATAAGTGTGTCCGACAAGTTCCCCATACACAGATGTAATGTTTTGCTTCAACAAATTCCTGAAGTACTCCATTTCCCAAGTGAGCCTACCACACAGCTTTTACCAAACAGGAAATCCTTTCTCGTCTGCTCTACTTTACATTTAGACACCAGCTTGTTGTAAGGACTTTTCCATGGGAAGTGTAGAAGTGCTTTCTGTCTCTTTCTGTCTTTCTGTTACCCCGTTCATATACGCCACCTACCCGCAAAATAAGCGCAACATTTGCGGCAATTTTGCTGATGCGTTATTGAAAGCTGCGCATGTGAATGAATGTTACCCAAATGATGCGGTATTTGCTTCCTCCTTTTTTCTGGCTATTTCGCGGATCAAGACCTAGTGAAACCACAATGTTGCGGCTTGTGCATCGCGCTCTGGCTAAAGGTATGGAGAAAGTCCACCTGTCCAAAATATTGGGTCATAACGTTTTTATCATCGTATATAAATAGTGATTTTAGAGGCTTGCTGGAAACTTTCTTACCGAGGTGCATCAGTAATATTACAGTATTATTGTAATTACGGTATATGAACAGGGCCTATGTACATGTGTAGGTCTGTACCGCTCACTGTCCCCTACTGTAGCACTGAGCTGACTTGAGGAAGATTTAACCATGTGGCTGACATGTTTTGTGTAGAGAGTGTGTAACCAGCAAGTTCTTTTCCTTCTTAATTATGAGGCAAATGTGCCAAAATGGATCTTTGTTTGTACCTGCTCATCAACAACAAGTTTGAATATGGTCTTGAAATGACATAAGGACTTCACTCTTTATACTTTCAAGTCATTCATTCATGAAATTACATTATTACTTATTACTTCATATGTGAAAAGAGTGAAGATAAAACTAGAGTTGAGGATGATTTAGTTTCTCAAATTCTTAAAAATACCTGATTTTTGCAACCCTTACATGCATCCTTCGGCAAGTGTTCCCCATGAACTCTGGGGTTGGGAAGCTTGTATTATGATTCTATGCATTCCTGTTGAATTCCTATGCATTATTCTCTGCACTGTGCTGGCTACTTCAACAACAAAATGGTGTCAGTGAGATTAACCAGGTATTAGAAAAATAATTACATGTTTCACCGGACGACAAAATGATATTTAGAATGACTGGATACACCGTTTTTGGTCTACCTCACACCCTACCAAGTAGTGGAAAAATCCCCCTGGTGGAGCGAGCCAGGCTGATGGGATAAATAAATTCCTCCACAAATCCACTTTGGGCCTCAATTGATTGCAGCCTTCCTCCCAGCCCCCCAAGGGGACGGGCTGACAAAGGAGGGATTACGAATCCGGGGCGATGTATCGCCATGGTTATAGCTATGGTTACGTCTTGATTAGAGATGTTATTGCGTCCTCTTTCTGCAAAAGCGATATCCAGGGCGTAAGGTCTAGTCTATTCATAAGCTTTTCATCTTCTCACACTACTTAAACATTGGAAGTGTTTGTGGCTTGTATTCTAATGTATGTTCATCCACTTTAACAAATTAGTGCCCCTCGAACGCAAACAGGTTAATTGCTATTTTTAGTGCTGCATGACATTACAATGATATCAAGTTTATATGATGTTATGAAAATATTTAACAGACGATATTGATTGCGTGACTAAGGCACGATGTGACTTTGACTATCGTCAATATTCATATCTCGAAATTGATACAGCAAAAAGCAAGGAGAAGCATATTTGAATAAGCAACCCTATCAGCAAAAAGCGTGTAACTGCAGAAACGCAAACGCTGGCTTGGTCACAAGCTGAAAGAAAGTCACTAGTTGCACTGACATGCACAATGAAAAACATACTTATTTCGCATGTGCACCACTTGCGCTTGGATATTTGACATCTAGTGCTGAACCATGGTGTGATTAAGCTCAATGTCACTTTTAAGCAGTATATATAACGAGATATGTTACCATTAACAAGCCCGTAATCACGATGGCATTTGACAAGAATGAGCCCAAATTGTGGGAAATGCACATCACGCAATGTGACGTATTACACATGTCATGTCTTGTGACGCATTGTGCAAGCGCATTTCCTGCAAATTTGGCTTATTATTGTCAAATGCCATAAATATTCTGCGCTGATTACAGTTACAGTTCCTCATTACCTGTATTCTAATGTTAGTTTGGATTTATTGTTTATAATGATTGTGTTGATTCTTTTGCACAATTGCTTTCAAATTGTGCACAATCCATTTCTACAGCGTAAAAATGGTAAGCATTATGTGTTTAAAATTATTTATTCACCACACGATATATTGACTTATCGCCAATATTTGAGTGCATTTTAATGTTAGTTTGGATTTATTGTTTATAATGATTGTCTTGATTCTTTGCACAATTGCTTTCAAATTGTGCACAATCCATTTCTACAGCGTAAAAATGGTAAGCATTATGTGTTTAAAATGATTTATTTACCACACGATATATTGACTTATCGCCAATATTTGAGTGACGATCGGCAAAAAGGCGACATTGTGCAGCACTTATCACTATGCAGAAATTTTATAATGTGAAGACACTGACTCAGTTTTGACACTGTCTTAAGACATGTTTCTATGATGTCAGACTAGAGTCTGACTTACCAAGTATGTGTAGAGGAATGGATATCCATCCCTTTGAATAAGGTTTGGTGCTGCCACTCAACATTCCTGACTGGCAGCTGCTCTTAACAATGTGATTCTTATGCAATTGCGTCATGACCACCTGGATTTCACAATAGGTCATGCATCTTAAACATTCATACATTTCAGCTTTTGCTGATTGGCTGGTATTTTTGTCTACTTGCTATGCAGTTAATAAGGACAAGTGAATGCAAGATTTGATACTTGTCTAGATGAAAATACTAGTTTGAGCACAGCTGGGCACATATTTCATGTTACTCTTCTGAAAGGAAAATATCTTAAAGTAACGTTTCCAGCAACATTTTAATTGAATATCATGCGGAACAGTGTGAAATTATATATTTGTCCTACAACTTGATTTTATGTTTAGAGCCTTTTTACTTAATTTTAACAATATTCTTAGCTTACATCATTAGAAATGCAATGTAAATATTACATGTTACAAGTGTGAAATCATCTGGGATGAGTATATTTCCCCAAATTATTTTGTGCGTCCTATTTTGTTTATGTGTCAAAGCTAGGCAAAAATTATCCAGCTAATCGTTGGCTTTGAATGTGGGAGATCAAAGAGAAAATCTTTGTATAGCATTCTTTGGTGACTACAAGAAGAATACAATGAATCTGCATCAATCAAAGGCCTGATACTACTCTGTGTAATTTAAAGGGTTACTATATTAGAAAAATAAGTTCCCACTAATCTATGTAAAATTATCGACTAAAAACGCGTAGTAACGTGTTATTGCATTCACCTGTATCTTGTCATTTAGATTCAATGGATGGAATGCACTATGAATCTATGAGTTGTTGCTACTTAGACAAACCTTGGACAAGCTTTGGGGTTCCCATTAGTAACGTATTGTTTGAATGGCGTGAATAAAATATTTTATTTACGCCGTTAGCATATGGCATTTTGACTTCTCATACGTCACTAGAGGCGTGCGTTTTTAAAAATTTTTGTCAAAAAGAGAATTTGTTGCGGCAAACGAATGTGAAATTCGTTTTTAGTGGATAATTTTACATAGATTGGCGGTAACTTATTTTTCTAATTTAGTAACCCTTTAAAACATTCTTGGTCTGACTTAACAGATGGTGTCCTTGTCTGGGGGTCTAATATTGCCTTTGAGTAGTATTCATATTTGGGTAACGAGTCGTGTCATAGTTTACATTTTAATATGTGCTGTCAGCTCATGCATTGCAAATACATGTAGCATGTGACTCTAGGCAAGGTCATCCACAAGATAATGAACCTTGAATCAACCCGTACAAGGTTCATGTTTTTGACATTGGGTGAAGAGGAGGCATACAGCTTTTCAATCCACCCCTCATTTTAAATTTTATGGTCTTGTGAAAGGTCCTCTGATATCAAAATATACGTTGATTTATGTTGATAGTCATGTGCAACCATCGTGACATCGTCAAAGGTAGAAATGACCAGGGCAATAGACAGAATTATGCCCATAATTAAATTCAATAGCATCGCATGTCTTCACGCCATAGTGCCGAACAAACAACCATTAATATGGAAATAATATTTGCTACATCAGAAATGCCCCTCAGCTACATATATGCTAAGGAAGGAAGAATCAGTTTGCATTTTTTTTAACATGTGATCCTATTATTTAAGCAAATGCAGGTAGTCATTGTGATAAATAGCTATTTGCATATCTTCACTATTGTCCAGCTTATATCTTCTACTTTTGATGATGTCACAATGGGAATCTTGATCTGGAGGATATTTTGGAGGCAATGCTTAGCAGTGCTGAGAAAAATTTAGGAAAATATTTGATATTAACATGATATATATATTAAAAATGTACATTTGCATTTCCAGATGTCAACATACATTTTGATGTCAGGGGACCTTTCAGTTTGGGGCAATCGTGACAGGCACTTAATATGCATTATGGAGAATATTACCTTAAAGACAGGGTAGCCCATTTGCAGGTTACAAAATCTAATTTTCTAAAAAGCATGGAAAATTAGAACTTCCCTCCCAATAATAGAACTGGAAACGGACTTTAAGCAAAATTATTAGATTTTGAGGAGGTTTTGGGCTGGTCGTCAGAAAACTATAGCCTGGAGACCTGAGACCGCTGTGCGCTATGATCCAGAACCATTCGCTCCACGGTGCATGCGTTCAGTGGGAGCAATGCACAATTTGGGCGCTGACAGTCATAATATGATTATGAATGTAGACAATGTTTGGTGTATTTCATATGTAAACATGGATAGTACAGTCAAACCTGTCTTAGCGGCCACCTGTCTACAGCAGCCAACCTGTCTATAGTGGCCATTAAAATAATTCCCCAGGAGAGAGATCATGTGTTACAGAACTGTTTATAGCAGCCACCTGTCTATAAAGGCCACAAATTGTGTCTCTATTGGGTAGCCACTATAGACAGGTTTTACTGTAGTTTTTTTACTTTTCCTACAATTATTTGTGAAGCTACATTTACATGTATGATTGTGAGATGTCATACATGTAATCGTTAGTGTCGTGACGAGTGTCATGACCTTTGCAAATGCACCACCCTGTCTTTAAGATACTTATTTGTATTCATTCCAATCCTGATAAGCCACCATCTTAAAAACATGTATTGTGTAGAGCATGGTACATCAAGATGCGCCGCACGATGATCAATCCTGTAAACTGCCTTGACATTGCGTGAAAGGAAAGCTTAAATCTTCTCAATCTACAGGTACTCTTTATATATTAAGCTATTGTAATCATATTCATCATAATCCTAATAAGACACTACATGTATCTTTGATGCAGGATGTGCATGTTGTGAAGAACCTGATAGGAATACTCTATAGCTGTAGAACCTGGTACATCAAGAAGCACTACATGATGATCAATCTTAATTGTAAACTGCCTTGACATTGCGTGAAGGGAAAGTTGCAATCTTGTCAAAAATCTACCCTTTGTATATTAAGATACATTATCATATCCATCCAAATCCACATAAGACACTTTCTTTGATGAAGGATGTGCATGTTGTTAAGATCCCGATATCAGTACACTATAGCTGTTAAGTCATGGAGAGGCATTCAATCATGAATCTCATAAACCCCTTGACATTGAATGAAGGGGGGGGGGGGGTGGAGCATGCGGCTGCAATTTGGGAGGCAAGGAGATATCCTCTCCCTCACACCCAGATGCAACTTATGCCGTCATAATTTCATTTCCAGATTGCCTCTAGAGCAGCCCCGGTAACGACCCTGGCATTGATTACCCAGCATGCCGAGCGCATGATGAGACCCTTCTGTGTTGTCGCACTCAAGCCCCTTTTGCCCCGCACATGAGAGTACTATGGAGCCTTTTAAAATTTCATTAGCAACATTATCAACAGTGTGTCAGTGCAAGAGAAGGGAAGGGGGTGGGGCGGGGGTACTTAAGTTGCGGAGGCTACGTGTCAAGCTTGATGTCACAAAATGAGCATGTTTAACCCTTTGCATACCAGATAAACTGCTGCTCTATGGGATTTGTGTGTATTTCTAATGAATAGATACACAAGTGGCACGCAAGGAGTTAACCATGCTGTACTGTATATATGAGAAGATGAGGTGAGATCAATCGAGTTTCCACAGGGGAACTTTTGTTATTCACAGGGGCCTTTTCTTGCATTTTGGGCGCTCAATTGCCTTGAGCCAAACCCAAATATAGACTTACGCTTACTATAAGAGCTCTCTCATGTCCCTTTTAATTCCTTTCCATGACTGCTCACCAACACAACTTGTTGAAAAATAGTGAAAACGAGGCCTTTCACTCCATATTGTCGAAATTGTCGCAATTCATGTATTGGAACATGATATTGATTGCATTCTATGATATCAAAATTAGGGATACAACAAGATATCGGAATATGGATTGTGCACGTTTTAAATCAAGTACATATCGATGCTTTCGTCCAGTTCACTTGCCTCCAAAATGTTCCCAGGGGAAACATACACTCGACCAGAATCGACTTTATGGTGACTGGCAAAATGACGTCTGTGGGAATCATAAAGATATGTGTTGGTGACACATAAGCCCCGTTCATATACCATATACCGCTATTATTACCGATGCACATCGGTAAGCAAGTTTCCAGCGAGCCGCAAAAGCACCGTTCATATACACCCCCAAAAGCCGTAATGATGCGGTGTTTTGGACAGCTGGACTCTCTCCAAACCAATGGTGACATGCTCCGCTCAGCCATACGAGCGGTAGGATTAGCGACCAACAGGCCAGAGCGCGATGCTAAAGGCGCAACATTACGCCTATTTTGCGGAGGCAGTTTATAAGATTCGCTTACCGCAATATTGCGGTATTATTACTTGGTCTCGATCCGCGAAAAAGCCGCAAAATAAGCGTAAAAAAGGAGGAAGCAAATACCGCATTATTTGAGCGATTCCCGTTCATATACGCAGCTATCGGTAATGCATCGGCAAAATTGCCGCAAATGTTGCGCCTTTTTCGCGGATAGGCGGTGTATATGAACGGGGTTATAGTCATATTCAACCAATCAGTATTCACTACTCGACTAACCTGAATAATGTTGTACATTGTAGATATCTTCCAGGCAGAAATATTATGCAATTTCGTAAGGAACTGGGAGTCCAA
Organism: Arbacia lixula; assembly: GCA_963669155.1. Taxonomy (NCBI): domain Eukaryota; kingdom Metazoa; phylum Echinodermata; class Echinoidea; order Arbacioida; family Arbaciidae; genus Arbacia; species Arbacia lixula. The sequence continues at coordinate 16,143,220 of OZ022583.1, forward strand.
GGAAAATACTTATGATTTGAATATTTTAAGAGGGTAGTGATGAATGTTGAGCTGAGAACATTAATCACTATGAGTCACATGTTGAAAATCCGATGTGTAATATTTATCATACATGTATCATATCTTAAAATTCAAGAAGCGATTAAGGATTTTTGTGTGTGGAAAATCCAACTCTTTGACATGAAACTTGTAACTTCTAATCATTATGCTTTAATGAGTTAATTAGCTTAAATTAATTAATTATCTTAAGATCATAATAGTAGTATCATCAGTATATATTTGAAGAAGTGATTGAGGATTTATGTGTAAAATCCAACTTTTTGATGTGAAACTTCGTACTTCTAATCATAATTCTTTCATGTATTAATTAGCTTAAAAGTAGCCGTCCCTTTTGAAGAACTAATTCTGAAAGTTTCCTGACTTTGTCGTCATTTGAGAGACAGTGGCTTTATAACCTTTCCCTGGAATCAACAAAGCATAATATTCAGTTTTGAGGAAATACAATGTAATCTTTGATAATTGATCAAACTTTTTTTTTCGTACCACAAAAATAGACGTAATTTCAAAAAGTCAACAGTCGCCAATCAATTGGAATCAAATCTCAGTGTTGGATTTTCATGTATTCTGCAGAAGTTATAGTACCTCTGACCTTAAAATTTCACAGTTGGTATCCCAAAGATATGTGCTAAATATGTGCAAACTTTCATGAAGTTTGCAGATGTTTGTAAAAGGGACGGGCCATCTATAAATCAGTAAGATCATAGAAGTACATGTAGTATAATAGCAGTACTAGAATACAACATGTATACACAGACCTGGAAGCCCAACATATAAGATAATACATGTACACATGTACTAACATACCATGTGTGTATAATGATATCAAATGGCCTTGTGTTCATCAGTTAGCATTAGGATTTGTGCATGGGCTTTGTTCCAAGGTGAACATGTGCGGCGTGATTCACAGCCATGGGGAGTGATCAGTATTTGATCGACCAATCATTGCTGCCTTGATCACTAATTGTGCTCGCTAGTGTGACTGCTCACTGTCAGTATCATGATTTGTAGAGTCATCAACATGGATTGCATCTATGTTTGTTACAATGCTGTTGCAGTTGACCAGATTGTGTACAAGAATTGGCTCACCTTTCATTACACAATGCACACTCTGAACATGGTGTTTGATTGTGCAGACAAATATCAAAGGGTCCCTTTTAAATTCTATTTTTATATGTTTTGTTTATATTAGTTTATTATTAGTATTATTAGTTTGTTAGTAGAATGGCTTCATTATAGACTAATGAAAATCTTGTATTGATAAGCAATTTGAAAATGTGCACCAGGAAGAACATACATGCATGGTTGGACTGTGTGATCCTAGTGAATGAGAAGGAATTTCTCTTTAAATCTAAATTCTTAATCCTTCACCTCAAGAACCACATCACACATAAACACTCATCATCATACACACATACACGCTCAAATAAGTCTGTATTACTCGTATCATCTTTCTGATGGCACTATACATGAGCACACATGCTGAAAATGACAAGATAATGTGTAATGAGAATGTTATGTCATGTGACACTGGCAATACTGATGTAGCCTACATTATAGACTGTTTAAAGAAAGCCCGTCCCTTTTTCAGATCACCACAAAACCATCGAAACATTGGCAAAACATAAAAGAAGTGTTAGCAAGCTGTATATTCACAATTTGAAACTGATACGTAGTGTAAAATTCAAATAATGCATGTAAACAACGTCTGATTAATAGTCTTTACCTCAGGCTCTTAGCAGTTTGTGTTGAAATATCTGTTTATTGATTAATCTGTTTATTAAATTATAAAACGCATTATGAAAAAAATTGTTCTATGGAAGGAATCATCTCCAAAGTTTGGTAGTTACTCATAAAATTAGGATTTCACACATGCATAATAACCACATAGATACTGTAACAAAGACTAATACTTTTTTCGTAGTACGAAAAAAGTCGGTTTGAAATTTAACGGCTGAAATTTTAACATATACAGAAAGCTTCAACATGCTATATTCTTAGAAATTGTCTTGAATCACACTTTCTTCAATTTACGATCGTGATAGACGATTTCAAATTTTAAGCTTGCAAAAGGACGGACAATCTTTAAAGCTGTAGAGCTTTGGAGTTTGTGCTTCTTACTGATGCAGTGCTGCAACCACAACTATTTAAGTATGTGTGGGTGCTCAGGCTAATCTGCTCCCTCCTGTGGGAGGAAGAGCATGATGAAGGATGCTTGTGTAGTCTACACCTGTATGCATCCAGACTCGGTTGTGATAGCAGTGCTTAGTCTACATATTTGTCTACGCAAACAGTGTGTCCACTAAATTTTTGTTGGTATTATTAAGTGATCTGTCGTAACCAACAGATCACCTTGTAATTTCGTCCTAATTTTCTTTCTTTCTTTCTTCATTTTTATGCAATGTCCCCCACTTTTTTGTGTCATATCTCAACAATGCATGAGCCATGTTTTATGTTCATCATGTATAGATATATATGTGTACATGTCACAGCAACATTTTCAAGGTCATTACATTATCGTGACGGCATGAACGAGCACATTAATGAAAACCTATTACTTCATGTAGCTCTAGAACTGATTGTTTATATGTAATGACATTTGGCATGCATAAAATTAATGATGTGGCAATTAATTTCAATGAATAAAAACGTGCAAACGTGCAATAAATGTGCGCACAAAATTTTAAAATGCTCCAAATCAAATAACAATTGTTTTGCATATGTTTCAGACAATTTCCAGCATTTAAAAAATTTCATTCACTGCACTAAATCAATCTACTCATAGTGTATACCTATAGATCATGCTAACTGTCTCCTGACTGTGCTTTAAACCCAATCGAAAAAAATCACACCATAAAAGTCACCTATCTTGCGCACCCCTTGCTTCCCTTTTATCTCCACATGGCCCGTGACGACGAGTCGTTCTGAGCCAGCCCGGCACCCTAAGGAGCGGCCAGCAGTCTCTAGCGCAAGGCTAAGCCTGCCGATTCTTCTTTTCAATCTGAGTTTCTTGGGCTGATGGGTTTTGGCTTAGAAGGAAGACTAGTCCTTCCCCGTGGGGAGATACTTGTGTCAAGTCTAGTCCATATGAAGCAATTAACAATCAAATTTAGGTAACCCCCTTCAGATATTGCCTATTTACATTTTTCGCTGTTCATTCTAGAACCGAATTTCAGCCTTTTCTGAAATAAAATAGAACTTTGAATCACTAAATCAGCATTCAGTAGATACATTGATGTGTGTCAGGTCAAGTCCGTAAGCAACAACAACGAAGAGCCAGGCAGAAGAATATTTAGACCACCCCTTCCAGGTATTTGTGTGTCCTGGTATAACATATGAATGAAACATGTGCAAGGAGGAGAAGCTAGGGAAGGGGGAGGGGGAGAGAGAGAGATGGATACTCTTGCTATGTTTGCACTGCCACAGGATCTGGGCTTTAAAGTGTTTGTCTGGAAAGTGAACCCTTATCTCTATTTCCCCTCGTCGGCTGTAGAGGGCAGGCTTGAAGGTGGCAGCTGGGACGAGGGGTGCTTATTGGAATGATATGTACATCATTGATGGGAAAGCTGTTGCATTTAGTGCACATGTATACTTGCTGTTGATAGTGTGGTGTATTTTTTTTTTTAAAGAAGAGTAAAGAGTAAAATTTTTACCAGTGATTTTACGTTTGTTGAAGGAGACACATACAAACATGGATGTTCAAGGTGGAAATACTACAATGTTAATAGTAGTGCAGTGTTAGTCATAAACATTCATACACTTCAGCTCAAAGGAATTGGCATAGGGAAAGGGAAAGGGAAGAAAGGGAAGCAGCGCAGTTTTAAACTGCGGTATATTTTGTCCAGTTCAGCATGAAACACAACGCTTTAGACTAAAAAGCATCATGTTTCATGCTCGGCTATACCCTACAGTATGTGATGTGATGTAGCGAACTGTTAAACTACAAGGAATTGTTTTTATGCCTCCGACACAGAAGTGGCCAGATAGCAAATTATGTTTCTGGGTTTTCAGTCCGTTCGTCCGTCCAGACTTCATTTATGCGATGACTCAAGCAATGCTTGATAGAAGTTCATGTTACGAGGTAAAATAATGATGTAAGACAGTAAAACTATTTTAGTAGATTTTGGGTCATGTATGTAAAACGTCACAGGTTAAGGTCGAGGTAAAATTGTGAAATTTTACCATTAACGTGATAACTTGTGAAATGTTTGACAAAATACTACCGTTCTTGGTACAATGATAGTATAAGGTCTCTCTATATTAAGTTGTATAGCCAAATAGCAAGTTTTCCAGGCCTTGGATAATCAAATTTTACTATGTTAGATTGTGGCAATACCTTATCATTATCATTGTATCATTAATCTAGTTTAAATTTGCTGGCAGTTTGTTTAATGTTGGAAGTGAATCATTTATTTTATATTTAGATGAGATGATCAGAAGCTTCATTGCTTTACCGTGGCTCTGGTTGAAATGTTGATAGTAAATAGGATTCAATTTCCTCTTCCTCAACAGATAGCTATTAAAACTTGCGCAGGGTTTAAAATGACATCTAAATGGTGTTGAATAAGATTACAGGTATAGGACTTAACATTTCAAGCTTTGAGGTCTAAGTTTCACTGGCTTGTAACATCTGTAGGTTGATGTACATTGACAGTTAGACAAGCAACGAATTTCCATACCGTCCATAAAACCACAGTCAGGTGTTCCTTGAATGACTTACAAGAATTGCCAGCGGCCAAATGGTTGACTTTAAGGAAGGGGTAAGGTTGACATTTCAACATGACCCATCCATCACAACCATCTGGGGCCAAGCAACGACAGCTCATGGGATCAACAGGACCTGGATATGCACCAGGCCACCACATTATTGTTTCCTGAAATTAGATTTTCGCGCATAGCTTAGGAAAACATCGAAGCCTGTGGCTGTCCGCATTACAGAGATTGTACACATTACAGGCAGGTGCATGCAAAAAGCTGTATTGTGGAAAGGCCTTTTTAAAAAGAAAAGGAACAAAACACTTGAGGAAATTACCATTAATAGAACTAGAATGTACAGTGCTTTTTGAAGTGTAGAGCTGTCGCCAATATGCGGATGAATAATCATTGCTCAGTGAGTGAAATTACTTTTAATTGGAGTGTGGTTTCCAATTTTCAGCACAAATGGATTTAACGTATGCAGAAGGGTATAAATGTCTGAAAATATATTATTCTTACGGGGGGTGATTTTGTATTACCCTTTCTTAGTTCACAGATCACATGCATGCATTTTTCTAATGGCGGACTAGACTGTGTTAAAAAGCAACTGCACTATGTTGAATATACACTCCAGCTCAAAGGAATTGGCATAGAGAAAGGGAAAGGCAAGGAGCCGTAGTTGTAAACCGTGGTATATTTTGTCCACTTCAGCATGAAACATGATGCTTTTTAGGCTAAAGCATTGTGTTTCATGCCGAACTGGACAAAATATACCTCGGTTTAAAACTGTGGCTCCTTCCCTTTCTTCCCTTTCCGTTTCCCTATGCCAATTCCTTTGAGCTGTAGTGTAGACCCCATAGGAAACCAAATTTCTTCAAATTTTGATTAACCTGTTGTTAAATCGGATCAACTTTGAAAGAAGTGTCTTATTCTGTAACAAAATATGTTATTAAAGGGATAGTCCCCTGAATTAAGTTAGTTTCAATTAAAGCAGACACATGAAAGAAACATATCAGTGAAAGTTTGATGAAAATCCATTAAAGGATAAAAAAAAAGTTACGATTCTTCAAAGTTTTGATTTTGTGACGTCACATGCGAAGTGTCTCCTTTAATTGAAACCAACTTAATTTCAGGGTGGATCATCCCTTTAAGTTAGAAATGTACAAGACTTTTCTAGAATGCCCTCTCCTAGGACTGTAGACAATGTGAATGTACAGACCCACACTGTACTGTGCCCCTCATACTACATGTTAATGCTCCAATGTGTCTTTAAAGGGATAGTTCACCCTGAAATTAAGTTGGTTTCCATACAAGGAAATGCATGAAAGAAACATTAGTGAAGGTTTGATGAAAATCTATCAAAGGATAAAGAAAGCTATGATCCTTTAAAGTTTTGATTTTGTGATGTTAACTGCGAAGTGTCTCCTTTAATTGAAACCAACTTAATTTCAGGGTGGATTGTCCCTTAGAAAAAGTTAGAAATGTACAACACTATTCTTAGTGAATTCCCCCCTCGTAGGACTGTAGACAGTTTGAATGTACATATAAAGACCCTCACTGTACTGCGCCCCTCATGTTTATGCGCCAATGTATCTTTAACATTTCTCCCACATGATTATTACAACGCACGCCACCAATACCACTAAATCAATTATCTGACTTCCCTTTTCTTTGGACTTCTGCTGGCAAACATGTTTCGGTGTCCTGAGCAAATGTCCCAACGCTAGATATTTATCTTGGAATGTGAAACGGAATGATTACGCTCAGTTCATTGAATCCTCTGCAAATATCAGACTGTTCCAAATCATTCCATTTGTTGTGTCATGTACAAATGTACATTTACATATATCAGAAGAAATGTTCCTGAATCAACACCCTATATTCATTTTCGGTACCAAGAGTGTTGGATTTGTGAAATGTACATGTACATATCTGAACAAATGTTGCTGAATCAACACACTGTGTTCTTTCGATACCAAGAGTGTTTGATTTGTCAAAAAAATTGAAGCCCCGGGATAAAGGTTACAGCATTTTAAGTAAAAATAATAATAATACATAGAACTGTAAGCACTGAAGATTGTACTGTACATACATCAAAATCATGTTCATTGACTCACTATGGTCGATCGCTGCAGATGTAAGCAGCAGGTTATAGAATCAGTGCTGTAAATGATGATTGAATATATACGCTGATTCTAGAAAGAGTCAATATAAACACTCGAAATGGATAAGAGGTACGATATAACACGCATGGGTCATTTCTTTGCAAATGGTTCAGTTTAAAACCAAACATGTTTTCTCCGGCAGGGCTTATCAAGTTCTACATTATTGTTTGACAACATACAGTCTGGATGTAATTATTGATGTGAAAGAATAATAATATATCATAATATATGGATATATTATAATGTTCTGTCAGAGCTCACAAATTCTCTGCTGTACATACTACATGAACAAGTGAGTTTTCGTCTTGATTCAGTTTTCAAGTGATGGGACTTTCTTTATTTCCCATGGTAATTTGTTCCATAAAATTGGGATCAATTTGGACAAATGTCAAAGGTCATTGAAAAGTGTTGAAAATGGCCAAAATGTTATAATTTTGCCAATAAATTAAAAATACAATGATCCCATTTCAAGCTAATTCAGTACAGAGATGGTTTAGACTGATGAAATAAAAATTAACATTCTTCAGAGGTCAAAGGTCAAAGACCAGAAGAATGTAACATAAAGGTGGAGGCATGTTTATCAACTGCATGGCAGTCAAATTGTTTTAATTCATTCATTTAGCATCAACTTAATTTGCAACATCCAAATTTTCATAGAATGAACATGCTTCAAATTCAGAAATACTATGATCTCCATAAGCTAAGATTTATTGCAGATAATAGATTGTAATGTTCATTATTAGTTAGGTTTTAATGAAGTTTAATTCAAGATGTCATGACAGTTTTTGAAAATTATTGTGCCTTACATATAAAAGAGATAACTCTACAATCAAGAAAAATATGAAATTAAAAGGATTACATTTGTATTATTTTTTTTTCTCTAGATATATCTGATGGCAATGGATCAGTGTTGATAACGAGAAGGTAAGTTGCTCTCATTTATTTATTTCTGCATCAATTATGATCAAACTTGGTACAAATGATCCTTGGGTAGTACCACATGTGTCGACATGAGGATGATGGGATCAAAGGTCATCTAAGGGTCAAAAGGTCAAATATGAGGCCATGTCGTTACAAAAATTGTATTTTTTTTGTGTAACTTGCTCTCATTTCTTTATTTTTGCATCAATTGTGATCAGACTTAGTACAAATGATCCTTGGGTAATACTGCATGTGTCGTCATGAGGGTGATGGGGTCAAAGGTCGTATAGGGGTCAAAAGGTCAAATGATATGAGGCCATGTCATTACAAAAATGTTAAAGTTTTTGTTTAACTTGCTCTCATTTCTTTATTTCTGCATCAATTGTGATCAAACGTGGTACAAATGATCCTTGGCTAATACCACATGTGTCGTCATGAGGATGATGGGGTCAAGGGTCATCTAGGAGTCAAAAGGTCAAATGATATGAGGCCGTGTGCATCATTTTTCTCAAAGTTTTTATTTGACTTGCTCTCATTTCTTTATTTCTGCATCAATTGTGATCACACTTGGTGCAAATGATCCTTGGGTAGTACATCATGTGTCGACATGAGGATGATGGGGTCAAAGGTCATCTAGGGGTCAAAAGGTCAAATAATTTGAGTCATGTCATTACAAAAATGTTAATTATTTTGTGTAACTTGCTTTCATTTTTTTTATTTCTGCATCAATTGTGATCAACCTTGGTACAAATGATCCTTGGCTAATACCACATGTGTCGTCATGAGGGTGATTGGGTCAGAGGTCATCTAGGGGTCAAAAGGTCAAATATTATGAGGCCGTGTGCATCACTTTTCTCAAAGTTGTTATTCGACTTGTTCTCATTTCTTTATTTCTGCATCAATTGTGATCACACTTGGTACAAATGATCCTTGGGTAATACCACATGTGTTGATGCGTATGATGAGGTCAAAGGTCATCTCGGCACCATTTTAATTATTTGAAACTAAAAACTTAGCACTGTTTATCGAATGCCAAATCAGGGGAGACTCGCGCGAACCACCTTGTTTCTTGTTCTCTTCATCGCTTTAGATTTAACATGATTATTTAACCTTACCATCTTCACTCCTTTTACCCTTTCTTATGGTACGACATACACATATTAACATAAAGTCATACATAATTACACACACACACACACACACACTCACATAAGCACAAACACACTCATACGATAACTCGAAATGTTTTTTAATGGCACTGATTTAAGCTTTGTACAAATCAAATATGTCTATCTTGTTTCCTCTTTTATTATACGAAGTGGCCGGAGGCATTATGTTTTCGGGTTGTCCGTCCGTCCGTCCGTCCCGAATCCGTTTAGGCAATATCTTGAGAACCGTTTAGCAGATTTGTTTCAAACTTGGTACATGTATGTATTGCATGAAACTAATGAAGTGTGTAAAATTGGGGTCAAATCTGAATGAGGTCAAAGGTCAAAGGTCAATGAACGTTGTAAAAATTGCCCCAAAATGACCTTTTCCACAATAAATCCAAATCCAAGGATGCAATTCTCATTAAACATGGTACAAGGACGGATCACTACTTGGGGATAGACTGGTGACATTTTTGGTAAAGTTCCTGAAAGATCAGAGGTCAAAGGTCAATGAAATTTGTGAAAATTTGCCAAAAATTGACCTTTTTCACAATAAATCCAAATCCAAGGATGCAATTCTCATCAAACATGGTACAAAGATAGATCACTACTTGGGGATAGACTGGTGACATTTTTGGTAAAATTCCTGAAAGTTCAGAGGTCAAAGGTCAATAAACTTTGCAAAAATTTGAAATAGAAATTGCCCCAAACTTTAAATTTTTCACAATAAATCCAAATCCAAACAAACAAACCAAACATAGTGAAACGATGGATCACTACTTGGGGGTAGACTGGTGACATTGTTGGTGAAATTGCTGGAAGGTCAGAGGTCAAAGGTCAATGAACTTTGCAAAAATTGATATTTTTCACAATAAACCCAAATCCAGATCCAATGGTGCAATTCTAACCAAATATAGTACAGAGATGTTTCATGGAGGTAGACTGGTGAAAGTCTGGGTAAAACTCCTGAGAGTTCAAAGGTGAAAGGTCAAAGGTCAATGAACTTTGCCAAAAATTAGCTAAAAATTCTCCCCAAAGTGATAATTTTCAAAATATATCCAAATCCAATGGAGCAATACCAAACAAACATGGTGCAAAGATGGATCACTACTAGACTGAGGACATTTTTGGTGAAATTTTTTATTGGTCAGGGATCAAAGGTCAATGAACTTTGCCAAAATTGGCTAAAAATTGCTCCCAAATAGATATTTTTCACATTGAATCCAATACTAATGATTCAATTCAAACCAAACATAGTACAGAGATGTATCACATAATGGAGGTAGACTGGTGAAGTTTGGGTAAAATTCCTGAAAGGTCAAAGGTCAATGAACTTCACCCAAAATTGGCTAATTTTAAACAAACTTGATACAAGGATGGATTTAGACAGACTGGTTAGATTGGAAGTCAAAGAAGTAAGAGGTCAAAAGTTAATGAACATTGCCAAACTTGGCTAAACTTGAAAAAACAGAATGTGATATTTTCATTTCACATAGGAGCACTGGTACATTGCCCACCAAGCATACACATTTTCTGAGAATAGCAAAGAGGCGGAGGCATATTTATCGACTGCGTGGCAGTCGAATTGCTCTGGTTTTCTTAAAATCTATTCTCCAACATCTTACTCTCACCAACCTCCATTGACAGAAGCAACGCAAGAAGTGCAACCTTGTTGCTTTCCTGATATCAATTCCTTCTGGTCATTAACCATATACTTGATTTTGCTTAAAGGGAATATACTGTACTGGGAGGACAAAAATGCCTTCAAAAGGTGATCGTGAACAATTTTCTTGCCAATGGTCTTAAATTCATGTATTGTCCATTTTAGAAACTTGCTGAAAGTTATTTGCCCTCCTATGATCCACATGTGGAGTAATTAGTGATTAAATCTCAAATCTTAAAATTGTTCAGGCCGAACATTTCGAGGATTTGTGATTTAATCACTAATTACTCCACATGTGGATCATAGGAGGGCAAGTAACTTTCAGCAAGTTTCTAAAATGGACAACACATGAATTTAAGGCCATTGGCATTGAGATAGCTCGCGATCACCTTTTGAAGGCATTTTTGTCTTCCCAGTACAGTATACTACCTTTAAGGTTGTTTTGTGTTGGAAGCAATCATTCGGGAATAAGGAAATTCTGTTGATGTGAACAACTCACAGGACACTCTCTAAATGATCAGTCTGTTAGAGTGCCAGATTCATGGGTTACATTTCAAACCTGCATTTTTGTGTGAGATGAAGGATCCTGATTATATGATGTTTCGTGGATTTAAATTGTCACTTATTTATTGTTTGATGTGAGAAAGAAAAGGTGTAACTGTGAGGTGTAGTGGGAAGGATGAGAAAAGGAGAGACAAATGTTGGAAGAGAGAAGGTTAGGAACCTTTTGTCATCAAAATTATGTCCATGCTCTCTTTGTAAATGCCAGCAGATTATATCTTGTCCTTTTAAGAGTACATTTGTGTGAAATAAGGACCCGATAATATCTATGTAGGATATTGGACTTTGGGTAGCTCTGAAAAAGCCACATACAAGAAGAAAAAATACATTTGATAGTGCCAGCAATTGTGAAGTCCTGAATAGAATAGATACAATCATAATCAGATCATGATCAAGCACAAACTACTCAACATGTACGATTGCCCATGGCCACATGTTAATGTTTTTTCCCCAATTTTCTTCCCTATTAAAGACAAGGTGTCCCTTTTGCAGGTGAAAAAAAAAAAAGAATTTTGTTAAAACCACAGAAAATGGAAGAAGATACTGCATCAGAACTTCCCTCCCAATAAAAGAACTAGAATTTGACTCTCACGAAATTATAGCGATCTCTAGATTTTAAGGAGGTTTTGGGCGGGTTGTCCGAAACCTAGAGCCTCAAGACCGGAGACTGCCGTGTGCTATGGTCCGCACTGGCTCGCTCCGCAATGCATGCGATGAATGGGAGCAATTCCCGCACGGCGCGCTGACAGGGACAATATGATTATGAATGTAGACTTTGTTTGCGTTTCAAACGTAAAGGAGGATAGTTTTTCACTTTTTCTAAAAATGTTTGTGTAGCTATGACTGAGATTTCATACATAGCGGTAATAAAGGGTAAATTGCTGATTTCCTGTTCATATTCATGACTTTTGCAAATGATGCACCCTGTCTTCAAACTGATCTCTCTTCTTGTCTCGTCTTCATTGTTGTCACCGCCCTACATTTTCAGGAGAAACAGAAGAAGACAAACCTGGAATGTCCGTTTCATTCCTGATTTTGCTTGAATTTCTTATGTGTTAGAGGCAATCTTTTGGGAATAATGGGACCCTGTTGGGAGGTAAACACCTTACAAAATGCATTTGAGTGCTAAAAGATTTTAGATGTTTGTGACTGCTATGGGGGATTGTTATTTTCATGAAGTTTTTTAAGACAAGAGGGAGAAACTGGAGGAGAAGAAGAACAAGAGAAGGAGAAATGAAAAAGTGAAGAGAGTGGGGGAAGAAGAGAGAGAAAGAGAGAGAGAGAGAGAAAGGGGGAAGAAGAAGAAGGAAGAGAGAGAGAGAGAGAGAGAGAGAGAGAGAGAGAGAGAGAGAGAGAGAGAAAGGGGGGGGGGCTTTTTAAAACTAAAATTAGGTTCATGTATGTTTCAGAAATGCCAGCAGAATCTATCTTGTTTTGTTTTTGAAAACATTTATGCTAAATGAGGACTTGATGATACAAATTAAGAATATTTGCCTTTGGGTTGTGTTGGGAAACCCAAACCTAAAAAAATACTATGAGCTAGTTTTGAAATCCTGAATAAACAGACAGTACTATTATGAGACACAATTAACTCTTACTCTATATTAGATTAGATGCAATGTGTATTAAGGGAGCTACTCAATGAACACTTTTATTGTTACATGTAGGAAATGATGAATTGAAGAAGGATATAAACGTTCGTTCATTCTAAAAATGACATGTTCACTGACAAATTCATGAAGTGTCGAAGATAAACATGTAACACTGGAGGGTGATATATCTATATAGAGGGAGAGAGATGGGATCAGTCACCATCCTGGATAATGTTTTTTTTTTGTAATGCCATATTCCAGTTGCAGACCAAAGTGGATTAATCAACACATTTCTCCTTTTTATGCTTGGCTTTTACTTAGCCATTGAATATTTTGTAGACTTGAACTCTTTGTGCTTCAATTGTGGTGCTGACCAAGAATGTTTAAAGAAATGGATATTCATTCCTTTGATGGAGGTTTGGTTCTGCCACTCATGACTCGCAACTGCTCTTAACAATTTAATGCATAGACTATTGCATCATGTCCACCTGGATTTTACAATAGGTCATGCATATTGCTTGACATGCATACATTTCAGCTCTCACTGATTAACCGGTAGTTTGTCACAAAGTGCTTGTTATGTAGTCAATGAGGACAAGCGAACACAAAATTTGATACTTTTTTAGAAGGAAATACTAGTTTGTATGCGACTGGGCACATTTTTCATGTTGCTTCTCTGAATGGAACATATCTTAAAACTAATGTTTCCAGCAGATTTTGAATGGAATATTATGCAGAACAATAATGTGAAATCAAGACTTTTTTTTACTGCAACTTGATATAATGTTTAGAGCCTTTTTACTTTATTGTTATTATATTCGTCAATGGCATCTTTAGAGATGCATTGTTGGTATTAAATGTTACAACTGGGCAAGCATCTGGGATGAGGATATTTCCCCAAATTATTCTGCGCGTCCTATTTTGTTGATGCATCAATTCCAGGCAAACATTATCCGTAGAATCTGTGCTTTGATGTAGGATCAAAGTAAGTATATTTTCCAAAATTGTTCTGTGCATCCTATTTGATTTTCTATACATCAATTTCAGGGCAAACATCCATTGAATCAGTGGCTTCGAACATATTGGATCAAAGAGATTATCTATGAAAGGCATTCTTTTGTGGCTAGAAGAAGAGTACAATGGATCTGCATTAATTATAGGCCTAGTATTACTCAATGTAATTTAAACATCCTTATGCTAGCCTTGTTTTTTTTTTTCTGGGGCTAAATGCTCCCATACTTGGTGGGGTCAATTTTAGGTTGGGCTAAGACCCCCCCCCCCCCCCCCCTCCCCCCCTTACCGCTTTAGCCCCATCAGTGATATAGGACTAATAGACTGTGGGCTACCTAGACCCCCCATCCCCCCCCTTAGCCACAATTTTCTTTTGGGTTTTTATTTTAGCCAGGACCCTCAGCTATCAGAATCTGCCTGTTTGCCATTGTGCTTCTGGTGGGTGTGGCCTACAGAGCCGTTGCCATGGGAACGCATCAGTGAAATATTGGAATTTTAGAAATTGCCATCCTTCTCTCAAATGTTAACACAAAAATATGAAATTAGTGTCTAACTATACATTTTACAGGTTGCCGCGTTGATTCTGACAGGAATCTAAGCCATTTAAGGCCACTATCATGCGTAAAAAATGGTTATTGCCATGGAAACGATCCAAAAAATGCATTTTTTTAGTAAATATTTCAAATATATGTTAATAGGCAACTCAAAGCCAAATCCCCGGTTCTAAAAGTATAAATATTAAGATATCAGATTCATATCAATGAAGACTGAGGTATTTTTAAGTGCGAACAGTCATGCATAAAAGCAAGGTTGCTATGACAACACCATGGTGCAAGAAATACTGAAATTACAGAAAAATAAGAAATTGCCATACATTTATCAAATGGCGACCTAAAAACACAAAATTAGTGTTCAAGTATACATTAATTAAGGTGCCCAGTTGATTCAGATTGGAATTTAAGTCATAACAGATCATGAGGATGTCTAAAAATGGTAGTTGCCATGGAAACGATATGAACCAAAAAGGCAATTTTGTTAGAAAACCATTCAAATATATGTAGATACACAGCAAAAAACCTAACCCTAGTTTATAGTTTTATGCATATTTAGTTAACAGAATAGTAGCAATCAAGATTAAGTCATTTCTCAGTGATAACTATCACCCATAAGATGACTGCTGCTATGACAACACCATGGTACCAAAAATAATGAACTCACAGAAATATAAGAAAGTGCAATATATTTCTCAAATGGTAACATAAAAACACAATATTAGCGTCTAAGTATACATTTATCAAGGTGCCCAGTTGATTCTGATTAGAATCTAAGTCATGTAAGGTCATGATCATACCTAGAAATCGTTGTTGCCATGGAAACGATATATAAAAAAAAATTCTTTCAGAAAACCATTACAACATATGTAATTACGCAGCAAAAACCTAATCCTAGTTTATAGTTTGATGTATATTTAGATGCCACAATAGTAGCAATCAAGGTTGAGTCATTTCTAAGTGATAACTGTCACTTATAAGATGACTGTTGCTATGACAACGCCATGGTACTGAAAATATTGAACCTTCAGAAATATAAGAAAGTGCCATATATTTTTCAAATGGTAACATAAAAATACAATATTAGCATCTAAGTATATATTTTGCAAGGTGCCCAGTTGATGCTGATTGAAATCTTGATAATTTAAGGTCAAGTTCAAGGTGAAAATATGTGTATTTCTATGGTAACGATATGAAAAAAGGGTGATTTTAGTGCAAAAAAGGTAGCACAAAACTTAATCCCAGTTGGCAGTATTATGATGGCTTATATTCTCAAATGATATGAATCAATATTATTGAATTCTTAGGTATTCATGGTCATGCCTATTTTGTAATCAATGTGAACTACTTGGTTGTAAGCATACGCAATGTATCATCTCACCCCTTTAGCACCAAAAGACACACTGAAAGTGTATAGTGCTATGCATTCCAAGCTTTTCAGACGAATGCCTTCAAGATTTGTTGTAAATTATGGTCCTCGTCATGACAAATATTGATGCTTTAGCAAGTACATAACAAAAATACAAATTATTAGAGAATTTAACCCAGGAAACACCACAAAACATATAAAAAGTAACAAGGTACATGTATATGACTTTTCTGATTGTACATAAGATCCCGAAATTAAAGATTCTCGAGGTTATGCATAATTGCCAGTTACAATGTCAATACACTGCTGCACAACATTGAATGTATTATACCAGAATATCATGTATTACGCTACATTAATGTTATATACATACACATATGTAGTTTTATAAACTCAATAGTAAAGTGAAAACATTATACCATACAATTTAATTTAATTGTCACCTTCATCGCTGTCACCATCTACAAACTCTTCCTGCACAGTGTAAAGCATGTATCTTAGCATGCTGGACATCCTCATCCTGAGCATGCAACATACATTTACAATGGTGAGATACCATGACAATGGCCTAACACCAACATCCAAAACCAGTTGAAAAGAAAACACACAGATAACGAGATACATTCGCCAAGGCGATAAGAAAGCAAAAGAGATGAAAGTGCCTCACATCACCTTGGTATCACTTTGTATGTGCTTAGGATATCAATTTTATATTTGCCGCCATGGTGTTGCCATAGCAACAGTCATTCGAGCTATGGCCATTATCACTTAGAAATAATTCGATCATGATTACTACCATTCTGGCATGTAAATATTCATAACACTATAAACTAGGATTACGTTTTAGGCGATGTATTTACATATATTTGAATGCTTTCTAACAAAATTGCCTTTTTGGTTCATATAGTTTCCATGGTAACTACCATTTTTAGGCATCATCGTGATCTGTTATAACTTAAATTCCAATCTGAACCAGCTGGGCACCTGAATAAATGTATACTTGAACACTAATTTTGTGCTTTTAGGTCGTCATACGATAGATATATGGCAATTTTATATAGTTCTGTAATTTTACTATTTCTGGCACCATGGTGATGTCATAGCAACGGTGCTCTTATGCATGATTATTCTCCTTAAAAATACCTCAGTCTTTATTGATTATGAGTCTGATATCTTAATATTTACATTTTTAAAAGCCGGGATTTGGCTTTGAGTTGCCTATTTACATATATGTGAATTGTTAACTAAAAATGCCCTTTTCTGATCGTTTCCATGGCAATACCCTTTTTTACGCATGATCTTGTCATTAAATGGCTTAGATTCCTATCAAAATCAACTGTGCAAGTTGTGAAATGTATACTTAGACTCAAATTTTGTTTTTTTATGTTACTATTTCAAAAATATATGGCAATTTTGTAACTTCCTCAAATTCCAAAATTTCATTGACACGTTACCATGGTAACAGCCCTGGAGGCCGCACCCACCACCAGTGCAATGGCAAACAGGCAGATTCTGACAGCTGAGGGTCCTGCCTAACATAAAAACATGGTTTAAGATTGTGGCTAAGGGGGGGGGGGGAGACCTTTTCAGTTTTCGGCCCATGGCCTACATACATTTCAATGTTTTTCTTACAAAATTGCCTTTTTTATTCACAGCGTTTCTATGGCAACAACCATTTTAGGCAGAATTGTGATCTCTAATGAATGATTACAATCAGAACCAACTGTGCACTATGGTAAATGTATACCTAGACACATATTTTCTGTTTTTAAGTTACCATATGAGAAATATATGGCACTTTCTTATAATTCAGTAATTTCGGTATTTTTGACATCATGGTGTTGTCATAGCAATGGTATTTTCTTACACGACTGTTAGTGCATATAAATGACTTAAGCTTTTTTGCAACTATTCTGGCATGTAAGTATTCATCAAACCTTAAAGAAGAACTAGGTTTTGTGTTGTGAATTCACAGATATTTGAATACTTCTCTAACAAAAATGCATTTTTTACACGTCGTTTCTATGGTAACGACTATTTTAGGTATGATAACGACCTTACATGACTTAGATTCTGATCAGAATCAACAGGGCGCCTTGATTAATGTATACTTAGACGCTAATATTGTGTTTTTATGCTAACATTTGAGAAATAATTACCACTTTCTTATATTTCTGTAAGTTCAATATTTTTGGTACCATGGTGTTGTCATAGCAACAGTCATCTTATGGGTTACAGTTATCACTTACAAATGACTCATTCTTCATTGCTACTATTCTGGCAACTAAACATTCATAAAACTATAAACTTGGATTAGATTTTTTGCTGTGTATTTACATATATTTGAATGGTTTTCTAACAAAATTGCCTTTTTGGTTCATATCGTTTCCATGGCAACTGCTCTTTTTTGGCATCATCGTGATCTGTTATGACTTAAATTCTAATCTAAATCAACTGGGCACCTTAATAAATGTATAATCAAACACTAATTTTGCGTTTTTAGGTCGCCATATGATAAATAGATGGCAATTTCTTATTTTTCTGTAATTTCAGTATTTCGTGCACCATGGTGTTGCCATAGCAACGGTGCTCTTACGCATGACTGTTCGCACTTAAAAATACCTCATTCTTCATCGATATGAGTCTGATATCTTAATATTTACACTCTTTGAAGCGGCGATTTGACTTTCAATTGCCTATTAGCATATATTTGAAATGTAAACTAAAAAAATGCATTTTTTGTGATCGTTTCCATGGCAATAACCATTTTTTACGCATGATAGTGGCCTTAAATGGCTTGGATTCCTATCAGAATCAACTAGGCAACTTCTGAAACATATACTTAGACACCAATTTTGTCTTAGTATGTTACTATTTAAGAAATATATGCCAATTTTGTAACTTCCTCAAATTCCAAAATTTCACTGACATGTTACCACGGCAACAGCCCTGGAGGCCACACCCACCACCAGCGCAATGGCAAACAGGCAGATTCTGACAGCTGAGGGTCCTGCCTAACATAAAAACATGGTTTGAAATTGTGGCTAAGGGGAGGGACCTTTTCGGTTTCTGGCCCATGGCCTATAAGGACTTTGTTGCCAGCCTGGGTTAGTGGGTGGGTGTGTAAAGACAGCATAAACAAAATGATTGGTCTAGAAACATTTTACGTGGAAGCTGTGGTTGTTTGTTTGTAAAGCAGTTTTAACCATGTACCACCTTGAAACCAGGATTCGTCTATCAGTGTCTTATAATAATCCAATAAAAGGAACTTGAGCTTGAGATACAGATTGTGTTTCCTACTGTGAGATGCTGAACAAAGCCTGCATCGTTTAGACTCCATTGCCATTTGTTTCTTTTTTGTAAGAAATCGCCAGTCATGAACCTATCTAGAATGAGGCTGCTGTATATGCAAACACTCTTCTGTCATGTCAGTGTTATCTGGTTGTCTTTCTGGGACTATTTTCCTCAAGCATGTTTGTTGTTGTCTTCATCATCGTCTGTACATGTCTTTATTCTCTCTTTGCCTATTTTGTGAATTCTTGATTGGGTATTCTACATATTACAGCTCCCAGCTTGAAACACATTTCAGTAAAAGCATTGAACTACATTTAAGACATTATCAATATCTTTTTATTCTTAGATATTTTACAAAGAATACTATTTTATGGCCCTGTGAGCTTACCACTAGTGCCATTCTCATTGGGATTAAAAAATCGCGAAGTTAGAAAAATCATGATTTTTCTAAGCCCAATGAGAATGGCACTTATGTCTCAAAGTTCCTTGACTCTCTAGAGCTTGACAAGTTTTTGTCATGGATAGCTGGGCTTGGAATAAACTAATTCGCGATCTGCGCATGAGCAGATTATTGCTGTTAAAAAAATATCTCAGGTCAATGGCACTACTAAAAGAGTCAAATGGAAATTCATTAGATAGTTGACCACATTTCAACTTATTATCATGCAGATATGGCAACAGCTATGCAGCTCTGAAAAGGTAGTAAAAGAACATTCAATTATGTGCACCTTCTTCTATTGTTGTTCTGGGCACGCTGTAAAATGTCTTTACATCCATTATCCAAGACAGCTTCATTAACAAAGCTCAGTCTGCAGTCTAGCAGTAGTTATTCAATGGATTATCTGGCCGTGTTGTAACTATAAAATGGTTCATTCATAGCAGATTGCAGTGGCTTCTTGCTCTGTTGTCCCCATCATCATTTAAATGCAGGTAAAGAAAGAAATGATTGCATTTGCTCCGCTCCTCCCCTCAACCAGACTAATGATGGAAGCTCTGACCACAATGTGCTTTATTTGGCCTACTGAGGCTTGTGAAATCATGAGCCAGACTGATTGATTACATTACGAGAGACTAAGGATGGTTAAGCACATGGATATACATCGCTTTGAACAAGGTTTGATGCCGCCACTTAATATTCATGACTAGCAACTGCTTTCAACAATATGATGCATACGCGATTGCATCACGTTCACCTGCCTTTTATAATAGGTCATAAGCATTCTTATACATGCATACATTTCAGCTTTCGCTGCTGAACTTTTAATTTTGTCACTAAGTGCTTATTATGTAGTTAATAACGACGATCGAATACAAAATTTGATACTTTTTGAGATGGAAATACTAGCTTGGGCGCGGTTGGCCACGTTGTTCATTTTACTTGTCTGAAAGGAAAATATCTGAAAGTAACGTTTCATGCAATTTTGTAAGCAGGTATGATGCGGAACATTGTGAAATTGAGACTTTTATACTACAACTTGATATCACGTTTAGAGCCTTTTTTGCCATATTGTAACACTATTCCTCGATTGAATCTTCATAGATGCATCGTAGGTATCACATGTCACAACTGCGCAAGCATATGGGGTGAGGATATTCCACCAAATTCTTCTGCGCATCCGATTTTGTTTATACGTCAAATGCAGGCAAAACTCATCCACAGAATCGGCGGCATTGAACATCGAGATCAAAGAGAAAATCTTTGTAAAGCGTTCTTTTGTGACTAGAAGGAGAGTACAATGAATCTGCATTAATTAAACGGTAGTTGGATATCCATGTGCTTAAACATCCTTGGAGAGACTAATACTCCTTCTTTCTTTAACTGGAAAGCAATATTTTGTTGCAAAATGTACTTTTCAGCACACTCTGTTTCTTCCTCCTTTTAGGGGAAACTTTTTGTGACTTGCCCACAACTTTTCTATCCCTATCCTTTTCTTCTATCTTTCTGTTTTCTTATATGTTGCTTCCAGTACCAGCAAGAAAAGCTAAATAGGTGGAACAAATTAAATGTTATAATAAATTGATCTCTTTGTTCCATTTTGTCATTTTCTTCTTCTTCCATCACCTCATAATTTGGTTTAATAAAATTATGTGATATAAATTGACCTCTTTGTTCCTTTTTTAAATTTTCTTCTTCCAACCCCTAACTGGGTGTAATAAAATTATATGATATATATTTATCTCATTGCTCCATTTCATTTATTTCCTTTTTCTTTCATCACCTCATAAATGGGTCCGTTATCATGAAATGATACACTCACATTAAACTACTGGATATGATCCTTTTTGTGATAACAAAAAGTAACTGTTGCATAAATATAATCATAGCCAGACGAGCATGCTGTTGCATACACAAATGCCTTTTGATATGTGTGGGAGGAGTGAGACTTAATAAATGATTGAGAAGTTTCTGTCTGGCCGGGAATAGACAGGAGCCGTTGAGGTGTGTAACAATTACAGGTAGTGAGAGCTATTAAAGTACCCCAGGGGGGTGGCTGCAACTCCCCCCCCCCCCCATCCAACCTCCCCCAGCTATTATTCCCAATCCTGTTTGAGAAATGGCGCGATAGTTGTTGAAAAATGTCCTAGCAGAAAGTGAAGGGGTCTTTAAACACTAATAAAGATGCTGACTTTGCTGGAACAATAAGGGGGTGGGTATCCCACCTCAGGAAATAGGTTGATGAGATGTGCCCCTAGGCTTGGGCTGCACTGATGCTAGGTTTAGATTGTGTATGTGTGTGTGTGTGTGTGTGTGTATGCATGTGTGTGTGTGTCTGTGTGTATGTGTGTGTCTGTGTGTCTGTGTTTGTGTGTCTGTGTGTGTATGGTCATGTGTGTGCATGTGTGTCTGTGTCTGTGTGTAGTGTGGTGGTGTGGTGTGTGTGTGTGTGTGTGTGTG
Organism: Arbacia lixula; assembly: GCA_963669155.1. Lineage (NCBI taxonomy): Eukaryota > Metazoa > Echinodermata > Echinoidea > Arbacioida > Arbaciidae > Arbacia > Arbacia lixula. Next base: position 16,165,146 of record OZ022583.1, read on the forward strand.
TGTGTGTGTGTGTGTGTGTGTATGTCTGTGTGGGCATCCGTATGAGCATGTAGTGTGTGTGTGTATGTATGTGTGTATGTATGCATAACCTGTTCTCAAAATGAGAGCAATCATGGTACACGTGCTTGTTTACAAATAACCCGAAATAGCTTGACTTTCATGGATGGGCGCTGCTAGAAGAGGCCTTATCAGAACAGAGAAGTCGATGAGCCACCAGGCTAAGGAGCGGGGAAGAATTGCATTTAAACATTCTCATAAAATTGTTTACAATGTACCTTTAGCCAGTCATTACATGCTCATTTGCTACATTTGTTTCTGAAGAGGCACAAATCGCGATAAACAATGTGAAGTTGATGAGTCATGCAGAATGTAATCATTAACATTTACTTGCTGTGTTGATGAGACAAAGACGTTCTTTATCATGTACAGGATCAAAGCTATCAAAAACATGTTTTTTTCAAATACTCAAACCTTGCGTAATGAGACCCATTGTGTCTTGACTTGTGTTTTGTTTTTCTTGTCAATCGTGGATGATGTTATTGTCAATCTTGGGGGATGTTGTTGTCATCGCAACCCTTTCTCTGCTTCTATGCCATGCCAGCTGAGCCCTGCTTCTTGTACCAGTCGTAGGCTTGTACAGGTCTCAAGGAAAACAGCAAATTAAAAAATGTATTGCGACAACATTGCTGATTATGAATAACAAGATGTCGTCAAACCGAACATGTAATCTTTCATAGGAGAGCCTCCCTATTGTGAGGGATGAATGGCCATCTGTTCATCATATAGGCCAAAGATTTATGTCTCTGTATTTGAGCTCAAGTGCATCTCAGCACAAGATACATTTATGTATTGAATTGTACTTGTGGGAGTGTTTTTTTTAAGGGATCTTGCACTGTTGCTACACATGTGTACAAGTCCTTCATACATGTATATCTTTGTGAGAGTGGGTACATGTAGGAATATTAGGGAATACATTGTGGGGGGGATGGGGGCAGAATGAGAGAGAGAGAGAGAGAGAGAGAGAGAGAGAGAGAGAGAGAAAGAAAGAGAGAAAAAAAGAGAGAGATGAGAGAGAGGAGAGAGGGAGAGAGAGATGAGAGAGAGAGAGAGCGAGAGAGAAAGAGAAAGAGAGAGAGAGTGAGAGAGATAGAGATAGACAAAGGGAGAGAAGGGGGGTGGGGAGAAAATGTCATGGTATCTGTAGTTTTCATGATATACAAATTTATGTACGTTCAGGGATATAGGAGCAATAAGTGAAGAGAGGGGAGTACAAAAAATGAAATGAAGGAAACGGTCAGGATAGGGCAGGAGAGAGAGAGAGAGTCATGGATAAGAGAAAAGCAAATTTCTTGTCAAGGGTGCTTTCATCAAATATGTAGGAGACCTTAGCAAGATCAATCTAATTCATCAAACCCAGTGCGTCACCAAGTATGACATCTACATTGCAGAACCTCCCTCAGTACCATTATTACATTATTCAGCTTTGTTCCTTCTAATGAATGCTACATTTAGCAGACAATACTGCGAGTTGCTATCTGAATTAGATGTGAACGTATAGAAGTCTACAGCACGTGAACTCGAGCTCTTAACATATGGTGAATTTTTACCATTTTTTTTATATTGCTGGAAGGCATATACGGGCTGATGAAATGTCACATTAGAGTTAGCGATAGATGAAGATTAGTTCGGTTGTTAGACATGCTAGTTATTTGTGCCTGCAGTTTTAGTTGTTAAGTTTCTTTGGTTTGCTATCTGGTATGATTTTTACTTGGAAAATGCAAGTTTGAAGAGTTCTATAACATCAATTTAGTCCCTTTTAATTGAATTATTCAACTGTTCTTTCTACTAGTAATTTCTCTTTCTTTTCTTCTCCTACTCATTGCTCTTCCTCTACATCTGCACGTCTTTTCTTTTCCATCATCTTCTTTTTAATCTTAGCCCTCATTTTTGCTTGGTCAATTTTTATGAGACTCTTTCTTCATTCCCCCATATATATTGCTCCTCTTCCTTTGCCACTAGTTAGCAATTTACCACCCACCTTTCTCATTTTATTTTGTTATATCTAGCCCTTTCATGTATTAAAACTTCTTTCAGCTCTCCCCTTCATCCTCCATCGGACTGTTTCACTCCCACACACTTTCTGATCTCTCTTGATTACTACCCCATTTCTCTCGTTCCTCATGTTTTTCTGCCTTTTAGTCTCTCTGCGCGTAGAATCACTTTTACCGCCAAGAGATCTCAGAAAGGAAATGCAGCGTGTAAAAGCGAGTGGGGCAATCTAGAAACCAGTCCTTGAGGAGCCTGTTCATGACCACTGCACATAATAAGCTCTCAATAACTCAGTATACAGTCCAGTCCCCTGTTCACATCAAAAAGAAAATTCACTTTTGGTTTAGCTTTAGTATGTTGCCTTATATCATCTTTGATAAGCCTCAGCCTTATCTTCTCTTGCTCTCTGTTATGTGGGTTTAATTTGTGAAGTGTGAATTTGTGTGTGTGTCCTCTTGATAAGCCCTTAATAACTCAATATACAGCCCAGTGCCCTGTTCCCATAAGAAAGTAACTCCACTCATGGCATAGCTTCAGTAGGTTGCCTTATCTCCTCTTGCTCTCTGTTTTGTGGGTTTGATTTGTGAAGTATAAATGTGAATGTGTGTGTGTGTGTGTGTTAATGTGTGTGTATGTGTGTATGTATGTATGTGTGTGTGTGTGTGTGAGTGTGTGTGCATGTGTGTGTGTATGTTTGTGTGAGTGGGTGGGGGTGGGGTGGATGAAGAATATGAGGAATAGTCAAGCCACTCTCCCATATTTGTGGTATAGAGGTGAAAGCTACTGATTTACATGCAATAGATCGTGGATCCGAGTCTGGCCTGGTTCATACACCTTTGGACAACAGGTTATTCTCAAATGCTCTTCCTTCTTCCGTAATCCAAATGCAGTATATGAATACCTGCCAGGATTCATTCCTCGGCCACGTTGCATAAAACTCACCACGAATGGTAACTCTACCATTAATGGTAATTACCATGGTAACATCGCCAATCAAATTCAAGGTTTCCGTAGAGGTTGCCATTGGTAGCAAATTTACCATCAATAGTTATGTTTAATGCAACACGGCCCCTGATCTAATTACTGTGCGAGCTGTAATTGTAGCGAGGGTTGCACATTATTCTGTCAGTGCCCTCTCATGCGTTGAGATAGCAAGGCCACACCAAGCTTTGATTGTATGTTTTCTCCCAATCTTTTTGCTCATGTATCATAGTGCAGTAAGGAAGGGGCGTTATTCATTATTGGGCAATTCACATGGAAGTTGCCAGGGTTTCAAATGCAAAAAGAACAAATCGTGAAAAAGTCTCCAATGCCTTCATACAGAAGATCAGCTAGCTTCTAGCGCTGAATACGGCAGCTTGGCTAAGGCCAGCTTAATAATTCTGTGGAACTTGTACGTGGGAAAGTTGATATAATAACTAATTTTTATCATTATAAACCTACCAATTGTGTAGTATCCAGATATTGTCTTGTCCCTTTTATATCTGAATTGCTCTCGGGCAGAAGAGCACAGGCATAACCTGTAGAATGAACTCAACTCCACTACGTCCCTGTTCACATCCAGTGGTTAAGCCTTCCAATGTGACGATACAATATGTGATGGGTAACAAATTTGTTGTTAGTTTCTAAGGAGAGGGAGCGCATTCAGAACAAGATGTTCCAACAGGTTTATGGGGATAGATTGTGAAGTACAGTAACTTTCACCCAAGGAGGTCTGGAGTAAGCGCGGGATAAGCGCGGTTAACTCACATTAAACGTTTCTGGTTTGCCTTCCTGCTACTCTTCATCCATACCATTACCCCCGGTGCAGCCCGCTGGGCAGCTCCCGGGGAGGAAATGTTGATGGGTGTGGATCACTGCAGAGGATACAAGTCATGGCGTGGTGAGCTTGTCATGAAACATGTATGAGAGGAAAACAGGGACGAGGAGAGTGCCTGATATATTTGGGTGTGTTTTGTCCATCCTGCGTCAGCAAAGAACCACACAAAACAATTCTGCTGCTCGCCTTGTAAGACCAAGGTCTGTTTGATTTCATTTCAATCAAACTGTACTGCTTCGTGTACATACTACTGAGCTGAACCTCTCCGGCTTTTTGAAATATACGTACATGTCATTATTATGTGTGGAAGATGAACATGAAAGGAAACATTCTAGTGATGGTTTGACTAAATTCCGTCAACAGATAAAGAAAGTTATTCATCTTTTACAATTTTAATTTTGTGATGTTACGTTCAAGATGCTCTCCTATATGTTGTTTGCTGTATGATTCCATAAAACACTCTTTTTCCATTTTTAATGAAGGAATGAATCTTTTTCATAGAAGTATGTGTGTAAAAACCTGTATCTAATAATAGGTAGAGTGATGCGTATCCTTTTGAGAAAATGGGCACTTTCAAAAAAATTAGTTTACAAAAATATGGAGAGCATTTCGCATGTGATGTCACAAAATCAAAACTTTAATAAAATTGTAATTTTTTTCATCAAACCTTCACTGATATATGTTTGTGTTTTCATAATAACCAACTGAACTTCAGGTGGACTTTCCCTGTAATTTGTAGGTTTTATTGGCATGGATGAAAAAGATGATGTACACTTTCTCATTCACATGCAGACAAACTACATTTCAATTCAAGGTCTGATTATTTACCTATGATGTATGATGCATTGATTTCACTTCACGATTTTATTGTGTAACTTCAGCTTGTCCTCACCTGAATTTCCAATAATGATAAGGTGTTGGTCATATCTTCCATCATGAACATTGATTCAAGCATGAAAGCTGGGCACATAGTTGTTGTTTTAAGTTACAGCGCATCTGAAAATAGAACTCAAATGGATGGAGTCACCTGCCTCACCAATCTTGATGAACTCTTGCGCCAAATGTAAATCATAATCATAGTGTGTGTGTGTGTGTGTGTGTGTGTGTGTGTGTGAGTGAGTGTATTGACCTAGCTTACGTGTACTTCACAGTTCTCAGACAGTCTATCAAAAATCAATAAGTCATCACACAGGCGAAACCCAAATATTGTGATTGAAGTAGGTCAAATCAGAGGGGGCTAATTTGTTTGTGTAAAGGCTTCTTCAAGCCATTGCCCCACAAGGGGACGAAAAAACTGTGGCTCAGGGCTATTGAGTCCTGGCAATGCAGAAAAGAGCGTCAAAAATAACAAATCAGGCCATGAATACAAATGTTTTTTTCCCCTTCATAGAGTTAAATGCAAAATGGTTCAGCTTGTTCCTTTCATGGAAACAGGCTTGAAATGAAGCTCCGCAAGTAAATATTTGTTTATTTTCCCCCTGCTACACCACCCTATGAGTGCTGTGTTCAAGACCCTGTTGCATAAAACTTACCATTGATGGTTACCGGTACATGTACTTTGCTTCCAATGACAACTTATGTATATGGAAACCTTAAATTTGATTGGCTGTCAGGCGATGTTGCCATGGTAGTTACCATTAAGGGCAGAGTTACCATTAATGGTAAGTTTTATGCAACGGGGCTCTGATCTAAAGAATAGAAATCCAAACTGAATACAGTTGCAATGTACTACTACTATTTTTTAAAGCCAGTTATGATTTTACTAAGAGTTTGGCAACATGGGCTTTTTGTCATGAATTCTGTGGGTATTCATACTGTTTGTTAATTGTTTGCACTAAGCTTAACATGTACTTACCAATGATGACAAGTTGATATAAAGGGTAAAATTAAAATCAAATTAAGCAGATGCCTATCCATATACCAAAAGCAGTAATGAATATTGCACATTAATTGCAGTGGACGTTTATGTTAATAAAGCTTTGAAGGACAAAAAATTAATCCAATATTGAGGGCTTCAGAGAGCAGTGATGATTATAAGGTAGCTTTAAAATGGTGTGCTATTTGCACTGCTTTGCCAGAGGGGAAAGTGCTGATTTGAATAGATGGAGCCATCTTCATCAGCGCAAATGCACTCTGGAAAATTTCCTGAGTTAGCATCTCGGGAAGATTTCAATAGTTTGCTAAACCTCCTCTGGCTACTAGCTGGTATGAACACAGCAAACTGCATTGTTCAGCACAATGTGCACCAACAACAGTTACAAGTCTTTGGATGTGTTCACACTGGAATGGTTTGTTCACATAAATATCCAGGGGCTCTGCCACTTCACCACAGTTCAAGAACCCTCTAAAAGCTCAACAAAAGTTGTTTATATGCCAAGCGGAAGCAGCCAACTGCTTACGCGTGAACATACTTTCATCAGCTTCGACTTGGCTGGGATAAAATTGCCTGCATCGGATACAGTTTTTTGGCAACTTAAAGATCATCTTTCCTAAAGTGGTCTCATCGTGCCATTTTTGCATCTTGATTGTAATGAAGACCCGGCGGGAGTCGAGGAGCCTGATTCGTATTGATTGCGAGAACAGACCTCGGGTGGCTGGGGAGCGCTGCATCCGCCACCTAATTGCTCTGCCGTAATGCCTTACACAAATACAGATAAGGTGGGACTGGGGTTATCGATCGATTGCTCCCTCCTTGCTGAATTATTCAAGGAGGAGGGCATCGTGAGATATTATCGCTCATAAGTGACGCAGGAGTGAGTTATGACCGGATTCAGCTAATGATGCGTCTGACCTGCATCTTGAAGAGGTGGAGGGAATCCTTGTGAGGGTTGTACATTCTCCCCCGAAAGGAGAGTGGTGTAACAGTATGATTCTGCAGAATGTTTGAGGTATGTGCTGCTTCTTCTGATATTCATGGTGTTCATGAACATTAGATCTAGAGGGCTAGATTCTTGCTTTTGTGAGTGTTTGTTATCATCTTGCTTAAGAGTAAATTGTGGTTTTTGTTTTGGTTCTTGTGTTCTTTGTTTTGCTTCTCCTGTCTCCTTTTCTTTTACTTTTTCCTTTTCTTTTTGAGACTCTGTGTATTCCCCATGCTGCTCTATGTGTATCACTTTATCTTCCTGTCTTTCTCTCTCTCTCTCTCTCTCTCTCTCTCTCTCTCTGTAAATTTCCCTTCTCTATATATACTTGAACAAAAAAATAAGTCCCTCCTCCCCGAGCACTTTTCCATATATTCCAAAACATGAACACCATATTTGATCATTTAAACAGCAGTGAATGTGGAATTTTCTTCCACACAAGATGACTGGTATGTGTCCGCCAGTTGTTAAAATCATTGCCGGTGCGAAATCATGTATTTGTGGAAAAAGGTGTGAAAAACAATCTTCTCAAATATTAAGAGAATTACGCACACTTTTGAACTCGCAAGCGTCAATTCATTGCACGTTGCTCTATGTGTTACCTTTAGTAAGCATCACAATAGATGGAATTTGTCAATAATTGATAGGTCTACCATCTGCTGTCATCCCCTCCCAGCTCCTCTTCAGCATACTGTCGATCAAACTTTGTAAGTCTAGGTTGGCTCCAGCCATATATATGCAAAATGTGCTGGAATTCACTGCGATGCTTATTTAAAGTAAAACATAGAATAACATGCAATAAATAGTGCTTGCAAGTCCACAGACATGCATGATTCCGTTGTTATTAATTTCATTTCATTTTATTGTAATGTGTATCTTGTGCCATTAGTCATTATTCCGCTAAGATATCACAATCCTCTTCTTGTAATATTCATCATTCCTGAGAAGTGTCGCGATCATCCTCTCCAAGAAATATTCATTATTCCGCTGAAGTATCGGGATAATCCTCTCCTCCTGAAGCCGTGCTGATATCATCAGAGAGTACCGTTGGGATATGTTTACAAAGAAGCGATTTCCTGTTAATGCTTGCTACCTCTAGCTTGTCGAAGTGCTTTTGTGCAGCAGCAAAGCAAAGAAATCACTCCTTGGAGCAATTTTCTCAAAATCCGTTAGAGTCTTCTCCTCACATAATAATATACAAGGGGCTCGTGACAATTTCATGATGAAAGGGATGCTGTAATAACAAAAAGCTTCTCACTGGGTATAATGCAGAATCCAGGGTTTCCTTTTCATAATATCAAGCTTGAAAATTCCCCTTCCCCCCCTAAAAAAATAAAAAAAATAAATAAAAAGGAACTAAAAAAAGGGCATCGTGGGATTGGAGTAATGAAGTAATTTCTGCTCTGCAGCATATTGCTTCAGTGTTAACATTCCCTTAGCATGCTTGGCATAGAAGAGCAATTAAAAAGCTGTAAGATTGTGTCCTTGAAGCCTATTTTATAAAAAAAAAATGTGTGCAGGTTTTTTTATCGAAATTGCCACAGAATCTCCCCCATACGAAATCCAATTGACAAAATCAAATGGCAAATTTGCTGAGGTAGAATTTCATCCACTCATAGTTATATTTAATTTGAGCTTAGATAGAAGAAAAACCGTGTGATAATACCATAACATCGCACAAACATAGAAAAGAAATGACAAAATCATGATTTTTCGTATTTTCATTAATTGTAATGTATGATTACTCAAAATATGTTCAAACTATGAATATAAACCTGTTCATGTTGATTTGTGGCACAATGTGCAATGGTGAGAGCATGCTAATTAAAGCTCTGTGCTTGGACTGTGAGGTGATATGTACTGCATTATTTATATATGTGCTACTGTTATCTGCTGTAGATGTGAAGCCCCTGACACTAATTTTTTTCAGAATTTTTGCGATCACTATATTATGAGGAGGTTTTGGGCAGGCCATCAGAAACCTAAAGCCTAGAGACCGGAGACCACTGTGAGCTATGGTCCGCACCAGTCCGCTCTACAGTGCATGCATTCAATGGGAGCAATGCACACATCACGCACTGACAGGGACGGTACGATTATGAATGTTGACTATATGGTCGGTGCATTTCTAACATAAACAAGCTTTTCACTTTTCCAGAAAATGTTTGTGAAGTTGCGACTGTGAAATTTCATACACATCATTATTAGGGTATACTTCTTATTCCTGCCGATTTTCATGACTTTTGCCAAAGGGATACCCTGTCTTTTATGGTTACAAGTAAATCAGTGGGTTAAGTCATTCAACCCTGTTTCCAATGACGTGTGCATTTCACGGTCTTGCCATACCCGCTTTCTGGACATCGATTCTCGGCAGATGCAGGGGTGATTAGGTATGCGCTGAGAGGGGTAGCCAAAAGAGGCAGAAAGAGACTGGAAAAGGTCAAATTTGTAATTTGTAGGTCAAGGGTATGGGAGCCAAGTGTTGGAATGAAATCAATCATTTTGCACTGCATGCTCCCTCTGTATCTCCCATCTATGGTGCGTCCCTCCCTTCCACTGCAAAAATGAGGGTCGATTTATATCAACCCATCCAACTCCCCCCCCCCCCCCATCCAATTCCCACTACTATAAGCATGGCAACGACTCTTAAAATATATTGAATGAAGTCTAGATTTGATACTTTGATATTGGAGTTTAAATGAAGTCTATATTTAATACTTTGATACTGGAGGATAGATCAAGTCTGACTGCAAGAAATTACCAGCAAAATTTGCAGAACAGTTAATCTATTCAGGACCAAGGACCACTAATATGTGGCTTGGGCTATGGCATTTAATGACAATTTGCTTGTGGTGGTAATTTAAGAATACAACAAAAGAATTTTCTCTCCCAAATTAACCTCTTTTAGTCATTTAGTGATAACACCTTTATAATGCATTATAAAAGCATAATTGATGTAAAATGATCGCTAAAATGATATAGCTATTGCAATCAAACAAAACTGTGACCCGTGATGACAGTTATAATCTTTATCACTGCTATCCATTACCACCCAGCTGGTAAAGGCAGGAAAGAAGTCCCCCCCTCATTCCCCCCTCATTCCTTTCTCATTCCCCCTCTCTTCCACTCTCCCCCTCTCTACCCCTCTCTCCCCCTCTCTCCCCCTGTCTCTCCCCTCTCTCCCCCCTCTCCCCCCTCTCCCCCCTCTCCCCCCTCTCCCCCCTCTCCCCCCTCTCCCCCCCTCTCCCCCCCTCTCTCCCCCCTCTCTCCACCCTCTCCCCCCCTCTCTCCCCCCTCTCTCCACCCTCTCTCCCCCTCTTCCCCTCTCTCTCCCCCTCTCTCTCCCTTGCTCCCCTCTCTCCCTCCACCCCTCTCTCAATATCAACACTCTCCACGTTGCCTTTTCATGTCTCCCCCCTACAAATCCAATTGGATTTATTGGCAAACTGTTTATACAAGAGTATTCCCCCTCCCTGGTGACATACAATATTGATTACTCAAACAAGACAAGACTACCGGGATCACTTTTGTGGAATTGAAATATCGCACGATCGGAGCCTGCTTCAGATCTCCTGGGGGAACGAAGATCTGCTCAGAGTACACTACATGCAGTATGTGTTAGAGATGATTCTGAGATGAAGTTGGTTGTAGGATGTTGGTGTCTGCTAACCCCTCCTCTCCCAGACAAAACACTGCTGGAGGCCCATTATCACAGAAGTTCAATGGGTGAATCCATAGTGGAAACTGGTCATTTTGTGGAACCATCACTTCCCGGATTGCTGGTTGTCGCCAATGGCGGTGGTTTTTAATTTCTATGAATTGCCTTTGATGACTTGCGCCAAAATGTGCATCAACATGCCTTCTTCCATTTGCACAAATTCCTATTACAAATTGGATTGTGTTTGAGGCGAGTGAACATCATCATCTTTATTATGGTGTGAGGTGCAATCCATTTAGCGCAAAGCGAATATATTACCATTGAGCAATTTTCATGCTCGCTTGGCAACCAATAAGAATAGGGTTCAGTGAAATGGTGTCTTCAAAAATGCAATAAAAATTGAAAGTGTAATGCAGAATAATAAAGAGAGAATAAGTAGGGTAAGATATACATTACATCGAAAATGGTAACTAGGACGGGTATAATAGGCCTATGACTAGTGAAAAAATTCATCTGTGTAAATCGGGGAATTACGATCTGATAAACTCCATCTGTATGCATCTATTAGCATGTTTGCCATACTTAAACTCTGTTGGAATAATCAAATGTGCACAGTAATATCATGTCACTTCAAAATGATTAATCTTTAGTTTGATCTTCAAACAAAGGGAATAAATACGAACTAAAAGTACTTCTCATTTACAATTCGCTTGTTCTGGGCCTTAGCTTTGCACACCACAAATGTTGTCATATTCTTGGATGTATTTTTTTTTCTTTTCGGTGAAGTGAAATACCCCCAACATATCAAGGAAACGTGTCATTTTACTGTGGAATTGATTGTCTATTCCCTCATTTTGACTAGATTCAGTGAACACAGGATTCATACAGATATTTATAGAAGTACAAATGATCAAACACTTGCTACTTTGGAGTATCAAAGGATGGAAAGCCAAAGAATGGGCTTTATAAAAAAAAAATAAAAAAAGATGGCAGCAGCCGCTCAGAAGTGACATGATAGGGTGCTTAGAACGCACACAGAGAGCGTGATACCGGCTGCTGGCTCTCACTTTAACGCAGCTTAGATTTCCTCTTGGCACGAATACATTTTAACTGCCTGCTACATGTAGGTGTTACTTTGGGTGGGATTGTGGAGAGCATGCTAGTAAATTGATACTTTGTTTGCAATCCACTTCAGGGGCTCATTTGCACAGTATGGTCTGTCTTACCATTTTCGGCCTATCCAGAAACACAAGTAAACACACCAAATACAGTGTTTTTATGAGTGACTGCAGATGGGTTTGTCTTTATATTTTCTTCCTAACCAGTTACAAGAAAAGATGAACTAAAAAGGGAGATAAGGGACCTTCCAGTTTAACTGTGGATGGTTTTGCATTGTGCTGTTTGGAATGTGAAGATTGACAAGTGCACACAACCACCATTCTTTTGAGGGGGAAATAATCTCACTGGGTCGTTATATTTGTAGGATGGGATCTTCTAAATAATGCAGATTATCAATTTGAATATAAGACTGCAACATTTTAGGCAATTCATGATTTGGGGAATTGCAAATTCCTACATTTTGACCTTCTTATCAAAAGTAATATTCTGGTTTGAATGTAAAAAAAATAGAGGAATTCCTCCCTGTACTCCATACAATATCTCCACATTACAAACGTTGTCTGCCAGAACAACTCTAGAACGTCCATTTTCAGAGTTTGTCAGATTCGATTAGCTTTGCGCTCACTACCTCTTTGGTACTCTAATTGTTGTGACTCTGCATTCCTCCTCGCCTTTCCAAACACAACAGCCAGACGTGATGGTGTTTGAATGACTGCCCATCCAGCGCCTCTTTCATACACAGTTTAAATATTGTATTCAAAGCATATTGCTGTAGGAAGTAAGTGTTATCAAAATGAGCTGTGCATCCCATCCAGCACCTCTTCATACACAGTTTAAGCATTGTATTCAAAGAGTGATGGTGTATGAAGCATGTGTGTTATCTTAATGAGCCAATGCATCCCATTCAGTGCCTCTTTCATACACAGTGTTGGTATTATATTCAACTTGTGACTCTGTGGGAAGCATGTGTGTTGTCAAATGCGCTGCACATCCCATCCAGCACCTCTTTCATATACAATTTGAATGTTACATTCAAATCATGACTCTGTATGAAAGAAGCATGTGTTTATATGAAAATGAGCTGTGCATCTCATCCAGCACCTCTGTCATTAAGAGTTTAAGCATTGTATTCAAATCGTGATGCTGTAAGAAGCATCTATGTTGTCGAAATAAGCTGTGCATCCCAGCCGGTGCCTCTTTCATACACAGTTAAAGCATTGTATTAAAAGTGTGACTTTGTAAAAAGTATGTGTTTATATGGAAATGAACAGTGCATCTCATCCAGTGCCCCTTTCATACACAGTTTATGCATTGTATTCAAATGTAATGCTATAGGAAGCATGTATGCCATCAAAATGAGCTGTGCATCTTATCCAGCACCTCTTCCACACACAGTTTAAGTGTCGTACTCTAAGTGCGATGCTGTAGGAAGCATCACACTTGATCCAGTCACTGGGGTAATCATGCAGTACCCTCATGAAAATTAGTGTTCTCACTGATGTGGCTACTCTGTGTAAATACAATGGTTTGTTTAGATTAGATTAGTTTATTTCAATTAATCAAACCACAGTCTAAACCATAGCAACTAGGGTGAATTTAGCACATTATGCAAATACCTGTGTTCATTAATGGACCTTTTTGAACAGTATGTGGTTAATCAACCGTACTTATTTGCATATATGTTCTTAAATGGTGGACATAATCTAAAAGTCCTTTGTAAATTCAGCCTATTGAGTTGACGACTATGGTGAAAATCACCCACTTGTCATTGGGACGTAGCCTCGATTGATGCGGCGTAACAGGAACAGGGTAGGATCTCATCTGTGTCAAGTCAGGATGTCACACCAACCTTTTTAGGCAATTAGACAGGATTTAAGACAAATTGGTGACTGTCTAAGCAATATGGCTAAACATTAAAAAAGGTCTACGGTATACAATTTCCTTTGATCCCCCCCCCCCTCCCAACTCCCACATACACTCGATTTCTCCATGAATCAAGAAAAGAAAATCAAGAACAGGAGGAAATGTAGCTGTAATATTTATTTTGCTCTCCCATAGTTTTCATGAATACAGACGAAAACAGGTTGATGCAAACTTATTTGTGACTTTTTTGGAAAGGGCAGATGTGCCAATTCAATGTGATACAATGTACATTCCTTGCTATCATGTCGCTGTGTGCTCAAGTGGCATCTGTTTGCTTAGGTTATCAATGGATGTCATCATATTACTGACTCCTCTTTCTCTTCCCCCCCCCCCCCTTCTCTCTCTCTCAGATAGAAGCATCCATGTGAAATGGTTATGTGATCACACTTGGAAGGTCATGTGATCTTGATCTTGAGTCGTTCAGCTGCTGAGATTTCCCTGCAGAGTATTCTTACTTCCTGCAGTAGTATCTTTTGTTTTGTCTTTCTCTTTCTCTTAAGATTAGACTTGTTGATGACTTTCCTTGAAATTTAGATTTGTTTTAATGACCCTATTTCTTGTATAACTCACTCTTATAGAATACTCACAAGTTATAACAGCATGATGCCCTTGAAATGCAAACTTAATTATGATAGAAGTAACAAGAAGCACCAAATACAAATATTGTTAGAGGCCTTATGAAATTGTTAATAGAAAGTTAGTATTTATCACTAAAGTTGGAGTTTAAAGTTCAAAAAGTTGATTAACAACAGCAACTCATGCTCAAGTTGTTTGTCCTGTCTTTATACACAAAAAGATAAAATTTTCAGGGTCTGCTTGTGTGCGTGATACTAGCCACATTTCTTGTTTATGGGGGGGGGGGGGGGTATTTACAAGATTGCTATGACAACGCCCTCATTTTTCTGACTGCATAGGATGGCATGTCATATTTCTTGTATGTGCTCTACCAGCGTCATTCATTGCTCTTTCTGTGCTATTTAAGTCAATATTTGCCACGTAAAAATGCCATTTGTGATGTAAGGTATCGTATCCGGGCACATCATTTTGAATGTGGGAGCGTGTTCTGTGTTTCATGAGCTAGGATGAAGTTTGATTAGACATTCTAATGCATCTGCCCACTCGTGCTCATTTCTTTATGATTTGAGGGGAACACATTTTGTGTTTTTCATAATCTATGCACAAGATCTTTAATTTTTTCACATGGCTGCAACCTCGGACAAGCATACACTGGGTGTCAGTCTGCAATGAATGCATGGGTTGCGATAGAAGCACTCAAATTTAGATGTTGTTGCAGAAAGTGCTAGATTTAGACATCTAACACAGTCTCGTGCTTAATGATATCAGGATAATCGTTGTGTAATATTTAGCAATAATCACTGCTCCTATGTGACATGCGACAGTGTCTCTCAATATTTGTCATGTCTTGAAATGCGAGGTGTAAGATTTCTCCCTTTCCTGAAACCAAAAGCACAGTTTTTAATTCATGGTTATTCAGAATTCTACATGGACCTTGATAGTAATGTGGATTCTCCATTGAGGCAAAAAGTTGTTGCCATAAAATTATACTGATAAAACACTGGCATGATTTCAACATTTTCACCCCCTTTCTGACAAAGTGATTTGTGAATTGTTTGCAACATTTGTGCAGCAACTTGAGTTTTATGAAGAGATAGAGATAGAAAGGCTGAACTGTTCATGTTTACATCAAAATCAATACATATGAATACAAATTAAGATTATATTCATTCATAAACACAAAATTCACAGAAGATATTGTATATACATCTCATCAAAAACAAAAACAAAACTCCAAAAATGTGACACATTATTAGGAGTTGTTGCATGACTGAAGTTTGGTTGGAAAGCAAAGTGCACATATCTGAGAAGTAAACATTTTTTTGTCTGTGTAAAAGATCAATGAAACATGGTTTTGCACTATTCCTAAATCTGTTTGTTTTACACTTATATTATTGATTAAACTTTAGTATAGATCTAAAAAAACATTTTTTTTTGTTTGGGTAACCAATTTTAACAATGTGGGTTAGAGGTACACACAATTAATGGAAAGTGTGCATGGCCCCTAGACCTTCTTTATTCTCTCACCCTTCCATCAACTATATTTTTTGCACCTTGCATCACAAAGCCCCAAAGTGTTTTGGATGCTCCGACGAATGAAACCAATCGCTGCCTTCAAGTGCCCGTAACCTTGAGTGAAATGTCACAGGAAATGGACATGTAAGAGGTGTGATTCTTGCGAATTTGAGGATGTGGAAGAAAGGCCGTAAACGCTAGAGTGACTCATGAATTCTCTTTCGCTTGCAGCAGTCGGCTTCAAGGCTGCGCTCCTCCTTTTATTACATTGGGAGTTCCGAGACAAGGGCCATTGAAAATAGGGAGGTAGTATTATAATATGTCTTCATCGACTCTATATTCTCTTCCTCTCTCTCTTCCTCTCTCTCTTCCTCTCATCCTCTCTCATCCTCCCTTCCCCTCTCTCTCTTCCTCTCTCTCTTCATCTCTCTTCATCTCTCTCTTCCTCTCTCTCTCTTCCTCTCTCTCTTCCTCTCTCTCTTCCTCTCATCCTCTCTCATCCTCCCTTCCCCTCTCTCTCTTCCTCTCTCTCTTCCTCTCTCTCTTCCTCTCTCTCTTCATCTCTCTTCATCTCTCTCTTCCTCTCTCTCTCTTCCTCTCTCTCTTCCTCTCTCTCTTCCTCTCTCTCTTCCTCTCTCTCTTCCTCTCTCTCTCTTCCTCTCTCTCTTCCTCTCTCTCTCTCTTCCTCTCTCTCTTCCTCTCTCTCTTCCTCTCTCTCTTCCTCTCTCTCTTCCTCTCTCTCTTCCTCTCTCCCTTCCTCTCTCTTCCTCTCTCTTCCTCTCTCTTCATCTCTCTACGTAAAATGGACTTGCCATACTCTTCAGGGTGACTTCTTCAATCCCAGTTCCACTATGGCATGTGCAATGAGCTTTTGTCCGTGTATGCTGATGTTTGCGTGAGAATGTCACCTCCTAACATGACTGCAATAAAAGACATTTCCCGTCATGTTTAATGATACCCATTCCCCACATTAGCAGCACTGAGATGGATCTGGTGTGAGTGTCATAAACAACCAATTTAAAGACAGGCTCTTCCTTTTGCAGGTCAAAAAAAAAAAAATTAATAAAAAAAACACAGAAAATGGAAGAAGATACATTATCAGAACTTCCCTCCCAGTAATAGAACTGGAAAGTGACTTGAAGCAATTGCTAGATTTTAAGGAGGTTTTAGGGAGGGTTGACCGAAACCTGGAGCCTAGAGACCAGAGACTGCTGTGCGAGTAGGCAAGTAAAGTTTCATGAATATGGCCCCTGATTACTAAAAGGTGTTAAAAAGAACTTTTGACACTTTTGAAGAATGATAAAAAATAAGTTGCAGTTCAAATCTAGATGAAATTGACACATCATAAAGTCAAAGGATATGATGATAATAATAATCATATTTCAATTTATATAGTGCTTAATATGAATCACTAAATGCTTTACAATTCAATCTTTTATAAGAGAGAGAGAGATCAAGTATTTTTGAAGAAACAAAATGCTGTATGTGCCAGACAGAATAATGATTCACTCTATATGGGCCCTGTTGCATAAAACTTACCTTTGATGGTAACCTTCCTTCTAATGACAACTATGGAAACCTTGAATATGATTGGCTGTTGATCGATGTTACCATGGTAGGTACCATTGATGGCAGAGTTACCTTTAATGGTGAGTTTTGTGCAACGGGGCCATGGTGGCAAAAATGTGGCGCTAGCACGTAAAAGAGTATGACCCAAGCCATCAACATCCCTCGCCGTCTCCCCGTCATCCCGCAGAGCCAACCAGCTTTTCATTTCAGTTGGCACTACCCACTGGAGACTGATGCGAGTCTCTGTGTCAAGTATTGGGTTTATTTCAGCGGAACAAATTCTCACTTAAAGCGGGATGCCTCTCCTGAAGGATCGAAGGTGGTTAAGAAAGGATGGCCGCCCGCTATGGATCCACATTGGCTCTTGATGTGGGAGGGCTGTCAACATTATTTCATATCATGCTCACTGCCATCGTGCTGTTTGTCATGCCAAGAGAGACTTCGACCTATTAGCGGGAAAGTCCCTTCTTCATATTTCTTGTTTTGTTTAGAGGCAGTTTTATCTTACATATCATCATAACAACTTGCATCTTGATGCTTCGAGTTTATCTGTATTGATCTTGGAATCACGATTTGAGTCACTTTCCTGTTATCCTACTGTCAAGAAGTGAGTGTGTGTGATCTTCTCACCAGCTGTGTATGTGATCTCCATCGTGAGCAAGTGAAAGCTTTCTCTTTCACACACATACACCCACAGTCACACACACACACACACACACACACACACACACACACACACACACACACACACACACATACACCCACAGTCACACACACACACACACACACACACACACACACACACAAACACACACACAAATCTCTTCATGTCTATCTCTCTATCTTTTTACCTCTTCTGCTTCTCATTTTCTTCCTACTTTCTACTCTTTGTTTTTTCTCATATTTTATCTGTTTTTTTTTCTAATACGCTCTCCCTGTTTCTGTATCTGTCTGCTCTTGAACAAACAAGTGTTTCTCCATAATTCAGTCATTCATTCTGCAGAAATGTGTAAATGAATGAGTATGTGTTACTTTAAGAGTGTAACTCTATGACAGCATTTATATGTTCCATGAATCTAACTAAATGGTAATTCTGGTTTTAAAAAAACATGGTATTCTGCAGTGTACGTTTCTGCCAAAGGCACTGTTTGTGAAATTTGTATTTGCCAGTATTTCATCCTTGTATCAGTGCCACGCACAACTCCAAAAAAGGAATTGTTGTTTAGCACCAGAAGGCTTAACCCTTTCAGTCCCATAGGCAATAAACTGTGTTGTAATTGGCATGGGATTATCAGGTGCTCGGCACTGACAGGGTTAAATCCAATTTTTCTTTGTTCTTCTCTCATACAGGTCTGTACCAGGGTTTACTTACGCATCATCACCCGATGACCTGGAGCGAAGTGCAACGCAATAGCTTATAATAAGCAGAGGTAAAAACACAGATTTACAGTGTTAATGGGGACGTGTTAACATAGAAGCATTTTGATACTTTTAATGTATTGCTGACCTCCCCTCATGCTGGCATTGGGTGTGAAGATTTAGTACTGAGGGCTTGAGTAATCTATATGGCCAGACTTAGTTTTGAAGCAGTGACAAGTCCACGCATGAAGAATGGTCACGTGCGCCACATCCTAGAAGCCAGACTACCTATGGGCTTGATTTTTAATGTATTCACAAAGAAAAGCCAGACAAGCTATCTTGGCAAGTCAAAGACATGGTGGAAATTTCTCCAGTATTTAGAAATGGTTGTAAGTTCTCCAGTACATAGTAATGGCTGTATGTTCTCTCATACTCAGAAATCAGAGTACAGTCAAACCTGTCTTAGTGGCCACCTGTCCATAGCAGCCAACCTGTCTATAGTGGCCACTAAAATAATTCCCCCGGAGAAAGATCATGTGTTAAAGAACCTGTCTATAGCAGCCACCTTTCTATAAAGGCCACAATTTTTGTTTCCCTTGGGTGGCCACTATAGATAGGTTTCACTGTAGTTCTCCAGTACTGGAAATGGCAGTATGTCCAACAGGACTTACTGTATTCACAGTCATGTGTGAGGTATTATACTCAGTGCCAGTCTGGATGTCAATGTGAAGTGATCCATGTCGCTGCCCAGAAGGCTTACTGCAGAATCCCCTCACTCTCCAGCTAGCTGCATGCATGCAACATTAAACCTAGGCTGGCTGGGTATGATTTGAACCGATCTACCTGGTATGAATATTGCTCACTCACTCACTCTGACTCTCAACCACTATGGGTTAAGGGCTGGTCACACTGGAACAACCTTTTGCTGCAAACTTTGTGCTTGATTTGGAGAAAAATGTCATGCCCTGGATATGCATATTAGCTCCCTGGTTGGTCTGCGCATATGCCTTGATATTAAACAAAGCAAGCAAGGCCAACAAAACAGGATCTCAGTGAAAGGGCTTTCTGAGGTAATTTTGATTTTTAAAAGAAATTTTAGGCATACACCCAGTAGTAGTAAGGATAGCGTGCTCCATCCTGTAAAAGAATGAAAAACAAGTCAGACAAAAATCTTGGAACCAGAAGAATTTTAACCTGAATCTACTGCTTACCGAGCAGCAGATTATCCATGCAAGCTGTTTCTAGTTCACTGATCAAGACTCTATACCATGGAAATGAATACCTAAGAGTCTCATTCAGTCTGACTCATTTAATATTTATGAGTAGTTCTGTTTGAATTGTTTGAGAGTCTATTGTTGCATTTATGCTCAATTTGTGAAGGCAGAGTGTTGTTAGTGTTGAGTTGACGTCATTGAAACGTGTATACATGTGAACTGCATTTATGCTTCCCCATTAAACATGATAAGTCAGAATCGATGATTGTTAAATGCGCCTTTTTGTGCCTTTTGGAACTAAGTTTTGAAAATAGCGTTTATATCAAAATGAGCATGAATGCAACTGTGTTTTGAACTAAACATGTATTAAAACATACCCTATGATTGAAGACACTCTCATGACAAACAACCACCCCTCATTTTGTTCGTAATAGCTTTCCTATCCCCCAGGTGTTGACAAAAGTCAACAAACGTGCTCCCAGTTTGTTTCTTAGATATGATAGTAGCTGCATTCCTATCACCGAGTGTATTGCTCTGCCATATCAGAAAGTACATAATTGTGGACATTTTAACGAAAAAATATGAATTTACTTTATTTGTAAGCATGCACCAGATATGAGTTCTCCAGAAGCATTTTCATTGTGTCATGCTAAAAATGGAAAGCTGCGATGTTGACATAGCCCAGATCTTGTCGCTTCAATCAAGAGTTTGTGCTTTCTCTGATATTTTTATGTATTATTTTTCCCCGCGACCCTATGCACATGGGACTTTCTCTTGCGCTTCTTGAGAGTGAGACTTGGGGTATGATTTTTCTATAGGCAGTGCTACGGGATATTACTGACCCCTTTTAGCACCGGATCTACAACCTCTCGCATGTTACTAGCGGCTATGAGTATCTCAAGCTTCGAAAACTACAGTGAGCTTCAGGCTCCTTTTTCTGCATGAAGTTATATATTTCTCCTAACTAGTACTTTTCTTGATCTGGGTCTGAGCTCCTGCATAAGTCCTCTCTTTACGGAACCGAGCACTTCTCAGCAATATGCTTGTAATTGATGAGGTTATATATAAACTTAAAAGACATGGAAGGAGTGCAATAAGGGGAAAACATTGATATAACTGTGAAAGTTATGAAAAATATTGGTGTCTTCTTGCTTTTGCAATCTGTATACTGAAGCCTTTCTTACAGAACAATTGCCAGTGATTTTTGGCACATGTTACCCACCATGTTTACTTGAGTTTGAGTTTGATGTTTTTATTATCCAAATAAAAAGTATATATAACAAAACAATGTGAAACTGAAAGTTTTGCAAAGGTATTAAGAGGATAAATGGAACCAGAAAATAGCATGAAATGCTAATCGTGTCTGGTACCATTAATACACATAAGAATGAGAATACAGTATGAATAAATGTTGAATACTTGCTCTGTTCTATCTACATACTATCTACATACTATGTACATACTATGCACTAAATACTATGTTGAATACATAGCTAATGAATAAGCTATTCTACATCTAGTATAAAATATATTTTGTGATTAAATTTAAATATAAATGCTTTGGTATCTTAACTAAATAAAAAGATAAAGTTCAGGGTATTTTTCACTACTGTTTTTTCCAAAGTGTTTCTCTATTTTTTTGTTTGCACTCCACCTGGAGTCCTTCAGAGATCAAATAATGTTGTCTGATATAAGGTATCAGTTTGTCAGTTTGATGCCCTTGTCATCACCTCCTCGTCCACATGTTCTTCTACCCAATGATCTGTTCCCTGGCATATGTTATTAGCATTCTTCACATGTGGCAGAAAAAAAAATTGGACTTGTGAGACCCTAAAAACACACATGTATGTGTTATCTTTTCAGTTATTATTCCTTTTCTTTTCCTCTTCCTCTTCCTCCTCCTCCTCCTCCTCCTCCCTCTCCTCCTCCCTCTCCTCCTCCCTCTCCTCCTCCCTCTCCTCCTCCCTCTCCTCCTCCCTCTCCTCCTCCCTCTCCTCCCTCTCCTCCCTTTCCTCCCTCTCCTTCCTCTCCTCTTCCCTCTCCTCCCTCCCCCTCTTTCCTCCTCTCTCCTCCTCTCTCCTCTCTCTCCTCTCTCTCCTCTCTCTCCTCCTCTCTCCTCTCTCTCCTCCTCTCTCCTCCTCTTTCCTCTCTCTCCTCCCTCTCCTCTCTCTCCTCTCTTCCCTTTACTCCCTCCTACTCCCACCTCCTCCCTCTCCTCCTCCCTCTCCTCCCTCTCCTCCCTCTCCTCCCTCTCCTCCCTTTCCTCCCTCTCCTTCCTCTCCTCTTCCCTCTCCTCCCTCCCCCTCTTTCCTCCTCTCTCCTCCTCTCTCCTCTCTCTCCTCTCTCTCCTCCTCTCTCCTCTCTTTCCTCCTCTCTCCTCCTCTCTCCTCCTCTTTCCTCTCTCTCCTCCCTCTCCTCTCTCTCCTCTCTTCCCTTTACTCCCTCCTACTCCCACCTCCTCCCTCTCCTCCTCCCTCTCCTCCTCCCTCTCCTCCTCCCTCTCCTCCTCCCTCTCCTCCTCCCTCTCCTCCTCCCTCTCCTCCCTCTCCTCCCTCTACCCCCTCTTCTCCCTCTCCTCCTTCTCTTTCTCCCTCTACTCCCTCTCCTCCCTCTCTTCCTTCTTCTTCCTCTACTCCCTCTCCTCCCTCCCCTCCTCTCCTCCTCTCCCTTCTCTCCCTCCTCCCTCTCCTCTCTCTCCTCTCTCCTCCCTCTCCTCCATCTCCTCCCTGTTCTCCTTGTCCTTCCTCTCCTCCCTCTTCACCTCCCTCTCTTCCTCCCTATCATATTCCCTCTCTTCCTGATTCTCAACTTCCCCTTTTCCTTCTCTTTATGTTGATCATTTACCTTCTGTATTATGTTTCTACCTTCTTCCTCCTCCTCCATTTCTCCTGCTCCTTTCTCCAGCTCATTCCCCCACACCTTGTTGCATTATCTACTTTAGCACACACCTATTTGAAATATGTGTTCATCATTCCTTACATCAAAATGTGACAGAATATTCACCATGATGTGACCCTAAACACATAACTCCCACTTAAGACAATATGTCTTGGTATGAATGGGGTGAAGAGAGAACCTGATAGCTAACATGTCCTATCACATACTGTCTCTTAATGACATAGCAACCCAATACCTGTCTCACTGTACTCTCTGACTACATGAGATATTTATTTAGTGTTCCTTACATTCAAGATGCGAACCAAATATTTACCATGATGTTATCCCAAGCTCACATTGAAGACTTGCTTCCAATGTGAATAGGGTGTGAAGCTGACAGCTAAACTTTCCATATCACGTCCACCTCTCTCTCCCCTCATAACATTCTCAAATCTGTTCCCATGACTTTATGACTGCATGAGATATTCATTCACTTTATCTTGTATTATGACAGCGACAAAATAATGCCCATGGCGCGACCCCCAACTCTCATCCTAAGATATTTTCTGGATGTAAATGTAATATCTAATCTTTCCTATCACCTATTGCTCTTTCTTATCAAGACATTCCGAAACCTGTATCTGTATCATGACTCTATGAGATATTAGTATCCATTGTTTACACTCAGGTGCAACCAAATATTGATTTCACCATGACCAGCAATCCCGGTGTAAACAGGGTATTCTTATTGGGTACTCGAAGGGTACTCTCACTGCAGATATTTTCCAGATGTAATTGTAATATCTAATCTTTCCTATCACCTATTGTTCTTTCTTATCAAGACATTCTCAAACCTGTTTCTGTATCCTGCCTCTATGAGATATTAGTTCCCATTGTTTACACTCAGGTGCAATGGAATATTTAGTCAGTGTAAACAGGGTATGATTTTGAAAAAAAAAAGCCATTTGTTCCTCGTCTCCTCCGTCTTGACCTTCCTCCCGGCATCTCCCCGCGCTTTTTTCCTCACCTGTTGGAGATGTTTATGTAGCATTTCTTAGATTCACACCACGACCAGCTGATAGAATATTCATGGTGGTGGGATCCGAACCTGCCTGCAGGCTGGCTTTAGCAAACATACGTCATCAGGGCAGTTGCATTTACAACTTTACCAAGCGACTCGCTAAGAAATACACTTTTTTCCTAAATGCATTGTATTTGACGTATTGTGGAGAAAGACGGACACTAATGATATTTCAGTTCATAACGCAAGAACAACAGTCTTTGTTGATCACAATGAATACGAGTTTGACTTCAATTCCGGTCAAACAGCACTTATACATATACTGAATGTACACAAAAGACGATTCTCTTTATGTCTGTCTGTCTGTCTCTTTCTCTCCCCTTATCTCCTTTCTGTCCTTTCTGTCCTTTCTGTCCTTTCTCTCCCTTTCCCTGTCTCTCTTCCTGTCCCTCTCATTCCATTTTTCTGTGTGTGTAGGTTGAACGGTATCTGCCTCTCTGCTTGTTTGTCTGTTTATCTCTCTTTCTTTCCATCCCTGTCTTTGTCCTCATACATTAATGTCAATGTGTGTTAGTCTGTCTGTGTATGTATTTGTTTCTCTCTTTGTCACTCTACCTCTCTGTTTTTTTTCTTCATTTCCCTCACCCCTCACCCCCCCCCCCCCACTTAACACCCCCACCTCACCGACCCCCCCCCCCCCCTCTCTCTCCATATGCCTCTTTTTGCTCTCAAAATAATGTTGAATAAACAAATCAAGTAAATTCCAGCCAAAATAAACATTATCTCAGTATTTCGATTTGAAACCTGAGTCGTGTGAAGCTCTTTGCAAAAGGGAACAAGCTATTGCATTGCAGAGGCCTCTCTTACCATTCAGGATGTGTTTGGCATATATTGCCTTAACTCTCTCGGTACCAAGCCCTGAAAACTACATTGACTTACTACTCATCTTGCTGCCAATAGTAATGAGAGGGTTAAGAGCTGAGGGTTGTGGTGGTAATGATTACGGCATGTAATCATGGTAGAACTGCTCTGCTTTCTTCCACCAGAGCCATGTTGCATATAGGTTTTCAGTTATTGTAACTTACCATCAATGGTAGCTACCATGGCAACAGGTGCAATGATGAGAGCACATTGGCTGTTCACATAGTAGTTACCATTGGTGGTAAGTTACAATAATTGAAAACCTATGATTCCGGGTCGAGATTTTGTTGAATTTTTACATTTTTTTTCAAGATGAATGCTTCCATGGGTTCTTGGTCATGGCAGAATGTGAGTCCACTGATTACGGGTCTAGAATTCTTGACCACTATTACCTAATGCATTTGACTAGGCTTTTGAAGATCAATATTTCTTTGAGACTACAAGAAAGAGTGCTGTTATAGAAATAAAATGCACTGTCTGTCTGTTGCTTCAAATAGGATGATGTGTTTGAAAATCTGACTAATTAAAGGATCATTATAATTTAGCTAAAGGGCAATATGATTTACACCAATACATTTTGCGGGGTATGTTAAAGTAGAAAATACTTAACATGAAATATAGATTGATTAGCTCATTTAACTTGTCTAGTGAGGATGATATTTTGCCCTCTCTTTAATTTATTAGGTCATCTGCATTAGCCCGAGGCTGACAAAATAGCTGATCTGAGAAGCTATCCTGAAGATGCAATCACGTCTGTATCAGCCTGATACTAAAGCTTCAGAAATTAGCTCGACATTAACACATGGGAACACTTAGAAATGATTTTTACCTGTGCTTTGGGCCCGTAAGGACATGCAGAGGCAGAATCAATAGACAAAACTGACAAATTCATGTTCTCCCATTCGATTAGATCAACCCAGCTATTCTATTTTTACACAAATCAATTTCCCTCAAAGATTTAGTACACGTAAAACCCTGCTCTGTCATTTGAACAAACTTAATGTTCCTCCGCTGAAGATTTAATCAACCTCATTCTATCGTTTTAACAAATTTATGTTACCTCGTAGATTTATTGAATCCCGCTCTACCGTGAGAACACACTAATGTTCCCCTGTCAGATTAAATATACTCTGCCCTTCCATTTGAACGAATTGATGTTCCCCCGGAAAATAATTAAATATTCCCTGCTTTTTCATTTTAACAATTTAATGTTCTGCCATAAGATTTACTTAATCCTGCACTTTTGTTTGAACTAATTTGTGTTCTCATGTTTGATTCAACAGACCATAACTGAAAGACCAAAACTGAAACAAAAATGAAGAACTGAATAATGATACATCAATTAAAAGCAGTAGATGTGATTTTAACTTTGCTAGTGAGCTCGACTTCATATCTCATGCCTCAGCTGTTCTACTTGCTTGGTAGTGTGCCCTAATGCATGATGGGATACAAAATAATCAAAAAATGGTACACAAAATAGCAAGATACTTCACAAATTAGCTCTCCATTTGGCCATCTAATCCAAGGTTTCTTATGAAAAATTTTCAACCAAATTGTTAGGTATTTGGTGATCGTGCTTGCTAAACCCAATCACCAAATATTTTGCCACATCAGGCAAATGAAGACTCTGCCATTGTAAGCCATTCAAATTGCTAATGTATGTAGGCTTTGTGTTTTATTACCAATGGAATCCTGTGCCTAGTATCTTGTTATTGTTACTGGTGACACAGAGCTTAAAAGGGCTAACTCCTTGAGTGCGATGTGTGTATTTTTTCACAATTGATACACACAATTCACGTAGAGGAACAGTTTATTTGGTACACATAGTGTTAAATAGCTGACACTCTATCTGTCTCTGACTTGAATGTACATCTTGATGGGTGGATTCCAACCAAGTTTGTTTAGCATAAGAGGTTTGTGACATGATGTTTTGCAAGCAATGTCCAAATTCTTGAAATGCAAACAATCGAATGCCAGGATGTAGAAACATGTTTGTAATTTTGAGGCTGACTAATTCTTCATACGACAGAACTCCTCCAAGGGGAACTGTCAAAGCACACAGTTTCCTTGCAAGGCATGTTGTTTTCTTGCTGGTCAAGGACAGCATAAGACATTCAAAGTGATCCCTGGAATCTGCAAGAAGTAATCAATACCTGCCTCTGTAAATAGACGGAATGTAATTGACATTCATTACCTATCAGCTGTTCAACACGTCCAATACTCGTCCACGCTAGCTGTGATGTCGCCGGACACCCAGCCAGATGATCTAATTATTGTGGACAGACACTAAAGCCATGTTACAACTGTTCCCAAAACAACTTTATTCTGGGACCGACAAGAAAGACGATCTCGTGCTTGTGCTAGAAATATGTTCCTGAAGTGGTGAGCATAAAATTGGCATTAAATTGCGGCCAGGCAGTATAACTCAATTTCATTAAGCGCTACCAACTGGAAACGGCCAAGAGCAATTCCAAAGTGGGGTGAAATTTGATCACCACTTTACTTCCATTAAGGAAAATGATTTGTGTAATAATTGATACACATGTAGAGTAATATGTTTCCATGGCTCATTATTTTGCCATTTTCCCTGCAGATGGAGACAGTATTTTCCTTGTTATGTGGAATGAAATGCATTGACTGACTTTTTGTAGTGACAGATTGGTCTTCCTGTCGGATCTGCATTTAAACTACAAGAAATTACCTCCAAACTACCTGCATGTTGAAGTTATAAGCTAAAGCTTTTTGTTACCCCTTCCCCACCACACACACACACCCACTCACACAAACACACACACACACTCACACACACTCACACACACACACACACATACACACACACACACACACACACACACACACACACACACACACACTTACTTGCGTGCGTGGTTACCGTGGCAAGAATGCACACCCCATATTGGAAGTGTTCCTTAGCATAGTTTTAGTACAAGCTCATCTGACTAGTGGACACTAAGCATTTTTACAAAAAGTAAGAAATGTCCCAAGTTTGAATAGGAAGTTTTGCCCGAGATGTCTTTAAAAGTGAAACTAGACCTATTTCTCCCATTTCAGACTTTGGTCCCAGAATTCTTTTGACAGAGGAAGGTATCGATTCATTTTAATTCATGTCAATGAACAAGGGTGGGTCAAATGATAACATTAAGAAAGGCATAGGAAAATGTTGCTAGTGTAATTCCTAGAATGAAGAAATTACTTTTGATACTGTAAAACATGTAATTTTTTGCACAAATAAATTTTAATGGCACAGCACACCTACAACGTATACGCTGGATTTTATTTTTGCACACAAGAATATATTTGTCACTACCAAGAAATCCATTTGATGCATTAAAATCATTGACAAAGCCCAAAACAAAGCATTTTCATGAACATTTTGAATGCCACAAGAAAGACGATGGCTGTGCAACGTGTCACAGCATGCAAACACTGGACTTTGGTGGCGAGACTGCGTAAAAAAAAAGCAGGCTGGTTTTAAATTTGCGATGATGTGAAATTTGCGCTTGATCTGTGTTGAGCAAAAAGTGCCAAAATAAGTGTTGCGCAAAAATTACCGGTTTGACAATCCTGTACTTCCGAGAATGAAGAAACTACTTATGCTTGTTGAAGGGCTAGGGCCTGTTGTTGCCATCAATTCCAATTCCCTGTCCTTATAAATATACTCAAGCAGCTTGTTTTAAGTCTCTGCACTGAAATCCACATGCAGAGGGTCGAGAGAATTATTGAAGTTGGAATGGGAAGTTCTTTGCAGAATGATTAATGATGACTGTTTAAGAGCCCTGGCCACAATTTATGGTTTAATTCCAGCCCTTCAGAGAGGGCCGATTTTAGTGCAGTTTCGTCCCATCAGCGCGGGACCACAAACACTAGAGAACGTGAGGAGATGCAGACGATAAAGTTTCTAAGGATTAGAGGGTCTGCGTCAGACTGTGAAGTACTCCCATAGAAGGTGCTGTTTGCACAGGGAAAAACTACAGTTAGCTGGATGGACAAGCATTGTGCATATATCAGAGAAACAGGAGTATGCACATATACATGCATTTGACTAATTCTGGACTTTAAACAAAAATGTCAAGATGAGCATTTCTTGTCAGGCTGAAATAATTGGTGTAGTATTATGTACATGGGCAGTGTCTTAATTTTTCTTTTGGTCTTGGAAATATATTTATTTTTCTTCTCCGGCATCGTCGTTAATTTGTTTATGTTTGCATATGTAGAGAGGGAGAGAGAGAGGGGGGGGGAGAGGGAGAGACAGATAGAGAGGGGGAGAGAGAGAGGGGCGGGGAGAGAGAGAGGGAGAGAGAGGGGGGAGAGAGACACATTACGCAATTACACAGCAAAACATTTCAATTTCTTGGAAATATTCAATAATTCCTTCAAATGGAAATAGTACAGTACATAATGCTTGCATTGAGTTCAGAAAAATATAATAATACTTGCAGTGTTGATCTGTAGATTTTGCTATTGGTACCAGCTGATCACAATGAAACTGGGGACGGATATCGTGGGCATCACTTGACAAAAAAATCAAGCAGATCGCCAGCAATTAATATTTTTCCATTACTGGCTGGTCGTGAAAAGCTTAGTAGAAATAGTTCGTATTTCAGGTACTTGGGATGAAATGAGCTTGATCTACATGTACATAAATTGTCTCTTTTCTACTGTAATGAAGGATTAGGGTTGCCTAAAATGTCTATAGTGATGTAGGAGTTCTTTATTAGAGGAAGACATCTTGCTACGCCCACACAATTTACAAGTAATTAAAAACATGGCTTATTTGCAATGATCATACATCTACTTTGATTTCCAATGTTGTTACCGTGTAATGTCACATATTGTGAACACTATTCGCAAAGCCAAATGTATAGAATATACCTCATTCCAGTTCTATGTTCTCTTGAAGTGGGAAAACACATTACTGATACCATAGGCAATTAACAGTATTATCTCATTCCGTATGAGCCATTATTTTCACTTATTGATATTTTTGAGGATGACGGCCATACACTGCTCAACCACACCTTGCACCCGCTACTCACTGCACTAGCATACACATGCAACAAGACTGAGATGAAACATGCATCTTGCTGTATGTTACTACATACATTTTTGAAAAATAATTAAAAATAAATCACAACTGAAGTCAAGCTGAGTTCAAATGTCAAAGGTCAATGAACTCTTCAAATAAAAATGTAAATTAACAGATGTACCAAATGTATAAAATCTAATACAATTTGGGTATTTACATACAGCAGCGCCACTGGTGTTGACGTCAGACCCTCTTCAAGGTAGCTACGTTTGGTGACATCACACCAGTGTTGTGGTGATTCTACTATCTGCTGAAGATGTGAATATACTGAGTCCCCCACACCAGTGGCAGATAATCAACATGGGCTCAGTGTGATAAAGCCCCTGCCAATATGCACAGAAAAACACCACAATTTTTTTTTCTTATTGACCTGTCTCTCGTGGTTAGGTTTTTCTGGCTATGTGAACCCTAGTCCAGTTATGACGCCAAAAATTGCCATGAAACTGCAGTAATCAAAGGGGCATGGCGTAAGTATGTCCTATGTGGTAAAAGGACAATGTTTGCATTTTAAGATTTAATTTCTTACTTGACTTGCAGTATGATTTCTTTTCTCTCCTTGGGGGTGGGGGGGGTGGGGGGGTCAGGTTAATATCCGTGGGCAGATATTACATAATAGGAATTTGATATGTAGGAGTCAGAGGGTTAAGTAATTGTTCACCTGTGTCAGATAAAAAGTATCGTTGTGAGACATAACCTAGGGACCGCACATTTCTCATTAGTAAATGTAATTGGTTAACGAATTGTGCAAATGTGTAGGAGTACCATCTCAAAGGGTGCACATTTTTCCATGCCGACGTACCCTAAGATGTGTGGGTATCTGTCGCTCTCCTAGACGCAAACAATAAATGCTAAAAATAATCTCCAGGCTGCAGACCACCTGTATGCAGATTGCTCTAATTTAGTACGCTGCAGCCAAGGTATGTTTGATGAGAACAGGTCACCTGACAAATGAGGTAAGTGGGACGCGGTCATGTGAGCGGCAGCGCCCCCAGTTTAACCAGCAGGAAAGGATGGGGGCTTGTAGAGTACACGTGCTTGGTCATGCACTTTGCGGTTTGGCATTTGTGGGCTAACAGTGTTGTACCAATATCCTTGTTGATGTCGAGTAATTATTGGAGTATATGATAATTTGTGTATTTAGAGCACATATATGGGGTAACGTACACTTTTTGTTTTCTATTACTCCAATATATTTACTACTGCTTTTCGATACTAACATCGTTGAGCCAGTTGCAGCGTTTGAGAAAAAAAAGTCTTTACTTTTCTCTGCTGTAGATTTTACGCGGTATCTCTGGAAAACATATCTTGTTGGTAATCTTACTTTGTGAACAGACTGTAACAATGCGCAAAATGTTAGAAAGTGAAGAAATTAGTAAAAATTTTAAGTAATCCAAATATCTTATATGTCCTTCAAAAAAAAACTTTTCCTCTTACTTATTAATGACAGCAGAGAACGGGATCTTAGTTTCCTTGAAATTTTGTGAATAATTTCAGGAGACAAAAGGGGCATCAGAGTGAAGACAGAAAGACGAGGATACCATATTAAGGCATAGATTCTTAAAATCAGGAGCCTTATGGGTTTATTATGTGAATATTAATGAATATTTGAAAGTACAAACATGTATACAATCAATATTGCTTAAAAAACACAGAAAAACTGAAAAAAAAACTGAAGTACTGACACAGATAAATAAGCAGCTTAAACTTTAAACTGTTAACATGGTTACATGTATCATAAAAAAAGGATGGGGAGAAGAGACATATGTATAAAAGGAGGCGAGAAGAGTTAAAAAAAAAAAGAAGAAGACACATGCAGATATATAAATACATGGAAAGGGAGTATTCTTTTAGCTACTTATAAAACACATTCTGCATCTTCTATTACCACTTTCATATCTACCGCAGATGATATAACATGGATTTGAGCAGATGCTTACTGTGAAAGCAAAGGCGATTTGACTGCTATTACACAGGATGATTTATAGATGCTCTATGTAATAACCTTGCAATTATAGTCCATAACCCTCTCTTGATCACATAAATCAACATTTAATGGCAGTGTAGCAGTGCTACAGGGTAAGGGATAGTAAATACCTCTTAAAGGGGACTCTCATATTGAAGTTGTAATATTCTCCCTATTATTTACTGAAGAGATATGACATGTTGGATAAAAATGTCATTTATATGGGCATTTTATGATTTCTTTCCCCCTGTCTAAAATTCTCAATGGGATATTTAGATTTATTTATCTAGTCATAAATCTTTTTTGTGGTGCAGCGTAAATATCCTTGCCACGCAATGATGCTTATTTCTTAATGCACATATCTGTTAGCTGAGGTATGTACATGATGTGTGCTTGTGTTTTTGTATGAGTTCTGAGTGACTAGGCATCAGCGTAGTTCTGTGATGTATATTTGGAAGCATGATAAAAGAAGTGTATTGAACAAAGGTCAAAGGTCAGCTAACCTTTAGGTTCTACAGGGATGTGCTTTCGGTGTATAGCGTAAAAGATTTCCAGCCAAAGCCCCGAGGGAATTCTTTTATTAGTCCGGGTGGCAGCCTGCCTCGCTGTGTCATAACGCACCGTCAGATTGAGAGACAAAGCGGTTGGAAGGAGAGAGGTGGAAATAGTGGCGGAAAGAGAGATAAAGGAGAAATGCAGAGAGAAGGTAGTTATGAAGAAAGCAATACAGAAGACAAGAAAGAGAGAGAGAGAGAGAGATGCAGATATAAATAGAGAGGGAGAGAGTTTAAAAAGAAGACAAGAAAAAAGGGAGAATGAGTGGAAGAAATAAGGGGAAGGAGAAGAGGGTGAGAGAGGTGGGGAAGTAGGGATAATGGAAGGGATGGAGAAAGTTGGAGAGAGAAAGAAAGAGAAGAGAGATACCGAATGAGAGGGAATAGAGATAGAGGAAGTTGGAGAGAGAAAGAGAGAGAAGGGAGAGAACGGATGAGAGGGAATAGAGATAGAACAAGTGGGAGAGAGAAGGGAGAGATCGGATGAGGGGGAATAGAGATAGAACAAGTGGGAGAGAGAAAGAGAGAAAAGGGAGAGATCGGATGAGAGGGAATAGAGATAGAACAAGTGGGAGAGAGAAGGGAGAGATCGGATGAGGGGGAATAGAGATAGAGCAAGTGGGAGAGAGAAGGGAGAGATCGGATGAGGGGGAATAGAGATAGAACAAGTGGGAGAGAGAAAGGAGAGAGCGGATGAGAGGGAATAGAGATAGAACAAGTGGGAGAGAGAAGGGAGAGATCGGATGAGGGGGAATAGAGATAGAACAAGTGGGAGAGAGAAGGGAGAGATCGGATGAGAGAGAATAGAAATAGAGCAAGTGGCAGAGAGGAGGGAGAGATTGGGTGAAAGGGAATAGAGATAGAACAAGTGTGAGAGGGTAAGCTTTCTCGAGAGATATATGAAATTCCAAACACAGAGTAAGATGAAGATAGAAAGGGATGGGGAAATGCACTTAAAAAAACAGAATGTGAAAGAGAGACAAGTGAGTCATGAAAGAGAGCTAAAAGGGGAAGGATGAAATTAACAAAAAGTATCAAAATAGGAAGAAGGAGACAGAAGAGAGTGGAGACCGTTTGATCAGCTTCCTTCCTCACCGTTCATTATGCCTCATTTTCTCTCGTTACCATGGCAACTCATGTGGGCCAAGCAATGTTTATTTCACCAGCTGCCACTTATGTCAGAGGATTTGTAAGGCTTTGGCTGCACAATTAGCATGATCATGATATATCTGAGCTGTGATGTGCAAAAACATTGACAAACAAAGCTTACTCATTCTAGATTTAAAAAAAAAAAAAGATGTATTAAAAAATCCACCCCAAAAGGTATTGAGTGTGATAATTGCCAGAATAGGAACACATATTTCCGAGACTCCTGCTTTCAATTTTATCTCCTCACATCTTATACAGTTGGCAGCAAAATTATTCAACCCCCCTCTCATTTTTTACACTCTGTCATAATGAATAATATTGCAGCAGCAGATTGCTACTAAACCATTAAGATAGTTAGCAGACAGTTAATTACTAAAGAATACCGGAGAAAGAAATCAAGTTTTACTGCATAGGTCATCTGAAATTGTGATTTGCGCCCAAAAAGCATGTTGCAAAATTATTCAACCCCCTATTTTACACACACGAAACGAATGCACAAATAATGACAATTTCACAGCCAGTGCATATATTCTGAGGTGAATGCTGATTTTATTTATCCTCCACCTGAAACTGGAACCTTTATATGCAACAACTAACAAGTTGTAACATTATTCAACCCAGATGGGTGTGTCTTTTAGTACTTTGTGCAGCATCCATTTGCTGCAATGACCTCCTGCAGACGAGATGAATAGCCTCCCACAAGCTTCTCACAACGCTCCTTGGGGATGTTAGCCCATTCCTCTTGCGCAATGGTCTTAAGGTAATCGATGCATGTAGGTCTACATGCTGCAACAGCTTTCTTCAGATCCCACCACAAATTCTCGTTTGGGTTTAGGTCTGGAGACTGTGATGGTCACTCAAGGTGCGCAAGAGGAATGGGCCAACACCCCCAAGGAGCGTTGTGAGAAGCTTGTGAGAGGTTATTCATCTCGTCTGCAGGAGGACATTGCAGCATATGGATGCTGCACAAAGTACTAAAAGACACACCCATCTGGGTTGAATAATGTTACAACTTGTTAGTTGTGCATATAAAGGTTCCAGTTTCAGGTGGAGGATAAATAAAATCAGCATTCACCTCAGAATATATGCACTGGCTGTGAAATTGTCATTATTTGTGCATTAGTTTCGTGTGTGTAAAATAGGGGGTTGAATAATTTTGCAACATGCTTTTTGGGCGCAAATTGCAATTTCAGATGACCTATGCAGTAAAATTTGATTTTTTTTCCTCCGGTATTCTTTAGTAATTAACTGTCTGCTAACTATCTTAATGGTTTAGTAGCAATCTGCTGCTGCAATATTATTCATTATGACAGAATGTAAAAAATGAGAATGGGGTTGAATAATTTTGCTGCCAACTGTAGCTGATATAGTCTCATGTTGAGTTACAACTGTATGTGCGCGTATTTTAATGTCTGTGTAATGTATTGAAAAAGATTACAATATAGCCACACACATGCCCAGTACACATTTGCATTGTATGATTTTGGTGAATGCGTTTCATTGAAATGAATATTCTTCAGTAAACTAACACATAAGATAGACTGAGAGAGACAACCAGACAGATAAACATATGTACACAGACAGAAAACCAGTGGGAAGGAACTATTAGTAAAACACATTTAAAATGGCACTTGTGTTATGACACAATGTGCTTTCCTGAAATGAAGGATTTTCTTGTGGGATGCAATAGCATCCTCTTTATCTCCAGCGTCTTAAGACATGCTCCTCGATTTTGTATGAACCTAAACAGCCTTGCGTCTGTACTTTAAAGATGCTCCGAGGCATATTTACGGACTAATGTTTGAAAATGAGAGCCCCCTCCCCAAGGCAGTAAGTGTGCATGTAGTGCTGAAGAGATAATCACTGGTGATGGGTTGGTAGCTTACAGCGTTTGTCATCTCACATTCTTCTACTCTCACTCTCTCTCTCTACTCAGATTGCCGTTGACTAATGCCCAGTACTTAGTAATCTCCCGTTACTGTGCGATGTAGCCTTTTATGAGACCGTCAGCTTGTAGGGCTGTTTTGATTTGGATTCGAATCTCTGAGTTACTTCATTCACAGGGAGAACAAAATAATATATACCGGGTAGATATGTATCACTTTACTGCTGGTCTGAATTATTATGATTTTAATGCATTTTTTTATTGAATGTCAGTGATGGTACCATAATAACTCCAGTCAGGAGATGATTTATGATATAAACATTTATAGAGGGCAGAAACTATTCCATAAAGTATATATTCTACTGCACTTTATAAGACTCCTAAAATACTTGTTATTAATTAAATAGATGTGTTTTGAGCTTTGGTTTAAAGTTGTTTACGGATGGTGCTTTCCTAACTTCCAGGGGTAAGCTATTCCAGAGCTTGGGTGCTACACAAGCAAATGCTCGATCACCTAGCGTTACTTTTGTTTTGAAGGATGGAATCTGCAAAAGCAGAGGATCTGTTAAACTGCCCAAATTGCGACCATGATTACTGCTTTTATACCTCAATAATTCTGTAATGTAGCCAGGAGCGTGACCAAGAAGTGCTTTGTATACAATTAGTAAGACTTTAAATGCTATTCTCTGCCGTATTGGTAACCAATGTAGATTTCTTAGTATTGGTGTGATGCATGTATATTTCGTGCAACCAAATATAAGCCTCGCACAGGTGTTTTGTACCCTCCGCAATTTCAATAATTGAGAGTCAGGGATTCCATACAGTAGACTATTACAGTAATCCAATTTGCTAATGATGCATGCATGAACAATATCTTTTGTAACATCCATATCTAAATATTTTCGGATATATATCATCATGTCATCATGTCTACAATATTTGCACCACCATCACTCCTTGGGGAGGTACAATATAATCCTTTCCTACACACAATCACTCAAGCTTGAAGAGCTACCGGTATGTTCTTAATTTGTTATACATCAGATGAAACTGCTAGTTACTCTCCATCAACATGATGAACATAATTAGCTTTGATGATGTCAGTGGGGCATATCTGATAAGCATATCTGACGAGCACAAGAATGGATAATGACATTTTTTGTGATTAGTGAAAGTGTGGCCGAGCAGGTTTCATGAAAAGAAGCGTTAGCAGAGAACGGTTACTGGCCGGTCTCATCCAGCTGCTAATCGCCTAGTGATTCTGTCATAACGTCTTGCATTTAAGAAAAAGAGTATTGTGTGTATATACATGTATGTGTATGTTTGTACATATGTACTATTATGTATCTATGTATTTACATGGGTATGTGTAGGTATGTTTATGTTATATGTGTTTGGGTATGTATATGGCATGAATGTGTGTAGTAGTTTGGAATGTATGTTTGTATGTATGTATGTGTGTATGTATGTATGTATGTGCGTATGTATGTATGTAGTATGATCTGAATGTATGTTTGTGCATATGTAGATATGTTTGTGTATATGAATGTATTATGTATGTATGTATGTGTGTATGTATGTATGTATGTATGTATGTATGTATGTATGTATGTGTGTATGTACAGTATGTACCAGTATTGTAAATTGCTTTATGTGTTAATACCTTTGTGTATAACAATGCCAATAAGATAATAAAACATGCAGTACAGAACATTATTATATAATTACATAAAAATTATATACATGCTTCAGCATGTTATTGTATGCAAGCATTTCTTTTCTGAGGAATTCATTTAGAATGGGATTTCCTGTCTTGTAAAATGTGAAAATTCCATTGACTGAGATAGACCTGAAACTGATTTCCATCCTGTATCAAAGAATTCCACTAATTGATGTATTATTAAAGTGGATTTGGTACTGATTAGCCTTGAGAGGAATTCTTATGAGTGCATGTGGGGGATATCCGAGAATGCCTGTGTAACATTGGGGTAAGTCGAGTTGGCTGCATATATTAATGTACATTCCTAGCTTGCCATCTGAGCAGACAAGCCCTGAGATCTGCTCCGAAATGTAATCATCGTTTATGTAAGAGCATTAGACAGTCCATTTCATTTCAATCGATTAGAGGGGTGGAGGTATGGTAGCTAAAAATAGCCCAGACAAAAAAAGGGGGACGATCCTTGAGATATTAGCAGAGTGGACCGTAATCTCATTCTGAAGCGCAGACGTCAGCGATGATTAGGTTAGGGGCTATTTGGGCTATTTGGGATCGGTTTCATGTCAGGGAGGGATGAGGCCGCATCAAATGTCATCGTGATCGGGGATGATTCGTGGTGCAGACAGCCTTTTTGCCTAGCCTCACCATCAGACCGTACTATTTTTGTGTCAGCTTTCCAGTTGCTTTTCCCTTCCATATATGGTTATTGGGGGTGTATTTTCTTCTGTTTTCTTTCCTTTTTTTCTATCCTTCTCTCTCCTTTAAAGTGTAAGTCCAGGTCTGTTTCTGAACAGTCCATTCACTAGATTTCACTAGATCTTCTTCCCATCCATCACCACTTCTTTTCTATGTTTTTATATTTCCCTCCTATTTTCCTTCCAAATTATTCATTCCTCCACTACCACTTTATCTCCATTGTCAATCACATTCACACGATTAACATAATCATCATTTATTTGTTATCTACATCGCTATCTCTTTGATTCTGACTGTTCTCCCTTTTGTCACCGCCATCTTTCTCATCTTATTCTTCTAGATGACAATTTATTAGCTCTTACTCATGTTTTTACATCGTACCATCTGACATCGTTTTGGTGTGAACAAACTCCATTTGTGGTTGCTGCATTTACATGTATATGTTGCCCAAGGCACTGCAACTTCTAGGTTATTGTTATTTGTTCTGGAGTTTTTTTTTTCATGTTAGGTACTAATAAGTGTGCTTTCAGATAAAAAAAATAATTTTACACTTAAACTTTCTAATGACAATGCAGTGTTTTCAAGAATAAAAAACGAAAGGATATTATGAGGGCATTTTTCCCCCCATCTCCCCCACCCCCACTGTTTCAACCACATTTAGGGGCTCTATGGGTTGTTGTGCCCCCGCCCACATGTATTTTTTTTATGCATCTTTGTATGATACATATTTCATCATATCTGTGTGCAAACTGTGACAAAAAGCAAAATAAAGGTCCATACATCTTAAGTGTAGAATACACACGCTCTATCTTCACAATATATAGGTTGTGAATAATGTAGATGGGTCCGTCGAGCAATTACATGCTAATAAAATCAGCATATCCCCTCTCAGCAGATTAGTTTCACCCTCACACCATTTCCTAAAAGCCCTCTACATTAATATTTCATGGTTCTGTGAGTTTGAAGATATTAGTCCTTTTTTAGGCTTAGTTCCGTGTGAACTTGTTTGGTATTTTGTGGTCAGCAAGGAGATGGATCACAGAGTGACACGTTTGGCCTCTATAGAGGACAATTTCTCTAGTGCCGTCCACAATTCCCCCTCATTATTTATTATTCTTTCTCTCTATTTTGTCTTTTGCTCTCTCTCCCTCTCTATCTCTCCACTTGCTTTCTCTCCCCCCTCTCTCCTCTCTCCTCTCTCCTCTCTCTCTCCTCTCTCTCTCCTCTCTCTCTCCTCTCTTTGTCCTTTCTCTCTCCTCTCTCTCCTCTCTTTGTCCTCTCTCTCTCCTCTCTCTCTCCTCTCTTTGTCCTTTCTCTCTCCTCTCTCTCTCCTCTCTTTGTCCTTTCTCTCTCCTCTCTTTGTCCTTTCTCTCTCCTCTCTCTCCTCTCTTTGTCCTTTCTCTCTCCCCGCTCCTCTCTCTCCTCTTTCTCTCTCTCCTCTCTCTCTCCTCTCTCTCTCCTCTCTCTCTCTCCTCTCTCTCTCCTCTCTCTCTCCTCTCTCTCTCCTCTCTCTTTTATTCTCTTCTGCCCACCCCCACTCCTTCTCTCTCCCCTTTCTCTCTCCCTCCCTGAATAATGAAGGATTATTTCTCTTTGATTTTATAAACCATTCATGTTGTATGCATTTCTTTCTTTTTTTCATTCTGTTATCTTCAGATCCTAATGTGGTATCATTCAAGGGTAGCAGACGGATCATCAGATCGATGCAACTACCTCTGCAACTGAAGAAATTGACTCCACTGCAATGATTATCGGCCAGTTATGAGAGCAACTTCCATCCACTCCATCCTCACACCCTGACTGCCAATCGGTCAGTCGGCCAGCTATTTAGGTAGACAAGGGGTCAATCGTCTTCACCGCTGACAAAGAATCGATTCCAACTGCAGAGTCCATGCTCCACCTCTTCCCCCCTCACCTTAGTGCCATCTGTCTGTTTAACCTAGATGTAAACTGCCTGAAACGTGATCCCACCCTGCAAAGAAAATCTCTCGCTGTCACACATGAGCGACGGCGGTCTAAGTCACGGGGAGAGCTCAACATAATGCCAAAAAAAGAATTGTCATCGTGAGAGAGGCTTCACAGTTTTTGAGATGAGGAGACAGAGAAGATGACATGCAGCTTATTCAGCCAACTCGTGGAGATTTTTTTGTGTGTGTCCTTTGCTTCTCATCATTACAAGAACTTGGAATTTGAGGATCATTTTCAAAATCCTCCATTAGATATGAGCTTGTAAAAGAGGATAGAATTAGTGAATTGAGACCTGTTTTCCATGGAATTTGATGCACTGATCTATCGACTTTCAACAAATCTGGAATCCTAAGATGTTTCTGGTGCTAGGTTAACTTGCACACACTTTTAAGGGGTGTTTATTTAACAATCTGACTGGAGAGGATTTTTTTTTGCAGAAAAATTTATTAATCCTATAATAACATCCAGTGAGAATGTCTATTTTGGGGTTAACTATTTCTGAATGAGTTAGTGATTGGCTTTTGATGAATGCTAGGAATAATTTGTATTATACTCATTGATGTTGCCATCTTGATTTGATAAGGATGAATGATTTCTCACATTGCCATTAAGATTGGCTCTTGATGTATAGTCCCCATCTCTATAGACTAATCACACTAACAATGGCCCGATCCACAAAAATCCGAACCGTGGTGACGGTGTTCGTCACGGCAACCATCACATACATGCTGATGCATTCGAACTGCGGGGACAAGTCGGAAAATGTGCGCATGGTGCCGGTCGAACCCCACGTCGTGTATGACGAACAGAAGCATGAATATGAGTACCACCGCGACATGCCTTTGATATTCATCGGTGGGATGCCACGGAGCGGGACGACGTTGATGCGAGCGATGCTGGACGCTCATGAGGACGTTCGGTGCGGGGAGGAGACCCGGGTTATCCCCCGCATCCTCAGCATGCGGGCGCAGTGGATCCGCTCCTCCAAGGAACATGCGCGGCTCCTCGAGGCCGGACTCACTGATAACGTTGTTGATGACGCCATCTCTGCGTTCATGCTTGAGATCATTGCTAAGCATGGTGAGCCCGCACCCCGCTTATGCAACAAAGACCCCTTCGTGCTCAAGTCCATGCTTTACCTCCATAAGGTGTTCCCCAATGGGAAGTACCTGTTGATGATCCGCGACGGCCGTGCCACCGTCCACTCCATCATCTCCCGGAAGGTGACCATCACGGGCTTCGACATCACCAACTACCGGGACTGTCTGAAGAAGTGGAACCAGGCAGTGGAGAGTATGTATGACCAGTGCCAGAGGGTAGGTAGGCGCTTCTGTCTACCAGTCTTCTATGAGCAGCTGGTCCTGCACCCGGAGACCTGGATGAGGAAGATTCTCACCTTCTTGGACCTGGACTGGGACGACGCTGTCCTGCATCACGAGGAACACATAGGCAAGCCTGGCGGAATATCACTCTCAAGGTAAATGGTCCTAGAAATCCTATTCTTAAAGGGAGTATACTGTACTGGGAAGACAAAAAGGCCTTCAAAAGGTGATCATGACCAATCTTCTTGCCAATGGTCTTAAATTCATGTATTGTCCATTTTAGAAACTTCCTGAAAGTTATTTGCCATAAAACTATCCACATTTGGAGTAATTAGTGATTTAATCACAAATCCTCAAATTGTTCGGGCCGAACATTTTGAGGATTTGTGATTAAATCATTAATTATTCCAAATGTGGATCATATGAAAGCAAATAACTTTCAGCAAGTTTCTAAAATGGACAATACATTAATTTTAGACCATTGGTGAGAAGATTGCTCACAATCACCTTTTGAAGGCCTTTTTTGTCTTCCCAGTACAGTATACTCCCTTTAAATACCGTCAAATTTGTCTACATTTACCACTATCTTTAAAAAACACCTTGGGCCATATTCATGAAATCATACAAGCCTATTTGGACAATACATGCATCTGATTGCATTTTCGTAAACTTTCTAGGCTTGGAAAGGTTGCATGAACATGGCCCCTGTCTTTTAAGAGCACTACCTTTGAACTCCTTTAGAGCAGTTTCCATGCAATTGAACATAGACCACCTGTCAATAAAGATCACCTGCCTATAAAGCCCACCTGTGTGTAAAGACCACTCACTTTGAATCCCTTCAGAGTAGATTGCATGTGATTGCACCTGTGTGTAAAGACCACTCACTTTGAATCCCTTCAGAGTAGATTGCATGCGATTTCACCTGTTTATAAAAACCAGCTGCCCATAAAGGCCACTTTTTCTGTTTCTCTTGAAAAATTCTTTGCAGACAGGCCAGACTGTAGTAAAATAATGAGACATTTTATGAAACGCATGGACTGCTTGGACAAACTCAACTCTCCAGGTTAATATCAAAACTAGGATAGTAGCATTCATAACCCATTGCTCACAGTTAGATTTTCTGGCTTAGTGAACTCAGGTCTAGTTAGGATTTCAAAATTTGCCACGGAACTTCAGTTACTATGGGGATGTGTTCTTAATTGTGTCTTAGAGATAAGGTATTTGAAGTTTATTCATAGCCTGTCGTCTATTGTCCGAAGAGCAGATTGTATGGGAGTCGTGCTGCTTATTATCTGAGTGAGAAAAAGCCAGCCCACACATATGCGGGGTCAGTAGGGAACAGTTAAAGAATGCTATGTGTGGTAACTAGCAGCTTGATTTCTTGTACAGCTTTACCATGAGTAATGACAGGGTTGCCCTATACCACCCACTGCCAATCCCGCTTTCCTGTCCCTTATAAAGTCCATAGCGGGTGTAGCACATGATAGATCATGACAAGACGGGCTGTAGTAGGACTCATTCACACTGAGATAATCCTATGCTGCAGCACATGCTGAGTTTGGAGATAGTGATCATGCAATGCTGCCCTACTCTGACAAAAGGAAGCAAGTGACAAATTACTCAAATCTGGGTTCTTGCTATTCTTAGATTGTACCCAGCATTCCCTACATACAGGCAAAATGTGGACAAGAAATATTCATCTTGCTGCGAGATATTCTAACATGATGTGGTGTTGCACTGATGCCAATGCAATTGAAAGACACATTTTGCTCATTTACAAGGAAAGTCTCTTTTGTTTGTTGCTTCCTTTTGTCAGAGTAGGCAGAATACACCTTAGATATCATCATTAACCTTGTGTGTGCCAAATGAAATGTCACTCTATGTTCTTTTTGATGTCCTTGGACTTGTGAAGGATGAAATCCAAAGTGCTGTTAATGAGTTAATGCAAGGGATTGCAAGTCTTCTACCTCTGAGTAGGCTCACTTCATCTGGTTCCATAGTGTATAGATTTGGAGAAGTCCATGGAGACATCCATTTGCCAACAATGGGCCTGCTGTGCGTGCAATTTGATAACAATTTGATAACAGTTACACGTATATATGTATATTTATATTTATATAAGAAGAAAAATATTTCAATTTTCGGTCATAGACCTTTATCAAGAATTTCTTGATAAAGGTCTATGACCGAAAATTCAAATATCTTTTCTTCTCAGTCGTTTCATCCAATTTGTTTGTCTTCACCTAGAAATCAGCTTTATTCTTCTTTATATATATATATAAAACGTGGTTCGGCCGTACGATCATCAAATCTGCAAATTTTATTAAGCTCTGTCCAGCTAGGTTCACCCCAGCCCGTGGTGGACCAATACAGGCACAGTATACAGGTCAAATGCACGTAAGCAACGCTGTGAAGGAAAGATTGGCCGTAAAAAAGGAGTTACGAAATGCAGTTTCAAAACAGTTACAATTATGCAAAAACAAAAATAATGAACCCCCTAAGGACAGTCAGGAAGCACTTGAACCAGGGTTGGGAAAATTATATCGTCCTTGAGTGGAAAATCAAGGTGAAAAACAATCTCCAAATAAGCAGACAAACACACAACTCTAGCCAAATTAAAGTAAGGATAACAAGCATCACCCCCTCCCCTCCCCTAACACTACCATGAC
This sequence comes from Arbacia lixula, assembly GCA_963669155.1. Classification (NCBI taxonomy): domain Eukaryota; kingdom Metazoa; phylum Echinodermata; class Echinoidea; order Arbacioida; family Arbaciidae; genus Arbacia; species Arbacia lixula. Next base: position 16,208,657 of record OZ022583.1, read on the forward strand.
TACCACCCCCCCCCCCCCAGTAGCACCACCCCCACCCCTAGTAGCACCACCCCTTACATATTATTTCACATGAGAGTGTTGCAAGAATGGATTTATAGAGGGGCGTTCACGTCAATGCAGACTCCTGCCGTAAGTTACGCTGATGAAAAAATGAATGCAAAGTGAAACATGCTGCTGTACACACACCTTTGCAACCTACTGCAATTATGCATTAATAGCGAATGAGGAGTTCAGGTACAGGGGACTTGCAGTGCTGCTGCAAACACTCTTCATGAATAAGAACTGGCCGTATTAACTTACCCCATGCTTTTTTTTTTTAAACTGCCAACCCGAACAATTTGGTATGACATGGTAATATGAAACAATCACAAAATTATTTGTTTTGTCCAATTCATTATTAAAAGAACATTGCCAACTAAGGTTGGATTGTAACGCAGATAATTTACTCTGAATCTCTTCTCATTAATGATATGAATTATAAATGTGTTTTTATGCCTCTGCAACAAATTTGCCAAATGGCACTGTGTTTCTGAATTGTCTGTCCCTCTGTTTGTCCGTCTGCATATTGTTTATACAACAATTCAAAAAGTTATTAACCATAATTTCATCAAACTTAGTACCAGGATGAATTTTGGCACAGCAATTTACTGATTAGATTATCACTTTTTGACATTATAACTCAATAAGTATTATCGAAACTACACCAAGCGCATGACAATTTGTGGCAAGGCAATTTACTGATTAGATGTTCACATTTTTTTTCTTACATTTCTCAAAAAATATAAAATAAACTCATCCCAATGTTCCAAAATTATATTACTGGCACTTTTTTTCTTACATTTCTCAAAAAATATTAAATGAACTTGTCCAAACATTCTAAAATGATAATGTGCGACAGGACAATTCAGTGATCTTTTGGATCAGATAGGTTAAGGTTAAATCCTAAGTTCACTTTTCACATAACAACTCCGGAAATGATAGATAAAAAATATGACAGGACAATTCACTGATTAGATCATAATAAATACATAGGCTCATCAGAGTGTCACACCTACCCCCCCCCCCCCCCCCCAGGTTTGCTGCCCCAGCCCTCAGAGTGTTGACCTCCCCATATAGGTCACAGGTCAAGGTCAAATCCTAAAATGCCATTTTTTTACACGAAAACTTGCAAAATAATCAACTGAGTTTCATCAAACTTGGTACAATGTTAATATATGACAATTAAGTAATTTACGATTTGGGTCAGATAGTCAAGGTCAAATGAAAATGTTGCTGTTTATGTGATTAATTGTGAAATATTGACCTAAATATTACATAACATAGTAGAATAGTGATTTAATACATGTTTCTCTCAATTTAGTTGAATGTCATACAAAATAGCAACATTAGAGGATGGAGTTCTACAAATATTAGAGATTTTGACAATATTTTAGTATCTTTGAGCAGAGGGGTTGAGGCATACCAGCCGACTGCACTCAGTCAGATTTCTCAAGTTGTAATTTAGTGTTGTTGTTTTTTCTTCTAAAATTGGCATTGATATTAGTGTGGTTTGTGTTTATGCACAAAGAAACAATGTTTTAGTATTTGGGGGAGGGAGGCCAAGTTTGGCATCTCCACATTTTATACACATTGACATACATCAAAGGCCAGGCATTCTTCTTATTTTATCAGTCAGTTGATTTTTTGGGCCAGAAAAATTATTTTTAAAAGCAAATTTTTATTAAAGGTGAGCAAACAATTTAATACAAAGTTTTAAGGAGAAAAATTGCCGCTTGTAAAAGTTGAGTGTGAAGTGGTCTTCCTTGTGTGGTTTCTTGTCCATTGGTGCTCTTGTGTTATCAGCTCTCATCTCTCTATTTGCTATCCATTAGTGAGAGTGATAGGCGGCCGCTGACTGACGCACAGTCATGTTCACACTTACGCTGTGCAGCAGGATTCAAAACGGGAAAATATAATTGCAATTAGGATGTTTTTCCATAGTGGAGGCGTGACAGATTTACTAAACAATTATGATCCTAATTGTACTCCTCGCCGTGTGTGAAGCAGATTGAGGTTTTATGAGGAGTGTACTTGCAGTTGAGGCCAAACAAATACACGCCAAATTTGTTTGTTCTTTCCATCATGAGGATGGTACCGTACATTTTATTGAAAAAAAAAGATGGGCTGTAATCTAATTGTGGTTTAATAGAGAACCACTGAAATTGAATTTGTCCTTTTAAAAATGATCGGTATTTACTGACTGCAAAGTGGGGAAAGTGGGAAAGAGAGCACTTTTGTGAGAAAAAAAAAGAAGAAAAAAAAAAGGAAATCCTGTCATGCTGCGTATTCATAAGTGTCAAAATTTGAATATTGTGTATGTATATGAGAGAGGACATGCACCAATCAAAGAGCTGCTGTGATGATATTGACCAATCATCATCCTCGCTCTCACATCCCTCCTTTCTAGGCGTATTCAGACTTTGGAAACATTTCAGGGGATTGGCATATGGGGGGGGGGGGGTAGGGGAGAACTATACTTTACCTTGTCCCTTCGATGCCCACTCAGAAACAGGAAACAGGTAGATCAAATGAAGTGACTAGTGTTCCATGGCTGTGTCAGTCAAAAGGAGCACTACTTTATTTAAATAGACAGTTTTATTTACCCAAGGTAACCTTATCAGTGATTGGGACACTGTTCTTCCCAAGGGCCCTGCTTGTCAAAAAAAAACACAATCGCACATGATATTACAATCATACATAACACATTGGTAACACAGCATAATCTTCACTGGCATTATTGACTATACACACATGCAGAACAAACATGAATTGCAGGAATAGGAATAGGAATAGAAGTAGAGAGCACAGGTAAAGAAATGTATTACTGGTAGATCAGATACGGGCTATGGGCTTCTCCGCGTGGGCAAGTTGCGGTCTCCTTCCTGATGTTGCCTGCAGCTGGCGCTGTGTATGCCCGTCCCTCTCTTGAAGCAGCCGACTTCTGGACTGAGGGATACACAACAAGCATTTGTGTTTCACTCTTGTTACAGTAATTTACGGTGTCAATCCCTCACTCGTTGTGTAGCTAAGGCCACTGCCCTGCTTAGTATTACCTGGTACTTGCTAGTTGTCTCTGACTGGCCAGGGCCTGATCTTTTGGTAGCATAGGCTGGGATGTGGTATCCCCTCTAAATGAATTCCTTTTGAGAGAGAGAGTATGACCATGAAGTCGCCCAACCTGTATGTAAGTGGCCAGGGTGAGGCATCAGCCAAGGCTTTTCCATTCAAGCCTGAGAGTCCCATTTTTGGCTCCTTCAAGACAAAGACTATCTGACCCTAGATTGTAGGGTTTGGCCAACACCTTTTGATCCAGCCATTTCAAGTCTGAAGATAGCTGCTGTGTCAGCTTTGTTTCCAGTGCTGGAGGCTGCTTGACCATCCGCCTTGATCATCCGGCTTGACCATCCCACTTGACCATCCGACTGGACCATCCAACTTAACCATCTGGCCTAATCATCCGGCTTGACCATCCTGAGATCCAGGGCATATGAGCTGTACTTTTCTGAGGGTGATAGGATCATTCTTGATAACTTTCTTCTCATCTCTTCCAGCTTTCAGCGATCATAGCTTCAGCGGCGGCTGAAGTGATTCTCCATAGCTGGTCTCTAGCTTTTCATGCCCTTAGGGTTAAAGAGAATGAAATACTGCTCCAAATCTCTTATAATAGTGATCGCTAGATTTTGGGAGGTTTTGGGCGGGTCGTCAGAAACCTAGAGACTAAAGACCAATGTGCGCTATGGTCCCTCTCTTTAATCAGTGCTATTCTAGCAATAATCAATAGGTATATTGATTAATTGCAGGATAGTTGTGAAATCAGAGCTAATTTTTTCATTTGCAAAATAGATCTTTATACCTGCCTATGCCCCACCCACCCCCACCACCATACCCTCTCCTTGCCAGCAACATGTGTTCACTTCCTGGGACTGATCACAGAAGGAGAAATCAACTATATTCTATTACACCTCGTGTGCACAATTCATGCCGACGCACTCAAACATGCATCATTTGTATAATGATGGCTAGAAATAAATTAAGTACAATTGTTCCAGACGAGAGAAGAGATTGAGTGGGAAAATTGATTTAAAAAAGATATGCTTGAGAGGCTGGAAAAATGTTTGTGTGGGAGACTTAAGGATTGCTACAACTTGTGGATCAGAGAATACTTACATTGATTTGTATAAATAGAGAATGGTTGTGGGTTATGTGGGAGGTTGAGGCGAGAGGAAAACAAAATAAAGCATTATAGGACGTAACATGGGAGAGAGTACTGATCTGTGATTGAGAGTTGTTTTTAAAAGCTTAAAGTGTGTAGGAGGCGGGATAATTATTCTGAATGGCAAGTGCATTCGTAAATGCAAGGATTTAGCTCTGTATGCTAATGAGAAAGGAGATAGTCATTGTGTGCAGAAGTGAGAGGGAATGAGATGTTCGTAGGTATGCTCCTTAAAGGGTAAACCAGACCTGTCGGCAAGTTGATTGATGTGAAAGTCTTTTTTATTTATTTTAATGGTATAGTGGGTCTGTCCCATCGCAGTAAGGTTTGATCGAATAGGTATGTAATATGTTCACATCTACAGCGGATACAATGAGCTTTGTGTGTAACATGTCATGACAACATTGGTGTAAAGTCACCAATTTAGCTTGGTGGCATGCTGAAGTCAATACCAGTGGTGCTGCTGTATATAGATACTAATTTACCAAGAGTAAAATAGATTTAAAACCCTTTATGTTACATGCATTTACATGTAACACAAATCACTTAAAAACCTTTTATTGGTCATAAATTCAGCACCCATGTATTCAAGCTGCATCTTGAAAATGAACTGGCTTTATTAATGTTTAGAACATAAATTTGTAATAGTCCACAAAATGTCCTTCAAGTTGATATCTAGTTGGCTCACATTTATGCATCAATGATACACACACAACCAACACAGCTACATTTTGATTAGATCAGGAAGGGTTAACAGGAAAAAGATATGACTGATATCTGTTTGTTGAGAGGCAGGATGGATGAGGGGTGGAGGGGGGGGGGGGGGGGGTTGGGGGGGGGGGGAGGGGAGGGAGATTCTTAGAAGGATCTTCTGTCCATGATATAGTGAGGAGCATCAGTGATGGATGAAGAGGGAACGGAAGTGTGCCGATAGTGCTTGTAACGGAATCTTTGTTTGCCCACCGCTTCGTCAACGTGTCTCTGTGAAGGTCTGACCAGCTGAGTACGACGGATGGGTGTCTGCCTGTCTCTGACTGTGTGATTCATTCTGGTTATTATCAGGGATACCAACTCTCAGGAAAATGCTTGAATATTGGACTTGACATGGGATATTTCCCCATATCTCATGCTTAAAAAAAGGAAAGTGTTCAATTTGATTCAACAATGGTTAATGAAAAACACACAAGTTTCTTGCCTCTGAGCTGAACGTGCAATTTAGAAATCATGTTTTATCACTGGTTTAACATGTGTGATTGCACATTACATTATGAAGAAAAGGAGGTGTAGGGAGAGAGAGAGAGAGAGAGAGAGAGAGAGAGAGAGAGAGAGAGAGAGGGGGGGGGGGGGTGAGAGGTTAGAAGTGAGGAAGGATGGGATTCAGAATGAAGATAAGAAGGAGAAGTAGGAGAGAATACTGGGAGGAAGATGAACAAAGGAGGAAAGATGAAGGATGGATATACAAAAGACAATATTTTGAGGAGGGAGAGAAGAAGGGGAAAAGCAGAAGTGAGATGAAGAGGAGAAAATGGTGGAAAACATCTCTACGAGAATAGAAATATGCTGTGTAGCTCGTGGAAATGAATCACGACCTTTTGTGTCAATCTCCACCTTGACCTTGAGAGCCCGACCGTAAAAAAATATGCGCAGTAAAAACTAGAGATGAGAGCTGGGGGGCCATCAATAACCCTCCGAGAGCATGATATCTGGAGGTCATTCATCATTGTACATGATTACACTCATGAACGCAATTAGAGATCATTCCTCTTGGCCATTCTATGCATGCGTGTACATTGCACACGTTCAGGGCTGACAACCGAGAACTGAGCAGAGAAGATTATGCCCAAAGGGTATAGCATCCTCAAAAGAGAAAAAAGGAGAGAGAAAAGCCAAATATGTCCCACGTACAGATGAGTTGCTCCAAGCTCCTAGCAAGTATACAGAGTATCCAAATGGGCTTGAGCAAAAAAGAGGGTTTAAGGGGCATTTTTTTAAAGGGAAGGGGTAGATAGCCAGGACAGACACATTCTGCCATGTCCGCAGCCGAATTTGATTTCAAGATCAGTTCAGTTCAGTTTATTTTCCATTAAAACAATTTAAACAACATGGCAGACATATACACAGAAATAATAACATCTGGAGAGAAGGGACATTAGACAGGGTTGACAAAAGATCCCCATTCTATACATCCACTGAAGCAAATCATTTTTTTACATGATGAAGGTAATAAGTTATAGTTCATGCCCTGAAATATCATTCTGATTAATCTAATAGCTTTGAAGTTATCGTTGCAGAAAGTGCCGTTTTAAGTTTTATTGGGACAAGCTGTAAAGGCCTGCTTTATGTATTGTTAGTGACACCAAACAAAAACAGGCTTAACTGCATGCTATATTTATTTTCTGAGTTTGTCTATTAACCTCTTGATTCTCGCTCTTCACTCACTCTTTATACAGGAAAGAGAAATCTACAGACCAGGTCATCAAGCCAGTTAACATGGAAGCCCTGAGTAAATGGGTGGGCCACATACCACCGGACGTCATCGGCGACATGCCCAGCCTAGCGCCGATGCTTGGCCGACTGGGCTACGACCCATACGCCCGCCAGCCACGCTACGGGGACCCGGACCGCTTTGTCATTGCAAACGAGGAAAAGATCGCCAACAACGTCGCGGGCTTTAACGAAAATCTACGAAAAGTTTACCGTGAGAAAGATGTCGACCAGCAAGTCGCCGCAGAAGCCAAAGAAGAGCAGGAAGCTGCTAATCCAAATATTAAAGACGAGCGGGAGATTGCGGGGAGAGACACTAATGTAAGAGCGCCCCCTCTTGAGAGGAAAGACCCTAGACAGTACGCAAGGGATAAGAGGAATCGGAGGAGAGAAGGACCATACCCGGTACCCGCATGATAGCGGGCCAACTTTAGATAGTAACACCTATATCTATTTTATTACTTCAGTGTTGAAATAAACTGTGATGACGTTAGTGAGTCGTGAATGCAAGGCAGGAACAAATCTTTCACTAAATGCTGGATGCGTTTCGTTCAAGAAAAACAAAATCCAAATGACATGTTACATTTTTTATGTGTATCAGAGCAGGACAGAAGAATCAACAGTAGAGTTATTAGAAGAAAATCAGACAAAAAATGCATGAGTGTTAATCACCAACCCTTCAGCGGTATCAATAGTTTACCTCTGAGCAAATCCAGACAATATGTTGTGTAAGATGCAGTCAGACTCTAGCAATATACCAGCAACCAAAATATGAATTTATGGTATTTTGAATCCTGGAGTTACATGAACAGTGCATGGTCACACTGTCATATACATCCCCAGAGTTTAAGAAAATGGCTACTTTTTGCTTCTAACATGCATTCCCCGTGAAGGTACAGACCACTACCTGGTAGGAAGCTCTGCTCATTCAAGCATTACCGTCGCATCATCATACGACAAATGTATATCTGTGGGTAATGAAATATTTCCCAGTTTGACTTAGGAATACTCAATGGTGATTTTTGCTGCTAATTTTGTTATTCTATTAAACGGTAACTATTTCGGTGATATTCTTGTTGCCTATGTGGGGAACTCAAGGAGTAACTGTGGTGGATAATTACAGATGACAATATCAGATTTTAGAAAACAATAAAACAACAATATTTGTTGCTTTATTCATAACTTTGTAATAGCATAATATACCTGCTTTATTTCTTTAAGTGACATTCTCCTATGAAGATGCTAGTGGATACATAAGGGATATGGATACTGCAATGTAAAAGTCAGTCTTTTATTTAAGTTGTATGATCACGTCATTCCTCCATGGCATTCACATTGCCTGAAAGAATCAGACTCCTCCTTTGATACCAGCTTTCAGTGAGACTGTTTGAGAGGAACTATGACCTTGATTATTAAAGACAGGGTGTCCTATTTGCGGGTCAAAACATTTTTTTTTTTAAAAGACACTATACTAGAACTTCCCTCCCAAATTAGAGAACTGGACACTGACTTTGAGGGAGATTATAGCGATGTCTAGGTTTTGAGAAGGTTTTGGGCGTGTCGTCTGAAACCTATAGCCTAAAGAGTGCTGTGTGCAATGGTCTGTACCGGTCTGCTCCACAGTACATATGTTCATTGGGAGCAGAGCTCACGTCATGTGCCAAGAGGGACAATATGATTATGAATGTTTACTATCGTTGGTACATTTCAAATGTAAACAAGCATAAGTTCTTCACTTTGTCTGAAAATATTTGTGAAGCCATGACTGTGAGATTTCATACACGTTATCTTTAGGGTATACTGCTGATTCCTGCTGAGTTTCATGACTTTGCAAATGGGACACTCTGTCTTCAAAATGTAGCAAACTGTTTTGATTTTATATGTTGGTACTCATTAAGGGAGTAGTTGTTGTGTACAAGATTTCTTATTATATAGTGCTCACATACAGCTTGGAGAACAACAATTTTTTTTAGGAACAACGAACACTTGTGTCTCAGGAATGAGTACCATTCTTTTTAAAAAAATTACTTGGCATGGATTATACCTGTATACATAAAAATTCCACCTCTAATGCATATTGAATGATTTGCCGAGGTGAATACTAATAATTCATATTATATAAATAGAGAAATTGTATTTTGCACATCATTCATTATTTATGATGATTTTTGTTGTGATCTTCCATGCAAGTTTTGTTGTGAGGTTAATGTGTATAGCTGTATGAGTCAGTGAATGTTGTCATTCGCGATTTGTTGATGCAATGCAATGCTAATTTTCTGTTTGTTGCTTCTTTATCATCTTAATGCCACCATTGCATCTGAAGGTCATCAGTTACAATGATTTGTTTCCCCTTCATACTTAATCTCATTCCAGGATTATTGATTTGTCTTGTTTTTGTTACTGTCAGCTGAAGTTAGGTAACATGAGGTACATCTGGGTGTGAATCAGGAAGACAGGATCTCATGGGCATCCCTAGTGTGCCCCCCCCCCCCCTCCACCACCACCTCAACAACCAACCCAAAGTGTTCCAAGCCGTTATCCATGTACACCTCAAGAAGGTAGACAGAAATTGTCTTTTCTAAATGGAATGAAAATATAATAAAGGGAGCTAGAAATAATGGCATCCAAACTTGTATTCAAAGGATACTATGCAGGCAGACATATTGAGATGGAGTGTTCTTTCTTTGTACCTCTTCAACCCTCTCATTGCTATTAGCATGAAGATGTGAGAAAGTCAGCACTTCTGCTTCTACTTCTGTAGTTTTGCACTTAAAATGTCAAATTACCCTATAGAGTAGCATCTTCTGTGGCAAAGAATGGGTTGATAGATTGAAAAAGGCACACTACAATAGAATGTCTGAGATGGTCCTTTCTATTACGGTACTCTTGTATATGTTAGACAGACTGCCTGCAAGGAGCAAAGATATCATACTAGCATGGGAGGGGAGAGGAGGGGGGTGGGGAAGCCAAGGGTGGGGGGAGAAGTCAAAGGGGGTGGGGCCCAAGGCAAAGTGTCCCATAATGCCCCTGCAGTCTTTGTATTCTGATCTCACCCTGGATGTACCAAATGTATTCTACCCTTCTTTGATAAAAGGAAGCAAGTGGCAAATCACTCAAATCTGGGCGATTGGTACTCTTAGATTGTACCCAGCATTTCTTACATATAGACAAAATCTGGAGAAGAAATATCAGTCTTGCTGAGAGAGATCTAACATGATGTGGTGTTGCATTGATGCCAATGCAAGTTACAGATATATTTTGCTCATTTCCAAGGAAAGCCTCTTTTGTTAGTTGCTTCCTTTTGTCAAAGTAGGGCAGTGTTGTCATTAAAGTTTCATCACTGTATAGATGTCAAGTGATATGAGATGCAATGAATCACAGTTAAATAATTATCAAAAATTCTACTTCCTCTCCTAATCAATTATTCTAAGAGAGAAATTTACATTTCAATTTTGTTTGTTTTTTATCATTTGTTAGTTGAAGTATTGTTTTCATTGTTGCCTTTTGTCCTGTATTCTTACATATTGTATAGGGCGTTTATTTGTAGTATTATACACATTTTACATGAATTATATCTACAAAGAGAGCTGTTGTAAAAGTGATCAATATGCAATGTGTTGTTACGAAAAGTTAGCATTATCAAATATTCTTGCACAACGTTCAGTTTTTAACATCTGTTAATAGCGTGAAAAGGTTTTTATAGATAGGAAATTAGCTTTCCATTTTGTAAGATTGGAGGAAAACCAGTCATTGTGAATCTTTGTGCGGTGAGTCTCAGTAATGAAATGTTCTTTGTGAGTTGAAGGCCTGGGCCTTGTTGCATATAGGTTTCCAATTATTGTAACTTACCATCAATGGTAACTACCATGGCAACAGCCAATGAGCTCTGATTATTGCACATGTTGCCTTGGTAGTTACCATTGATGGTAAATTACAATAATTGAAAACCTATATGCAACGTGGCCCTAGATCTCGAGGGAACCACAAACAATTTTAAGTTGGAACACACCTCCACACACTCTTGCCATGATTTCTCCCGTAGATGTTATGTAGCACAGGGTTTGCATTTTAAGTTATGCATCTTGTATGAAGTTGATTTTCTAGTTATGTGTAAAAATAGTAATAGAGTCATAGAATATTTATTGTTCACATGTCTACTTGTTCATACCAACATAAACATCGAATAGTGAGTTGCAATTGCTAACAACTTCACAATCAATCATTGCAAAGTTGCTACCCATTCCAACTCACTCTAATACAAAACCATCTCTGCTATCTTATGCAAGTTTGAGCCAGTGAATAGTTTTGCATCGATCATAGAGTAGCATTAGGTTCACACTAGCTACATTCAGTATTCATTGCAAGTTATGATCAATTTCTGTTGCAACTTCTGTGTGATGTGCAGATTAGTAATTGATGTAGCGATTGTAATGTGAATCGTAACTCTTTGTGATGCAGGGCCTTGATAACCAAAACATATACAGTGAAACCTGTCTATAGTGGCCACCCAATGGAAACAAAAATTGTGGCCTTTATAGACAAGTGGCTGCTATAGACAGGTTCTTTAACACATGATCTCACTCCGCGGGAATTATTTTAGTGGCCACTATAGACAGGTTGGCTGCTATAGACAGGTGGCCGCTAAGACAGGTTTGACTGTATATATAAACAAGCATAAGGATATGCAAATATAGGTCTTATAGGCAATTGAAATTGAATTTATAATTTATGTCATAGATATATCAAATTCAATTTATACAATTGTATTTTCAAATTCAATTCAAATTGAAATTATTGATTTGTTCAGATATAACATGCAGGTGGTTGGTTTGGTAATACCATCAACAGCTGATGGTCTGCGTGTGTTGTGGCGAAAGTCAATCTCAAGGAGTCATTTTACTGACTAATTAGTTGAACTGTAACAAAATCATTATGATTAGTAAAAAGCCAAAGAGTGTAGCACACAACAGATGCGCCATGACTGCAGCAATATGAAATTAATTGATATTTGATTTCATTGATCAATTTCAAAATGGCTGTTAAATATGCATTTAATGTAACAGGCATATGATACATGTTTGATTTTATTTGTTGTTAAGAGAGCAAGTTTTGTCCAAAAAATTAGAGTCTGTACTTATTTTTCTTTACATATTTCCTAGAATCTGATAAACCTTGAGTTGAACCTTTGAGGCTGAAGTGACAGAGCCTGCTTTCATGCTTCACTTTTAGTTTAATTTTAATTTTAGTTTTAATCAATTTATGATATGTTATGTGTTACCATCTATAATCACTAAGATGTACATATACTTTGAATGCAATAGAGACCTCAAAACCACGTTCATAGGTACTATTACTTTTGGAGGGAGGATTCACAGTTGTAAACTGTGTCATCAAGTTGTTTTTCCCGACAGGTTGTTGGCTGAAATTACATGCCTCACAAATTACTTGACATGTTTATTTCTGCAAGTCACTGTCGGGTTAGGAGTGTCTATGTAGTAGACTTTAAATTTCATGTTAGGTTCAACAAACAGCCATAAGTGAACAATGGTGTGTTCAGAAATTAATGTCCAAACTTCAGTTGTCCTTTGAGATTCATTTGTTTTTCACTAAAGGTTTTATTTGTTAGCTCAAGATGTGTCCTATGTGTGAAAAATACTTGAAAAAAGAAGTGCAGGGTTTGCACAAATTCGACTGTGTTAGTTTTATCATCTATACCAACATTATGGATTGATATTATGGATTGCTCCTTTAATTCTTGTCACTGTTTGGACCAGCTTTTTCTCAGGAGGGAGTACAAAAGCAAGATTTTTAGTGTAACTTTTGAAAGAAAAAAAAAGATTGGATTGCTTATTTAGTTATTTTGACCATTTACAAGTATATAGAGTATTTGAGAGAATATTGGAGGTATTATACACGGGCTGCCTGAGCAAGTGGATTGCAATGGCCTTATTCTCTACCTGGCTTATGATGAATTTACCTCTTCTGATAACTATTATAATTAAACATTTAATTGTAAGCACCAGGAGCAGCCCAAAACTTTCATAAATTCCTGTGTGTTTTGTGCTTTTATGCAAAGGAATACAGTCCTCATATGCTGAGTAGGTGAATACATTGCATTTTTAAGATTTTACCTTATGGACCTAACTGTTTGGCAGGTAGAATTTATGACATCCTTGTCGATAGCAAAATGACAGGAATGACAGGAGCTGTCTCTCCAGCAGTCTCATGGGCCATGTCTGTCTGTCTGTCTGTCTGTCTGTCTGTCTGTGTTAAGTTATATCAGTGAGGAAACCTCTCAGGTCTTGACTTTAATTATTGCAGTTGACTTTTTCTTCCTCAAAACCCCCAAACCCTCCCCACCCCCCCCCCCCCCCCCCCACACACACACACACAAACAAAAATGTCTGCAGGGCAAAAATATGAATTTTCAACTGATTTTTCAAACTCTTCCGCTTGTTCTTGTTCGTTCCCTCTTTTCCTCTCTCTCCATCTCTCCCTCTTTCTCTGTATGAATGTGCTGCAGGTACAGCTAGTAATATGTTGCCATTTGTAATGAGATATACATGTCAGTTTCAGCAGTTGAATTACAAGTATTGATATTTCATATGTGAGAGGGAACCTACCTGGGTCGAGGATACTGTTCAAATGTTCATCAGTTTGTCAAAGATATTTCATGTAAATTCTCTTGCCAAATGTAGATGTGCTAGTGACTTATCTAAATCACAATTGTGAGCAATTGCAAATTTCATCTTGCAAGATATTTTGTATGCCAATATTGAAATGTAAAGTTACAATCGCAAGATGAAATACATGAATCTGTGAGTATGATGACTGTAACAATATGTGTCTAAATGTGACTTGAGAGATACAATATTTTTATGCATTCAAATTTCTGATATTCTGCAATGTCCGCTGTAAACTAAGTTGCCAATAAGCAAATTAAATGTGAAGAGAATAGAGCAACGTACACTTATAGTATTTATGTACCAATTAAATGAAATCTTCAATGTACCATTGAAAAAGAATTATTATAACATGTGAAATGACTATTTTTGTAAGTTAATTCTAAATATTTTTTAAATGTAGTAATCTGTATTGAGTGACTGTTATGTGAATTAGATTGATAGTGTATGTGTCTATTATTTTGCATTGTTGTGTGACAAGCACATAATGTTGCCATGGTTACAATCCATCCTTTGCCAGTCGAGACAGAGTAGAAATCTGGAAGCCTTTTAAGCGTGTCTCTCTGGTGCCATGCTGATTAACAATAAACTTTTTTCTTGATGCAGTCTAGAAATCTTTAAACTTTGATGTCCTTTCGTCATTAGTTTGTCGTATACGTGTATTGTTTTGTTAATCTTGTGTGATCTTGTGTGTGTTCATGTGTGGTGTTCGTGTGTCTATGTCTGTGTGTGTGTAGGGGGGGGGGCTTGTGTGTATGTATATATATATATATATATAAGAAGAAGAGAAGAAGTTCAGGAGAAAAAGGGAAAAGTTACGTAGAGATAAATTTCTGACTGTTTCCTTTTTAAAAGAGAATAAACAATGCGTATTCAATAAAACACTTTTGAAATGCTAAAGTGCAAATGAGAAGGGCAAGAAAACAACATTAGATAAACAAGTTATATTATATTAGAGCATCCATTCTGTATCCTGATAGAGACAAAAAATACAAACACTTCGTGTCTATGACGTGGGAGATAAGTAGGGATAAATCGATGTTATGAAACGCTTTCTTCGCCGTCTGGGGAGTAGTTTTAATGCATGTCGGGACTATTTTGTGTTTTAAAGTGGAGGCCACCAACTCGTTTATGAAAGATGGCCAACTAGGCTTGGTGCATTGTGGTGAGTAGTGGAACAGATTCCCGGCCCGTTGCATAAAACATACCATTAATGGTATCTCTACCATCACTGGTAACTTCTATAGTAACATCGCTTGACATCAAATGAAATCTAAGGTTATCTAAAGTTATCATCAATGGTAAGTTTTATGCAACAGGACCCTGGACCCGTGATCAATGGAATGATGATCTGACGTGGCTCCCATTCTAGTTTGATTTCGGGATACCATGAAGAAATCATCACAAAACGTGATAAAATTCGGTAAAAATCCGGCTCCACATGATGATAGCAGAGCAGTTCTTCTATGATGACGGCACGCAATCATTACCACTTCTACTCATTCCCTTTAATTGAGAGACAAAATGGGGAAAGCGCGGAGGCGGTATATGCAGAGAAAAATCGAAAAGTGCTTGATTTGCAAATACAGACGGGCTGAAGTGGGGATGGAGTGTAGTACTATTAGCTTTCGCGCGAGGCGCGTCGGAGAGGCGTTTTCGCGGGAAAGCGAGAGTGGATTTGGAGAGAGCTTTGGGAAAAGGGTCGAGGGAAATAGTGGCGGTTCTGGAGGGGATATAATATACGTAATTAAGTCATCGCCGTATGAAGAAGGAGAGATAAATATCTCAAAACATGAAGAAAACAGAATTAGCATGCCCAAGCCGACCGTAAAATCTCGTTTTGGGGGAAGTGGGGAAACACCTTTTCTTTCCGACTTTCCCAATCTCTCTCTCTCTCTCTCTCTCTCTCTCTCCCTCTCTCTCTCTCCTTTATATAATTTAATCAACATAAAGATAATTAGGGAAGGAGGGGCAGGGACTTATACCGGACGAAGGAGAAAGCGATGCAAGGGTATCGGGTGGGGGTCAGGTGAGGGAAGGGGGTATCGAGTAATATTGTGAGATGTCTTGAGATGGAGAGAGATAAGGGGGTAGAAAGGAGAGAGAGAGAGAGAGAGAGAGAGAGAGAGAGGGAGAGAGAGAGAGAGAGAGAGAGAGAGAGAGAGAGTTGGTTTGGGCGGGAGATCTCTATCTCTCTGCTCGCCACGCCAAATCCCTTATTCTATTCCCTTTCCCCCTCAACACACACACACACACATACACACACACACACACACACACACACACACACACACACACACACACACACACGCACGCACACACACACACACACACACACACACACACATATACACACGCTTCTCCCCTTTCCTCTTGATTTGATTTGATTTATAATTCATGATTTCCAATAATAACAGCAAAATTTTCCCTTTGTGTGCCAGATAGCTGATGCTCCGTGAGATTTGTATGTACCAGAGGGAAAAAAAATACCCACATGGCTTATAAAATATTTATCGGGGAAATGAGTATAATAGAAATAAAGGGTTGTCATTAATAAGCCAAAACTTGATGCATAAAAGTATTTTACGTTATGTACATTGTACAATACAGTGTACATCAACTGAAGTTGTTGAGGAAAGTCAAAAAGAAAATGTGTGTGATAAGCCGAAGCTTTATGTCATGAAATATGAACATATTGATTACATCATATAATTGATTAAGTGAGAGAAGGAGAGGGAGAGGAAAGGGGGGCCTGCATGCACTACATTATTTTCGAATATATTAGAACATATTGGACAAAATGAAGGCGGTCATAGTCAATTTACTTATCGAAAAGTGGAAAAAGCAAATCAGAAATCGCCAATCATTGCTTTTTCGGTTTTTAAAACGGACAAGCAGAAAAGGCACTATATTTTTCGTTTTCACTTTTTTCTGTTTAGGGAAGTAAAAAATGCCTATCCGTAATGAGCGAAATAAAAACAAATATATACCGCCGCCATCTCGAGACACCGCTGAAATCTATGTGCATGAGGTGACTTTGGTTGGACTATTTCCTAAGGGAGGCATCGATCAAATTTAGACTTTATGGTGAGCCAAGCAGCAAGCAAAATGTAACAATTCCCAAAGATCCCTCTATCGTTAAATATAGATACAAAAATCCACTCGTTTCCTTCTAACGGCATGAGCAAATTAACAGGAATTTCCGGGAGGAATTTACGCTGCACCTCGGCCGTATCACCGCGAGACTTGCCCAAACGCACCACCTGGCTGCCCGCTAAAGCACAAAACGCAGCTGAAAAGCAAATGTCGCCTAGATTTTGCGCGTTGCGTTTAAAGGGTTACTAAATTAGAAAAATAAATTCCCACTAATCTATATTTAAAATTATGCACTAAAAACGAATTTCACATTCGTTTTCCGCAATGTAGTCTCATATTCACGAAAATTTTAAGAAAAAAAAAACGCACGCCTCCAGTGACGTATGAGAAGTCAAAATGCCATAAATGCCAACGGCGTAAATAAAATGTTTTATTCACGAAATTCAAACAATACGTTACCAATAGGAACCCCAAAGCTTGTCCGAGGTTTGTCTGAGTAGCAACAACTAATAGATTCAAAGTGCATTCCATTCATTGAATCTGAATGACAAGATACAGGTGAATGCAATAACGCGTTACTACGCAGTTAGGGGTAAAGTTGTGAATACATTACGAAAATGGTCTATTGTTGACTTCCGTACAATCTATGGAATTTTGACTTCTCATACGTCACTGGAGGCGTGCGTTTTTTCAAATTTTCGTCAAAATGAGACAACATGCGGCAAACGAATGTGAAATTCGATTTTAGTGGATAATTTTACCTAGATTAGTGGGAACTTATTTTTCTAATTTAGTAACCCTTTAACGTATAATAGGGAAACGTGATTAACCCTATACCTCTATGGATGACGCCTCGATTGCGCTTTGCGGCCCTCTGCATATGACGTCACGGATATTTTTTTTTAATGTGATGTCAGAGGGCATTGAGGGCAGAAAGTACTTTTTCAGAGATGGTAAAAATATCTTTGGTCACGCACAGTGCTCTTAACCAATCAAAGGGCAGGATTATTTCGTGAGGGATATAAAGTATAATAATGACCTATCAAGCGAAATTTAATTTTAAAGAATCTAAACACCTTTGGCAAAGGGGGTGGGGGGATGGTAGATTGGAACAGCTATATTCCATTGTATCTGTATATTCCATATGTATCTGATTTGATCGAGACAGGCGTAAAACACCTGCTCAACCAACTAAGTACCAAATCTTGAAAAGTACTTTTGAGTTATTACACGGTGTATGCTCCCGTGGGATCGAAAGTGTTAATAATGGGCAGGTGCTCGCTATGGCGCATTGCATGTAATGAACTTTTGTTCACAAGTGTTTCACATTTATCATTTTACTGTTTTTCTATAAGGAGAAAGGTTGATTTGTTTAAATTGGTTAAGATAACCATTTTCGTTATGTATGCACATTTTATTCATGTACTTCAAACAATACATTACTAAGGGTAACCCCAAAGCTTGTCCGAGGTTTGTCCTAGTGGCAGCAACTAATAGATTCAGAGTGCGTTCCATCCATTCAAATTGAATCACGAAATACAGGTGGATGCGATAACGCGCACCAGGCAGTTAGGGAAAAAGTTGTGAATACATTACGAAAATGGTTTATTCGTGATTTTCATGAAGCGTCCTTTGACCATGGATCTAGCATGGATGGACTGCGCTCGGATAGCATTCCTTTGATCTATGATGACCGCCGCCTCATGAAAATTCAAGACATTCAGGTTTTTTTTTTTTTTTTAATTTAGCTGTATTTCTAATTGGGCAGTGCTTCCTCTGAAAAACAAAAGAAAATCTGTTTTGAGAAATATGTCAACCGTTCAGCCTTCGCTGGGAGTTCATCGCTGATCTTTTTACACACACTGTGAATTAGTTTGGGGGTGAGCGAATGAACATTTTGATAAAATTGTAGAAAGGATTTGGTCCGTAACTTTTTTGGACACCTCCGCACACGAATTTGAGGTTGTTTCCGTGGAAGGTGAAAGACTGAATAAACGATTTACCAGATATTTTTAAGGAAATATGATTGCCCAATGTGCGATATGGAGGCATTTCTCTGACATGTTTTCTACAGTATTCTACTTTTATCACAAAACGAAGATGTACTATTACTGCACATACACTTTAGTACATGAAGTGATTCTGGAATCTTCTTCCCATACAAAATACATATTCCTTAAAATGCATCCTACATTTTGTCATGCTTGTTTGGCGGCGGATCTCCCTCGATCAAAGAGCCAAACGCGTAAAATATTCCATTGTGATATCAATGCACGCGACTGCTGTAGGAATAAATTATACTTCGTGCTGACTCCATTCCTTACACCTGTATGTCATTGACATTAAAAAGCTGTGGATTGGAATGTGAATATATCTATAAATTACAAATGACAGTATAAGGTGAAGAAAGAAAAGAAGAATTCCTCGGGAACACTATCATGTTCCACCTTTGTACTTTGAGTCTGCATCCGTCAACATCTTATCAAGAAGGCTAAAGTACTTACCCCGTTTTTATCTGTAAGATAAGTTTAATCAATTCGGAGGGTTATTCACCAACTTGTAGCAATGTACATGGATTACTCGTTTCCAAGTAGATTAGGCATTAGTCAAAACGGGGGGGGGGGGGGGGGGCGATTATACATGAACCCCCCGAGTGGGGTATTTCTAGTAAGCGGGGCTGCACCCTTCCCCCCTCCCGTTATCTTCGCCGCTAATGTCGACTTTAGTTTGCAGTGTGAATGACTCGAAGTTAGTTCAAGAATGTCTGCCACCGTATCGGTCATCTGTGCAGTACGAGCTTTGGATACTGACTTGTAAAATCTCATATTTGTTTAATCATTCGACTGGCATATCTGGGAAGTTTGTTGACCGTCTTCCGTCTCGGAACTGCAATGCGACTCGTGGACATTTTAGAGATTGTAACGCATTAAGCGAGAGCTAGACGGTGTTCACTCATTGTCTGGACAGAGTTAGTTTATTAGTCGCACATCGGTGTCATAATCATTTCGGGGCGCGGCGGGCATTTCATAAATACATTCTACTGCAGCTAGATCAGAGCCTGAAGTAATTATTGTAGGTAAGTCCAGAAGAGAACAATGTAGGCCGAACTTTTCTGTATAAAGTAGATGTAAGGTCGTGTCGTGTGTTCGGATGAAGCTAAACTTCGTACTGCATTAAACCTCTTTCGACAGCATGACTTAGAAACTGTCAAAAAATGTATTATGCCTGGCAATAGAACAATTTATATTCATTTTTAACGTTAAACGTTAATAGGAAAACTAGGATAGTGTTCAATTGCCAACATGTTGGCGAACAGGTCATGAATAATGTATGATGTGACGTCATACGTCACCGTATATTACAGACTTCGTTCAGGGTGCGCGCATTGTATTAATGTTGCCTGCATATTAGACTGCGAATAATCACCGCCTCTTAGATTGTATCTATATATATATACTTGGTGTTTAAAAACTTGAAAAATAAATCATAAGTTACAACTTGAATTAAGGTGAAATTTACACATGATAAAGAGAAAGGGTATCACTTGCTAAAGTAGGTTCCATTGATTATTTTCCTTGTAGTAATCTTTGGAATACTAAATAACATTTTTACTTTTGGACAAATTTGTTCCTAACAATGTGTATTACATGTAGATGATTTATTAATTTGATTCAGAACATAGTAATGTTATATTCCGTCTAGTATAGATATACACTCTCAGTATTTGTCCTTAAACATCTTTTTCAATTTCAATCGGGGTCTATATCCCTGGAATGGCAATGCAACACTTTCTTTCACATTGCTCAATACATGCCATGTGTTTACTGCGCAACATATTACATGCGAAATAAACATTAAACGTGATTACAAATTAAACCAACGTATGATGAGAAATAGAGTCTACTAATCTTAAGTTAGACTTATCATTGATCAATTAAATCGTTCAGCCACCTCATACATATCTCTCTAATTTGAAACAATTTGCATAATTCCTTATAACGGTCATGTTTGGCTAAACTCAAAATGCGACCTTCAGAACCATGGTGCGTTTAGTGATAAGAAGATAACTATTATGCATACTAAAGAATATTTACATTAAATATGCAACATAGCGTTTCAGATTCTTTTCAGATGAATCCTCTTCTAGTTATGAATGACACAATAAGGTCAGGAAACCAGCTCTGACACTAAGCTTAAAAAACCCCCTCGTCATAGAAGTGTGTATTTGTGATATTTGTGCTTGGTTTTGTGGATACACTATGAAGATATCGTATGTTTAATTGTGTCGATCTACAACATTTTCCAACTAAGTTCATGTGCATATACCGTATTATTGATTTTAGCTCTCTTGAGTTACAAAGGACAAATAGTGTAAACAAATCTCCTTATACTGAACCTTTATTTCTTCTATCAGCTACATTCAGCATGGCTTCTAAAACTGAGCAGAACGTTGCGAAGCCAACATCCCCTCCCCCACCTCCACCGACGCCAACACCACGTTCTACACCACCATCACCATGGCAACCCAGCCCAGCCTCCTCGCCCTCCTCCCCCTCCTCATCACGTTTCCTCAGCACGCGCATGCAATGGGTGCTGATCATCCTCCATTGGATGGTAGTGTTTGGACCAGTCCATTTTGTGACGGGGTTGGTGCTGATCATTGTAGCACACATCATCTACGTGATCTTGACTATTAAGCGAAGTCTGGGGACCATGCCGGTCAAGTTTAGAGATGAGAAGGTAAATGAGCTTGGACCAGAATCGAGTCTTATTTTAGCTTAAAAGAATATAATTTTTAATTAACTATCAAAACCAAAATTGTTATTTCATCATATCTTAAATATCAATCTAATATTTAATATAAGTGTTCATATTATTGGTAATAGTGGTGGATCTAGGGTCATATTGTATAAACATTGCTAAGCATATGAATTTGTTAAAAGGCCTGGATTTGCCTGCTTTGTCTAGTTGGGTCCTTACCTTGCTAAGCAGTAATTACTTTCCCAGTGGGTTGAGCGTGCTGCCTGGAGCTGCTTTCAAAAGTTTTATAATGACCAGCTAAGTCTAGCGTGGGAAATAGTATGCATGAAACCGTAATAGTGCTAGGTACATAAAATAAATTTTTAGTTTAGAGTTGATATATGACAACTTTAAGAGCAACTCTATCATTCTCTCACTGACTGCCAAAGTGCCAATATGATGAGAAGAAAGGTTGAACTGGAGGAAGTAGGAATTAACTTATAATTGCCAGGCGCAGAAAACATTTTTTTTTCGGAATGAGAGGAAGAAGAGGAACCCACTGGGCATCTTCAGTGATATTTAATGACATGGTAGCCCATTTGCAAAAGTCTTAAAATTTTGGGAAGGAATCAGCAGTATACCCTTACCGATAAAATTTCACAGTCATGTACATTCACATACCGTATTGAAACGCCCCTTCTGGTATCCTGAAACCGATGAAGAACTGGACCCAAGATTATTGGCACTATATGATTTACCATTACTACCTTTAAGACAAATTGCATGTCATCACTAAATATGAGACACAGCAAGCAAGCGAAGACAAAAGCAATGCTAACGATAAATGTTGTATGCTGTTATTCTTGATTGGTCACTACAGAGTAACAAGAAGGCGCACTATGACGTGGCCATTGTCGGAGCTGGTCCTGCGGGGGCCACGCTGGCCTACTACCTAGCCAAGGCCGGTCGTAAAGTCCTACTCTTGGAGAAGAAGACTTTCCCAAGAGATAAGTTCTGCGGCGACGCGGTTTGCAAGACTGGCGTGGAGATCCTGATGGACATGGGTATCTATGATGACCTCATCAACCAGAAGAAAGCTCATGTGGTAAGAACACACGCATCTATCTGTTATGCGTCTTATGAACTATTTAAATCAGCCACTCTACCGAGTGTCCCCAAAATGATACTTTTATAGAAGATGCCGAATAAAAACAATCGTTATCGATACTGCTGCTCTGTGGAATATGTGCCTTTTATTCTTTCTTTTTTTCTCTTTATTTTGATTTATTGTTAAAGATTGTGTGTGTTTGCAGGGGAAGTTGAAAGGAAATTCTTACAATGAAGTAAAACCAAGTTGCGATTTAAACTTAGATACTTGTGGATTAGTTTGAATAGAACTAATGTTTGTCTTGAAAAGATATATATCTTGACATATATCTTATCAAGACAAACATTAGATATGATATGGTATATTTCTGGAACTAATCGAAATTAACTATTTTCTGGAATGGAGCTATACACTGATCTATGTCTGGAATGGATCCTAACAGGTCTATGTCTGGACTGCAACAATGATGTAGGCCTATAAAGCACTCCACTCCATACATCCATGATATGACCTATTAAGCCTTGTCTGAATTGGAATTGTCTCGTCTAGATTGGACCTATATGTCCTGTCTAGATTGGCCCCATATGTCTGTTGTATATTGGATCTATATGTCTGGTGTATATTGGACCTATATGTCTGGTGTATATTGGACCTATATGCCTGGTGTATATTGGACCTATATGACTGGTGTACATTGGACCTATATGCCTGGTGTATATTGGACCTATATGCCTGGTGTATATTGGACCAATATGTCTGGTGTATATTGGACCCATATGTCTGGTGTATATTGGACCCATATGTCTGGTGTATATTGGACCCATATGTCTGGTGTATATTGGACCCATATGCCTGGTGTATATTGGACCCATATGTCTGGTGTGTATTGGACCCATATGTCTGGTGTATATTGGACCCATATGTCTGGTGTATATTGGACCCATATGCCTGGTATATATTGGACCCATATGTCTGGTGTATATTGGACATATATGCCTGGTGTATATTGGACCCATATGTCTGGTGTATATTGGACATATATGTCTGGTGGTTATTGGACCTCTATGTCTCGTCGAGATTGGATCTAAACTGACCATGTCCACTTCCTGTCCATGCAGGCTGATTCTGGTGGGCTAGTGAGCCCAGGAGGCCTAAGCTACATTGGCCGCAGCCTGGAGATCATGGGCGATATCCCAGCAGCCATTGCCTGCAAGCGCCTCCACCTCGATAACGCCATTGCCATGGCAGCCAAAAAGTGAGTTCATCGCGGAGTTCCATTCCCCATGCATAAAACAAATTCTTGTAATACATCTGGCATCTATATAAGAAGTGAATATTATATGACATTGTGGATGTCAAAACACCACATAATAGACCTATTACGTGTTTAATTCCGAGAAAGCATACCTATTGAATCTTGGGAACGTGCATGATTAGACACGTCATTGTCGTTAATTGAATTGCTGATTCAATTTGTAAAATGTATATAAAGTCATGACCAGAGCACCCCTTCTTTCATTATTGGACAATGTAGCAGGGCAGCGTCCTTTCGGCTGTACTGCTAAGCATTGTACAGAGTGAGTCAGAAAAGATATTACACTTTCTTACATGCCTATATTATATAGAAATACAAGGATAAATCATAATTCTTGTACCAGTTTCAGATAGAGCTATTCTTCCAGTCCTATTTGATAGCACATTGTGTGGGGAATCAGTAATTAATTTACTGGATAGGAACAAAATAATGGGGCTGGGTGAAAACCTATTTGCGCCAATTTCAACAATGTCTTGCCTGAGTTCGCTTTAAAAGCTTGGCGCAAATGGGTTTTGACACTTTTTCAAACAATATATGTTGTGCACTCAACCATAAATAACAACAACACTGTAAAAATTTTTACCAAATTAAAAAAGAAAATTTACTCTCTCCATACATGCTAGAAATTTTCTCTGAATCCCACATTTTCTTACTTAATTAAATACTTAATTTAAAAAGTGTAACATTTTTTCTGACTCACCCTGTATATTCGACTGGGTTCAATTTGAGCCTCGTAATGTTGGAATGCTGTTCTTACAATGTGATCATATACGTAAACATAAAGGATGCTAACATTATTCCATGTAGTTATATGTTCCTTGGATATTTCATCGTGACAGTGTGTTCAACATGCCCATAATGCCATTATGAACTGAAAACAAAGATGCTAACACAATTTAGGTAAAAAACACACAATTTGAAATCGTCAATTCCACAAGAGCAAAATAATAATGTAAAGCCTGCATTTTACCCATAAACGATGAATATGACAAATCCGAGCACATTGATCGTGCTAAAATGGCATGGAATATGATGCTTATCTATTTCAATAACTGTATGAAGAAGTGGGCTAAGAAGGCCTTTTAAAATGATGGAGGATTTCAAGAAAGATGGCTCATAAAATCAAACCAATGAAAAGAGTTGTATAAATACATTGAATAGGTAAGAATACATGTATGTATATCTATTTATCGAGACACACGCATATATATATATATATATATATATATATATATATATATATATACATATATATATAATATATATATATACAGCTTTGGCAACTCTTTTATTTAAATATTTTGTGAAAGAAATTGATGCGGAGACATTTTTTCGGCATCACCAATTTTTCCAAAGGGTAGATAGCTCTGGGGAACCTTGATTTAAGCTGCGCCTACCATTGTTCTCTTCATCAATTTCTTTCACAAAATATTTAAATAAAAGAGTTGCCAAAGCTGTTGTATATGTATAATTTCACACCTTATATATATATATATATATATATCTGTGTGTATGTTTTTGTGAGTGTGTGCGTGCGTGTGCATGTGTAAGTGTGGGTGTGGGTGTATGTTTGTGTATGTGGGGTACATGTGTCTTACAACGCACATCCGGACAGCTACGTGACTTTAGTATGATGCCTCGTAATCTACACATTATATCAAACTATATAAAACAGAAATGTATAATTTCGTAATCACACTATTTGACTTTCCTCATTGAAACTTTTATCCCCATTCTTCCTTTTCTTCTTTCTTTCATGTCTAATTTGCTTATAAGAAAATATTCAAGAAAAATTGTATACACAAAGATTAAAAAAAAAAATGAATCATCTGAACGTTCGTTTATTTTATCGCGTGTTAATGTCGCGTTAAATTGAATTACAAATATTGAAAATTACGCTGCATTTTGTAAAAACTTTACAACAGAGCAAACATTTTAATGAAGAAAAAATGGTAAATTGGAAAAGGAAAGGACACGCACTGCCCACACCTTGTAAAATTTGAATCCGATTTAATGAGTTTTAGTTAGGCTGTCAAATTTAAGCGGGAAAACCTGTATTTTATCAAATAACCCCAAGTATATGCAAGAAAAAAAAATCTTTTGACTTAAGGCCTATGTTTCCAACTTGAACCATTTGCCTTTCTGCCAAAGATGTCATCAATTCCAATCCATTCATCTCTGATCGGCCATCGTTCTCCTATAGAGCTGGTGCCGACCTGAAAGAGAACAGCCCTGTGTCCGATGCTACGCTCGACGAATCAACTGGTCTCTGGACCGTGACGTTAGAGGGCGGTAGTCAGAAGTACCAGTGCCGCGTGCTAGCTTGCTGCGACGGCGCGCCGTCTACCCTGGGCACGAAGCTAGGACTAGTGACTACTCCGCCTCAGGGATCGTGTTCCCGGGCCTACGTGGAACCGGGAACGCACAGGTTTAAGGCGGATGGGGTGGTCATCTACAACAAGGATATGCTTCCAGGTATTAGGGATTTTATACTTAGAAATTCTCCTAATGCCGATGGCATATTGGTATTCATATTTGTTTTAATATTTACATTTTTAATTGATCAATGCACGTTTAAACAAATGATGATACACTAAATTTGGGCAAATATATCATCTTACACGTAACAACCCTCCCCAAATGCTTAACATATATCCAATTAATGTACATTGACCAAAGATATGATCTCTGATCTTTGACTGAGCAATTAATTAGTAAGTTCCGAATTTGTTGCTTTCAAATTGGCAAAACATAAAATGATCTCATTTGAAATGATTCGATTTTGCATCGTGAATTCAAGCAATGTCAAAAAAATAGACTTTGAGAAGAAGTAAAGCCAATTTCAAGGTAGCCATTGCAGAAAAGCCTAGAATAAAAAAATATGACATATATATTATTTGAAAAGGAGTACAGCTAGAAATGGTATAAAATGATTAGAAGCAACACAATATCACACTTCAAAATGGAACCAAACGGATGCTCTGCAGCTTTAATTTTGTTATGAATTGGTAACATTCAAAGTCAAAATGAATGCTTGTGTAATCCTTCCACATTTCCATTCCCATCCCAGGATATTCTGCCTTATTCCGCCACCCAAACAACGAGCTGAACTATTGTGTGTACCTCATCCCCGGCAATCCTCAAGTTGGCAACGATGACCTGCCATACTGGCACAACCATATCCGAGAACATGACCCCTACGTCAGCCGAGCTCTGGGTCCCAACGCTAAGATAGAGAGGATGAAGGCTGGTGAGAAGGAAACATACCTTTTGGAGGAATATCACGGGGGAAGTCATAAACAAGAAATGGGAATTATTCATATCAGCTAGTTCAAACGCATCAGTACAGGCAAATGCCTGGGCATTAGTAGATCTCAAGGGAACTTTTTGGGGGCTTAACGCCTACCCCCCCCCCCCCTTTGATATCATAAAATAATGGGGTTGATGGGGGGGGGGGGGAGGGGTAGGTGGTTAAAAAAAATACAACCACTAAAAATACTCCCCCCCCCCTCCACTTGGCAAAAAGCTATGGTGATTATTGATGGTTATTTTGCATATGAATATTGCATTTCTTTAAATGGGCATGTTTGTTAATGTAAATGGTGATTGATCATCAGAAACCCTTTTTTCCCCACTAATGCCCTCTCCCAATACATGCACACACAAATTACTTTGACTGTCCCACTTACTCATTTAACCCTAACCAAATTAAAATCATACTTTTGCATTGTAGAAAGTAGTCCTATGTTTGTTCCATCTTTTCAGCAAGCTTAAGATTTGGAGGTGTGCCCTGTTCCTATGGCAACCAGGTCATCTTGGTAGGAGATGCAGCTGGGATGATCGATCCAATGACAGGTAAGGTAGTTGTACAGGTCTACTCAAGGTAAAGTTCCACTCAAGAATGGGAGTTTTACACTCTGTTCTCTAATTCTCATACATTAATTAATGTATGAATACATTTATCGCAATATCTTCATGAAAGCAAAGCATGAAAATGGTATTACACAGAGGCGGCACAGCTATAAGTGGGTCTGCACAAATTCTGTGCACAAGGTCACTCTGCACGGTTTAAAGCAGCCCAGTGTGTTTCAATCACGCCATGGTTACCGCATGTACAGAATTAGAACCACAAAAAGAAAAGTACATTCGTTTTATGGGATGAGCAACAACAAGAAAGTATTTAAAATTTAAATATACAGGCATTGTATTTGAACCTTATGTGGAACCTGTTCTTTCTTTTGTGAAACCTGGTTCAAAACAATCCACATGTACTAATATAACAAGGTCAGATTGAATTTTGCGCTGATGTTGCACATGGTGAATGTTTGAATGTCTCATGCTGTGTGTAGGGGAGGGGATTCACCTTGCGATGGACGGAGGCCGTCTGGCTGCAGGATTTCTCGACAACGCCCTCACACACGGTAATGTAGACAGGGAGGTGATGGAGATCTACCATCGGATGTGGATGGACAAGTTTGGCTACGACTTCAGATGGTGAGATGGGCCTCGGATTGAGATTATGATTAAACAAATATTGAGTAAAGAGCTGTAAAGGAGGATATGATGACTTAAATTTTAATTCTATGTAGATATGATGGCGTAAGGAACCCGTGATGATGTAAGAAACTTATGCAAAATAATAATGGCATATAAAAAAAGAATCTTTGAGGTTTGCTTGTAAAAGATTTCTCTCGGTTAAAAGGATAGGTGCTGTGGGCAGATGACGCGGTCACACTACTTCTCATTCTCACTCAGTCTCATTGAGAAGTGTACATGGTGGGAGGGAAAGTCACACTAATTCAATAGTTATTTTTATAAGTGTGAATGGCCCCAACAACTGTATAATGATGATTCCTTTGTTTGTTCCTGAAATGAGAATAGAATAGGACTTCATTTGTGATCATGGCAGATCATGCTGCGGGTCACATCATCTTTACCACCCCTTTCGCTTATCTTGAACAAATTCCCTGTTCTGCCGCAGGTCTGGCTATATCAGTTACCTACAATACAAGTTCCCTATTCTGCTTGATGCAGCTACCGCAGCGATTATCCGTAAAGGTAAGAAATAAAGATCAATGTTTATTATGATTAGTCAAAACAAGTGAAGCTCTTTCTATCCACCAAGGAAAATAATTAATGTCAGCAGTTAAAAGGATTATGTTAATGCTCAAAGGATGATTATAAAAAGAAATTTCCTTTTTTGTCAGTGAAATTAATGATTGGAAAAGTTGCTAAGGTATGTAAGTCCAATCAGATCATTTTTAAAAACACATCCTTCACAGCAATATATGCCAATTTTTCTTTCATAATTCTCTTTAGAATTGGCATTTCAAAACATTCCTTCTAATTACAAGTTATTTTTTTTATAGAAACATATCCTTCACAATATATACCAATTTCTTTAAAAATATTATTTAGACATGGCTTTTACAATCATTTCCTTCCAATCACATGTTAATTTTCCATTCCATTGTATTTGTCTAATTTTCCTGTAACCTTTGACCCCAACCAGGTGATTCCTTCATGGCCCAGTGGGCCGACATCATGACGGGACGGGTGCCCAAGGTCAACCTCCTAAAGCCAGAGTTTGTAATCGTCGTCGGCTTTGAGCTCGCAAGACTCTCGCTCCAGCGGTTAATCGGGTGGGGAGAGGGGAGGAGTGAGGAAGGGGAGGCGACGGAAGAGGAGGCGAAGAAAAAGGAAGAATAAGGAAAAGATGTCAAGAATATATTTTGTGTCCAGCATGAAGCACCTGAAACTTATTCAGTGCGGAGTATCATAGACTCTAGACTGTAGAGTGTATTATGTTTGTTCCTTAATGCTTCTACACTTATGACTGAGTCTGTACACATAAATACAACAAAAAAAGTAAGTCCCCCATTAGCAAAATAGCATAACTTTTTATCGAAGAGGTTTTGGGGCGAAATGATATGGCAGGATTGTTCCCTACCTTATTGACTATCTTCTATGTGAAAATCACATTAATCCGATTAAGTCATGCATGAGTGGGCAAATTTTAAAGGCAAAAGTGTCACTTTTCAAAAGTCACAGGGGTAATTATTTATGCCGTTTTAACAGTATATTTTGGCAATTTTTGTGTGATTTTTAAAGTGCATTCACTCAACCATGACATGAAAATAACTTCTTATGTTTACATAAGAGGTCACGTTACATTTTTTTTCAAAATATCCAGATTTTTATTTTTTCACCAAAATAAAGTTTTTTTTTAAAGTTTCAAACTCGAGAGGGCTGAGTATTTGTTAAATGGTGCTCACTCAACTGGAACAATGGGTTTAGTGTTGGGATAGGTGTAAGTGCATCAAGAGAAGGATGATAAACATTGAAAGGATATAGATTATGCACCAGAAATGGAATTCATCAAAAATTCATATGATAGAATCCAAAAATTACCTTTGTGAATTTTGAAAAGTGACATTTTTGCCTTTAAAATGTGCCCATTCATGCATGACCTATTAGATTAATGTGATTTTCACGCATAAGATAGTCAATAAGTTGAGAAACAATCCTGCCAAATCATTTTGCCCAAATCCTCTTCAATAAAAAGTTATGCTGTTTTGCTAAGGGGGGGGGGGGGGGGGGCGGCTTACTTTTTTGTCATTTACAATAAATAAGATTTTGTGTCAGTTGATCAGCAGTGGTGTGTAGACCTCAACAATGATCGCGGTCCATAACAAATGACATAAGAGAATATCCTTGGTTGACATTATAACATAATCCTCTGTAGAATACGTCCTTCTATAGAGGAGAGATGGAGAGAAAGAAGGCAAGTCTGTGTATCCAGACATAGTAGTGATTGAGGTATGGAACAAACAACAAAAAACAGGAGCCTGCAGCCTTGAACCTAAGCTAAGGTTTCAATTCTGAACCCTGTTGCACAAAACTTACCATTGGTGGTAACTTTGCTACCAATGGCAATTTCTATGGAAACCTTGAATTTGCTTGGCAGTCGAGCGACGTTACCATTCCCATGGTAGTTACCATTAATGGCAGAGTTATCATTAATATTAAGTTTTATGCAAAGGGTCCCTGTTTACTAGAAACATGTGACTTCATCTACTATCCTCAGTTTAAGTTGAAAGCACTTTAGAGTATGGAAATGGCATCGCCAAATCCATCATTAAGGAGGTTTCTGGTTTGAAACAACTTCACTTAAGTGAGCGTTTCATTTGTACTAGGCTAGTGTCGGGCACCCTCATTGAGAGATCCTGCTACGATCACTGCTGTTGGCTAAACCCACGTACTCTAGAACCTGGGCCCTGTTGCATAAAACTTATCATTGATGGTAACTTTGCAATGAATGGCAACTTCTATGGAAACCTTGAATTTGATTGGTTGTCGTGCCTTGTGACCAAGTTACATTGATGGCAGAGTTACCATTAATGGTAAGTTTTATGCAACGGGGCCCAGTTGTCTTGACAACATGCTCATCATGATGGCACACATACATAATGGCCACAATGCTACAATTGTAGCAAACTCATGAATATGATTAGTAAAGGGTGGAATTGAAGCCCAGATGCCGCTCACAAGGTAAAATCAATGATTCATTATGTTTACAGAATTTTGGGATGTGTATATGGACGTTCATAGCAGGGGTATTTTCATGCGCCTCCTAAGTATTCAATTCAATTCAGTCCCATTCACGTATGCATTTGAACTTTTGCTGCAAATTTGGGCAAACTATTGAGTGAAACGTCTACAATACTAAATTACCTTAAGTTTAAAAACTATGCATCTAATCATCCATTCATAGGGTAAAATGTTGGTAGAATATGAATTTAATAAAATGTGAGTATTCAAAATTGTTTTTTTATGTTTCATATGAATGCAATGGTAATCTGTATACTTTGCTTATTTTTCATATTTGTGGAATGATTATAACACCTATTGCTTTTAAAACATTCCATTCATGTTCTTACAGTAATGAGTATGTTATTACATTTAATAAAAACTCAATAAACACAAAAATGGGATATTTTGTTACCACAATAGTCTTTTATTCAAACATTGTGAAATGATTCTTGCATTAGCACAAGACTGTGAGTATAGTCCAAAACTCTGTACAATGAACATTTCATTCAAACAATAACAATAGTCTATATATGTATAATAACAAATAAATAATATTATTTGGCCTTCCACAGGTTATACTGAACAATATACAGTAGACGTTCATTTACAATTTTGCTTCTTTTAGGCAAGTGAAATGGAAAGAGAATGACTCACCAAGTCTTAACTCAAACAAAAGCAACAACAACAACCAGGTGGGATTATAAAGAAACAATAAAAATACCAGATACAAATATACCAAGTGCAGAACCAATATAAATTATTGAAAGGAGGATAAATATCTGAATGCAATGTTCTGAAGAGCCGAGAGTACAAAAAGAGTATACAAGATATACACCAGTATTTCAGATGAAAGTAGGCTAAAATTATGACAGTAAGCAAACACGAGGATTATGACAAATATTATTTTCAAAGAGTAGGGTGAAAAAAATAGATAAATTCTCCCACAACTCTATTACATTGAATTTGATGGAAAATTGTCCAGATTATAAAGTAAAACACATCTAGAAATAGTAATTCAAAAGTGGAATCATGCATTGGTGAAAATAAGATTGTGAAAAGGATTATTATTCTAAACATTCTGAAAGAAAAGAGTCTATTTCTCCATCACAATGAAGGAAGACTGAAATTCAATTTGTAATTCTCAGATCCTCAAACTAGTAAAGAAAACTTTTGAACATCATGAACTATAAATACGATATTGATAATGTACCTTGTTTTTTTCCAACATACACACAAGAATCAGCAGCACAAACAAATAAGCAGTGCACATGGAGTTGCACCTCTATTTGGACGGAAATAAATATTGTGACAAAATTTCTCGCGGATGTTTTGCTTTAACACTTGAATATTGGAATACCTTTTGCACTTCACACATTGCTAATGCTCAGGATTAGTCCTGATGATGTGTGAATGAATACTTGCCTTGACAATATTAAACTGAATAAAAAGACATGAATCAAACATGTGAAGTATTAAATTAATGCATTCAATTCATTTGATGAATTTAAATTATTGTGTGAAAAAGACTTTTTGCAGGTTTGTGATATGCATTCTAATGTGCATCAAAGAAGAATGTTAAACATTTCCAAATGGAAATCTCGAATACATAGATAATACAGCAGAAATACAGCAGAAGTTATAAAAGTGATAATAACCCTCCAATGTGGACATTTAAGCATATTATGAACCAAAGAACAGAGTGAATACTCAACTTTTAACACATAAAAAGTACATAAAAAGCAAAAGTAACATGAAAGAACATATATTAAAGCAATGTAATGCTTAATCATAAATAGGAATGCTCTTTAGGTGTCTCTGTAAAAAATAAACAAAATTCAAATATATAACAAGCCAGAAACTATATACACACTTTTTGCAGGCCTTAGAGAGACTGTACAATATTTGCATACTTATATTCAACATTTTATGTACATACAACTGAAGTTCATAGAATTACTGAATAAATCATTTCAAAAAGCATTTATAACATTGTGGAAGCAGTACAGTCAATACTTTTCACAATAATCAGAGGAACGATAGCGACATATAAAAGTCATATAAAATGTGCAGTACAACAAAAATTACTGGAATAAGTATCATACTTTTGGAAATGGGTAACACATTGGAAATGACCCACAGTCGAGATCAATACTATAGGCACTTTAAATAACATTCAATTAGCGTGTCTGTTAACTCACATTACCATTTTTGTCAATATTCTAAGGGAAAACAACCTTCCCTTCAATTGTTCTCAATTACAAAACAAAATGGAATTCTTTGGAGTGTAAACATGCCACGGGGAAATAGATACAAGTCACATGGGTGCAAATGTTGTTGCCAGGATTGAATATCTTTTAATCCTCTGTCATACGGTGCTTTTATTTCAGCAAATGTCACAGGTAAACACTGAAGACAAATGAGTTGCTTTCATTAACCATTCTTTGTTAATTATTCTAAATTCAGCAAACAAAGAAATGAAAATCTTATTCACTTGTTCTGTTTTGAAGTTCATTCAAATACAATGCATACAAGCATCTTCAATTCACTCTTGCAGCAAATCAGAAATTATACATTACAAGTAAATCATTAAAAAAACTGTTACAGAATGCTCTATGTGAAATAAATTACATCCATATAATGATTTCATAACCTATAAAATTCATGAATTTATTTTAAGGACTACCCCCTATATTGTCTGTTTTGAACAAATTCCATGTGTTAACACTAAACACAGTCTGATTTTTTTTAAATCCAGAAGTTTATCTGAAAATATGCTCTTCCTTGCAAAGTTTATCTGTGATTTAGAGCACTCGCTTCAATGCAACAGCTGAAATAATTAATGTATTAAAGTCAAACTCTCCAGTGTTCTACAGGCTGCAAAGATGTACATATGTTTCTAACAGATTCTTTCTTTTGAACGTCAGTAAAACTATTATTCCAATCTAACTAGGCATCTTGAACCTCAACTACCACAATGTTCTTTCAACACTTGGAAAACATTCTTAAGGATGTGGCTGACATGAAGAAGCACTCAAATTGCCTGACGTTATCTTTGGCTGACCTACATGTAGGGCACAGCGTGTAATTCTGTCTGTAGCATTGAAGACCTGTATGCATCTACAATACAATTGGTTACTGATGAGAGGAGGGATGAAAGGTGAAACCCACTTGGCAGAGAATAGAGTTGAATGACTTGCTCTTCTGAAGCACCACCTCAAAAAGATGATGATGATAATGATGACTGAACGATATCCATATCTAAACAGTTATAATCCTGCATGGCATTTTGAGCCACCATTATGAGCTAAACTGCAATCTTCAATGTCTAGATGCCCTGATTTTCCATAAGTCACAAGATGGGACTTCATATAGATCATTGTCCATTCTTTCAATATTCAGAATGATGTTATATACACTCGAATTTCATTAATGCTTTTGTTCAATGCCACCACTGAAATATCAAGAAATGGCTTGGAAATGAGAATAACACTTAAGTGTTTCATACAAACAGAACGCAGTATTGTCCTTCAAACTATGATTCTTCTTTTGCATGCTGATGATACTCACTAAGTGCATAGAAAAATACCAACAACTCCTTCGAAAGAAAATGTTCATCTATAATCTGATAGAGTGTCAGGATAAAGAAGTTTTGGACAGAGGAGCTTCTGATCAACTTTCCACTGTAACTGCAATTGCCTTTGTACAGTAAGTGACTGTAGTACGCTGCATTGAATTGCAGTCAAGTGGAAAGTTGATCCCTTGCGGAAGCCTAGAATGGGTGCACTTAGGTAAATGATGCAGGACACTTGAGTTTTGGCAAATCCTTTGGTATGGATCTATTAGCTCAGTCACAACTCTGTTGATATCTTGTCTCAAAAGCGTTGTGTAATCCTCACTTACAGAAACTGTCACTAAAGGCCAAATGGGTACACAAAGCTAGGATGTAAAATTCTCCCCTCTCCTACAAATTCATTTCTTCAAATGATTCAAAGAATAAAGTTTTGTAAAAAAGTGGTGAAGTTAATATTGTGCACAATATACTAATCAAAAACAGTTTGATGTCTTTTGTATTTACTGAAATACACCGTAGCCTACATAAAGAGAAGCTTGTACTGATTAAATTTGTTTCCTTTCTATCTCAGAGTACAAACTGATGCAGTAGACCATCATATATCAGGATTTGTTTCTTTAGCTCTGTATAAGTTGTATCTTATATATAGTTAATATAATTAGATAACAGAAACAAATATTTCAGTAGTCTTTCACTCCACCAAGTCACTTCCATCTGGGCCCTATTGCATAAAACTCACCATTGATGGTAATTTTGCTACCATTAGCAACTTCTACGGAGACCTTGAATTTGACTTGCTGTTGAGTGGTGTTACCATGGTCGTTACCATTGATGGCAGAGTTACCATCCATGGTAAGGTTTATGCAATGGGGCCCTTGACATACCCTTGAGGTCCTCACAAAACTCAGAATCAACAAGGGGAAGACTGGAACACCCTCTGTCCAACTATCTTCCGCTCCCCGTCCCTGGTGATGACGTTCTGGTCCCGTGGGGAGGCCAGGGGGGAGCGAATGCCCCCGTTGACCATGGGCTTGGTAGGGGTGCGAGGGGTGTGAGGGGACACGCCCACCCCCATGCTGTCTGAGGAGGAGGCGTTGCTGTCCAGGCTGCCCTGCCTAGCGGGGAGAGTCGGGCGGGGCGGGGTCTGGCGGCTGGGCATCCCCACCCCCATTCCTCCGGCAGGCACATGGATGACACTCTGGATGGAGGAGGTGGAGGAGTAGAGACTGCTGTTGGTGCTGAGGGCACTCCCGGGTCTCTTGCTCAGGTATGACCCTTGCCCCACCCCCTGCCCCCCTCCCTGGGGGGTCCTGGGGGAGGGGATGGACTGGCCAGAGGTGTCCGAGCTGCTTTTAGGACTGACACCCTTGTGGCGGGAGAGCATGACCTGCTTGTAGTCCGGTGGGGAAGAGTAGACGATGGGCTTGGTGAGAGGGAGAGTGGACGTACTGTGGATAGAGTGATTGTACGGTGGGGTGCGAGGGACACCGTCTACATGGTCAGGGGTGCTGGATTTGGAGCTCCAAGTGTCGCTACTCTCACTGTTGGTGGATACAGATTGCCGGTGGGAGGGGTAGGCACTGTTTAGGACAGGACCCAGACTGGGTTTAATGAGGTTGTGGGGATTGTGTGGGGCAGTCCCCTGCGGGCCGTAGCCATTAGTCCTGTTGGGGATGCCCCCGTTAGTCTGGGGACTAGTCTGCTGCGGAGACTGCGGGCTGCTGCCTTGGAGGTGGCCTTGGAAGAGGGCCCTGGGGGGCTTGGCCTTGATGGGTGGAGGGGGAGGTTTCCTGAAGCCCTTCTCCAACCGACCAACCACCGAGCTAGCTGGGGCTCCCGTGTTCTCCCCGCTGGCCGTGTGATGCTGGATCTTGCTCTCTACCACTGTGGCAGAGACTGGGTGGTGAGGCGTGGCAGTCACTGGCTGGATGGCTGCTACAGGTGGGTTATTGCTGAGAGCCCCATTGTTATTATTGTTACTGGAAGTACTGTTGAACGGCGTCTCCTGCTCCATCGGACTGCTGCGATCCTGACTGCTATTCCGCCGGAGCTTCTCTCGATTGTGCTGTAGGTCGGAGTACTGCTGCATGCGCTCCACAGCAGACATGTGCTTCATGGTGTCCCGCAGAATCTTCATGGCAATGGTTTCGTGTCCAAGAGTCTGCAGCGGCGACACTCGATTCTTCTGTTTCCCGCCTTTGGTGGCGCTGTCCGTGCTCTCCGTACTGCTCTGCCGTCGCTTCCCTGTGATAACCGGCTGCTTCCCTGATGGGCTGTTCCCACGACTGCCGCTGGGCAGGAAGACGTCTCCTGGTGATGGGGAGCGGCTAGGTCTGCTGCTGACCACTGGCTTGCCTCTGGCCGTGGGGCTCAGACGCCTCAGCTGGGCCAGGGTGAAGCCACGCTCACTGACCACATCCTCTGTCTCATCCAGGAATGCAGGGTTGACCGTCCCAACCACTGGCGAGTTGCTGCTGCTGACCAGAGACTCCCTGGATGACCTCTGGGAGCTGATGGAAACAGGACTCTCCGCCTTGAGCCTCATGGGCGGTGGAACGCTGTCCGGACTAAAGGCATTCTCATCCTGCAGGAAAGCGATTACCTCGGGTGGCATTCCTGGATGCCCCAACCTCTCTTCAACGCTGGCCTTCTGGACTGTCTTCTCCTGCGTTGTAGGAGGACTAGGTGACACAGGCGACAACCCTGGATTGTTGAGCCCAAGTGAGTTGAGGCTGGTGTTGGAGTATTCTCCCCTCCAGGAGTGGGCCTTGGGCGTGGAGGTGGCAGCGTGGAGGTGATTCTGACGGCCCTCCTTGGCACTGCGGACTACAGACCTGGAGGACACCTTAGGCGCCTTGGGGATGATCTCACCAGCCTTGAGGGAGTGGCTGGAGATGATGGAGGTGCCAGACATTGCTGACATGGAGAAGCCAGACATCCCGGACATTGATGTACCGGATGTCTCCGAGTTTAGGCTTTCCATGGACGAGAAACTCTCCAGGGGAAGGGTCTTGGGAGCTTCCGAAGGGTCTACACAAAAAAATACAAAAAAGAAATGTAAAAGATGGTTGATTGGTTAAAATGGGACAGGAGAATATAAACACATTTTTAGTTATCTCACAACCAAGCAGCACAAACATGCAATTGTGAGAGATCAATTATTGATCACAATGGTAAAGGATACCATTTGGCATATGACTCCTATCATCACAAAAAAATAAATATAGTGGATGATTTAGGTAAGGAGTGAAGAGGACAGATGAGAGAAATTGATCTGCACCGATAACAGTAGGTCCTCACACATATGACACTCTCCTGTTGGTAGAAACAAACACAAAACAGTCATGTACTATATCATAGAAAAGCTTAGGATTTGGAGTTGAAGAAATTGCAACATATCTAGAACTAATGTCTGGTGCCTCAACCATGATTCAGGCCTTTAAGCCACAAAGCGTCTCTATTTTTTATTTTTTTTGTGTGTAAATCTTCATGTGCAAATGGCAAGAAGGCCAGAGGGCCGTGGGCATACTTACTGAAGATAGCCAGGAGTCCCTGCAGGGCATAGTGGATGATCCTTCTGCTGACCTGCTTGCCTGTGATCAGCAGCACCTCTTCACGCCCAACATCGATCAGGTCAAAACCTAACCCCATCAGGTCAAACACAGAAAAACATTTGGTTACTCCACACATTTCTTATTCTCATATTTTAGCAGTCAATGTGAGAGTTTATTATCCAGTGTGTTGAGCAATATCTTCCTTACAGGTAAGGGAAAGTATACAAAACTCTGAATATTAAAGCACAGATACAAGCTTTTGTTACAGCAAGGCAATTCTCTGGGTCCTTACTTAAAACACATTGTTGTAACTTTTTTAGTGATATGGATTTACGAGTGATTTATCGAGCACACAATCAATCGTAGTTCTTTGTGGTGCAGGGCTCCATTAGCCCA
Organism: Arbacia lixula; assembly: GCA_963669155.1. Lineage (NCBI taxonomy): Eukaryota > Metazoa > Echinodermata > Echinoidea > Arbacioida > Arbaciidae > Arbacia > Arbacia lixula. The sequence continues at coordinate 16,247,449 of OZ022583.1, forward strand.
AAGACAGTATCCAATGATGACATTTTTATTGCGCCATTACAAATTCCTCAGCCCCTGCTCAAAGAGGGGCCAATCAGTTTACCACCACTGAAAAGGGGGTGTGGCTTCCACCGAGACGGACATGCTGCCTACTCACCCAGGGAGGCTAGCAGCTCATGGCAGCCTGGCGTCCTCCAGAGCTTCACGTTGACTGGTAGCTGGATCCCTCCTTCCCGGTCCCGGCTGTACTTGGACTGTACATGCTGCAGCTGTGTTATCAGGTTGAGAAATGGTACCAGTCTTATCATCTACTTCATACATATATGTCATGAAAATGGGTTAAGTCTTATAATCCACTGAAAATGATACCTGTCATATCCACTTCATATACTATCTACTGAATCTTATTATCTACTTTATATATCATCTATTTTATTATCTATTAAAGGTGATATTCATAGAAAATCCAAAAATATGAAGATATTCATCTATAGAAAGCTTATAAGCCATACAATGAGCTTGGATGACATTCAAAGAATATATCATTTCCAAAAAAGCGAAATTAGGGTGAAAACAATCACCCTATTCTCGGGGACAAATTTTCCCTACTGTCATCCGAAACAGCCTTTAGGTCTGACGTAAGAAAAGGGAGGCGTTATTGTGCATCGCACATGCCAATCCGCAGCTTCTTTTCCGCCAGAAGCATCATGCATTGTTAATGACACTGTGATGGCAGTTGACAGTGGATTAACAGGTGTCATACACAATAGTCATTGTGAAGCATATCCCGGCTGTGACGTACACACAAAGCCACTTTCCCTTGGGCGATTTCGTAGGGAAGGAGAGAGTCAAATTTGATTTTCATAAAACACGAAAATGAACACTTTCATGGCATGTTAGCTGCATAAATTTCTTTAATGACTCATTCAATCACAAAATAAAATATATTTATTTGATTTCATTTCCTATAAAGTATCACCTTTAAAAATGGTACCAGTCTCCTCCACTTCATATATCATCTAATGAAAATGGTACCAGTTTCATAAAAATTGAATGTTAAGATTATATAAAGTGAAAACAAATAAGAAATTAACAAACTCAGATTGTGTGTGCTACATAATATATAGATGTTGGCTGCCGCTGGAGGAAACATCACAGAATGTTCATACCGAGGGGACTCGCACTGCGCTAAGGGCACGTAAAGTAAGTCATCAGCCAGAGGCAAGTGACATATTTGTTCTTGAAGAAGCAGAACAAAGCCCTGATGTTTAAACATTTTGTGATTTTTCATGACAACAAAGCCAACATGTGATAAATTATAAAGGTTAGTCTGTGGAGCATTCAGTCTAACATATTACTAGTAATATGTGCAGGGAGAAATCCAGTCCACCTCACGTTGGTAGGCCCACTGTAGCTGTGAGGTCAAAACATGCACACAATAACATAACAAATACACACACAGGCTAGGCCAGGCCATAACAAGGGGGATGAACACAGTGTGTCAATTAGCGCTACACTATTGAGGATTGTGGTGAGAACTTACATTTTTTCTAGCTGGTCATTTCAGACACATCAACTGGTAGGTGGTGTAATATAAATTTGGATGTTACATTATCTCTCAGCGCTATGCATGAAACCCCTTGTGAAAATAAAACAGACCATTTTGTATATCTATCTCCTCCCGAACAGCTGGTTGTCAAATTTTGAGCTGACGAACAATTTGATTATTGTTGCGCATTTATGCAGACATGCATATATAAACTGCAGTAGGCTATAGTGCTAGTGCCTGTACAGAGAAGGCTTGTTAAGTATAAATTTCATATTAAAATGGTCTTGAATAGGTTTTATAATTAGATAGAAACTGGATGTGTTATGTACTTGTTGTGGGTGAATGTGTAGACTCAAGTGTTATAACCATTGAGTTTGTTTCAATAAGGTGTTCAATATGTTGCATGTTCATAGAGAAAGTGCTATAGTGCTATAGTGCTATAGTGCTATAGTGTTATAGTGCTATAGTGCTAGTATGGTGCTTGCTTGCATAAGTCAAAGTGTTGTAAAGTAAATGTGGAGACTCAACTGTTATATACATTGAGTTTTCTTCAATATGGTTTTCATTATGTTGCATATTCAGAGAGGATGTTGAAGTGCTACAGTGCTATAGTGCTAGTATGGTGCTTGCTTGCACAAGTCAAAGTGTTGTAAGGTAAATGTGGAGACTCAACTGTTATATACATTGAGTTTGCTTCAATATGGTTTTCATTATGTTGCATATTCAGAGAGGATGTTGAAGTGCTATAGTGCTATAGTGCTATAGTGCTAGTATGGTGCTTGCTTGCACAAGTCAAAGTGTTGTAAGGTAAATGTGGAGACTCAACTGTTATATACATTGAGTTTGCTTCAATATGGTTTCCATTATGTTGCATATTCAGAGAGGATGTTGAAGTGCTACAGTGCTATAGTGCTAGTATGGTGCTTGCTTGCATGAATCAAAGTGTAGAGGAGGGTAACTAAGAGTGCTTGGTGCCACACTCTGTACCATATGTCTTTGTACAGTCCCCGGGGACTGGAGATAGCTGGGGATGTGTAAGCTACTCGACTCCAGAGGGCTCCCACCTCTCTCTTCGCTTCGGAGCTTCTCCAGCTCGACCAGTAATGCGTACAGCTGCTCCGTGAGATCGGGAAAGGGGCAGGAGGGAAGGGGCGGGGGCAGGGGCAGGGGGTAGGGGTTGGGGGGTGGGGAAGGGGGAGGTGTAACACACATGGGATGGCAAGCATAAGGAGAGATTCATGCAGACAGACAGTTATACAGGGACAATTCAATTTGTAATCCAAACTTTGTAAAGAATATGTATGGAGTATAATCCACTTAATATACTGAGTTGTAAAAAAACACAGTTTATCGTACCGACCTGACATATGAAGGTCTCTAAAAACAAAACCCATCCTGGGATGCATAGTTACAAATGGGAAAAATACCAGCCCAACATAAGTAAAACATAGAAAGCTTGCCCAGCAATCTCCCACTGAAGTCTACCAACTGTGCCAAGGAAATATTTTGACATATTTCAGCACAAGCAATACACACATTCCATAGCTTAACAGTCTGGCACACAAAGGGTTCAGAAACCAGGATGCAGTGGCATTGACCTATATGTACTGGTTGCCTGGCAAAGCAACAAGGAGAGAGACTCACCATTTCTATGATTTCAAGGGCTGCCTCTGGTGATGGGAGCAGCTTGGACATGGCCAGGTTGGTCTGGTTGCTGAGTCCTAGCAAGCAAACAAAGAAAACAGACAAAATTTGAACATCAATACCAATTCATCGCATATGACTGCAGTGCAATATTGCTGGCAAATGTTAAAAAAAATCATTGTAAATGAAGATGTTCATGAAGCTGAATGTTGTTTATTGCTAGGCTAGATTAATGGAAGAATTGCAAAACGGGTGGGCAAGTGGGTGGGTGGATGGACAGATGCAATATATAAGTGAAGATGTTCTTGAAGCCCAATCCTGTCTTTAGCTAGATTAATGGAAGAATTGCAAAATGGATGGATGGAAGAATGGATGAATTGGTGGAAGAATGGATGAATGGGTGGAAGAATGGATGGATGGATGGATGGAGGGAGGGAAGAATGGATGGATTGGTGGAAGAATGGATGGATGGATGGATGGATGGAGGAATGGGTAGATGGAGGGAGGGAGGGAGGGATTTTTTAATGATCCATACATAGTTTTGCTTGGAGGCTGGAACTAGCCTACGGGAACCTGTCCAGGAAGGGATGGAAGGTAGGAGAGATGGATGGATGGATGACAGAGGATGGATGGATGAACTAACAAACTATTGAATGAAGATAAGAAGGGAACATACCTAGTAGTGCCTGGAGGCTGGAGCTAGCCTGCAGCAGCCTGTCACCAGGGTCTGACTGAGGGAAGAAGACAGATGGAGGGATGGTACCGGAGATCTCCTCTTCAAAGCGGAAGCCGACAGACTTGAGCAGCTCCTGCCAGCCCCTGACTGGGCCGACTCTCTTGGTGATGCTCTGCTGGGTGGTGTACATGGGGTTGGTCTGGGCACGGTTGATGCGCTGAAGGGACTTCTCAATCTGGTACAGAACAGAGAAGCATTTGATAACCAATTATGAAACATTGTGTTTCAGGTTGCCATAGCAATTATATTCCAGTATTTTTACAAACGAAGTGTTGAAAGAGTGTGCTATTTTTTGCTGTATATCACAAGCATCAGCATTCACTTACATCATTCAATAAATGTCATAAGTTTCAGGCTTCTTCAAAGTTGAATAACACAACTTTTTTTGAGGGTTTACATTCCAGATTCTGTAGGGGTACACTTTAGATGAGAGTAAAGACGAGAATCTCAAAGTTTATAGATGGTGGATAATATAAGGAGAAGGAGAAGGTGAAGACGAAGGACAAGGAGAAGCAGAATTAAAAGAAGAAAAAGAAGGAGAAGCAGGAGGATGGGAAGGAAGAGAAGGAGAAAGAGAAGAAGAAAAAGAAAATCACACAGACTAAGCAATAAGGAAATTGAAGAAAGAAGAAAACTTACCAGATGGAGGAGAACCCTGAGTGCGTCTCTACACTTGGACGGTGTGGTGACGATGTCCCCTAGGGCGTTACCGAACATGGCACTCTTGTTACTCAGCCTGGTATCACATCCAACCAGGGCAAACCCGGCCCAATTGGAGGGATGCGCAAACTGCTTCACTTCCTGCACGCTCTTCATGGCCTCAGTGACGGCCACACTCGCCTTCCCTCCTCCGAGGAGCTTGTCATAGAGCGCACGGATGAACAACTGCACGGCAGGCTCTGGCATGGACCAGAGTGGGACCAGCACACTCTGTGCACCGGCCGCGAGGAAGGCTCGGGCTAGCCCCACGATGGCGTCGGATGTGATGCGGTGGCCGCGCGTCTCATTGCCATAGGGACTGAGGACCACCAGTTTCGCCGTGAGGTGGAGGTCTAGGATGTCAGCGGCCGTCAGCAGGAAGTCGCTGAGGGAGGGGAGTTCTTGGCCCGGGCCAGCGCGGGACCGGCGCGGACCCTCCGGACCACCCATGTCATTCAGATCCAGCTGCTCAGGGGAGTCCAGGTTATGAGCACTGTGGATGGATGGGAAGGAAAATCAGGGAGGTGGCATTACAGGGAAAGTAACACATCATAATGACCTTATAAAAAACACCTTTCCAATCAACCATTTCTCTTGGCATGACATTAACACAAGTTTGTAGAAATTAGTAGCCTGGCTTCAGTTGTGAGTGTTTCTCACAAAGAGAGCAATGAGAGATAGAGAGAGTTGACAGAGAAAGAGAGGTAGGAGAGGGAATGATAGAGGGAAGGAGAGATGGGAGAAAGAGAGGTGGACAGAGAGATAGGAGAGAGAGAGATGGAAATGGAGATAGAAGAAAGAAAGAGAAATAGAAAGAAAGATATGAGAGACAGAAGGAGAGACTAAGACAATGGTCCGCAGGGGAGGAGGCAGATAAGGGAGAGAGAGAAGGGTCTACCTTGAGATGTGGATGGGTGAGGCACTCTGTGTGGTAGGGTCTTTGGGTGACAGCACCAGAGCAGACAGCTTCCAAGACACGTGGGTGGCAAAGTGAAGACACTCTGCACTCTCAATCGCTCGAAGTACCCCCTCTTTGTTGGCATCAGCACCAGTCAGGGGTTTGACCCCGAGCAGCTCTGATACTGTTGATGCTTCCTGTATGGTACCATACAAATGGAGAGTGAAACACGGTGTGATTATCTATAGAAATACACAATATACATTTTTATACATGACATCCAAAATGCTCTTGTACAATCATTCAATGAAACAGGCACCATTTTACGATGGGAAAGCTAGTTTAGTCATTAGAGATGTTGACGCACACATTCTTTTCATACTGTATGCAACAAGCAGTCTTGTTTTTTAAACAAAGAAGTATTACAAGTACATATACAGAGAATATGTGATAGAAATCTAATACTGGGCCCAGTTGCTCAATCAATGGTAAATACCATGGTAACACTGCTTGACAGCCAATCAAATTCACGGTTTCCATAGAAGTTGCCAAAGTTATCATGAATGGTAAGTTTTATGCGACAGGGCCCTGGGATTGGACGACACATTTATGTTTTGACCGCTCACCTGTTCAGAGCCTGCCATCCCGCTCCAGCCCCATTTGTCAACGACACTGGCGGGGAGCTTAGGGTTTCCGACCACGAGGGCGGGCTGCATGCCGCTGCTGGTCGTGGCCCGCTGCTCCCAGTACAGATTCCTGCCTAGCGCCCTCAGTGACGGCACCATGCGTAGGTTGAAGCGCTCGTGGAGTGACTCGGTGGAGGAGCTGCCCTTCAGGATGGAGAAGGGCACCAGGTAGAGGTCACCTAAGGGGGTCAAAAGTAGACATAATCACAGGTCAAGAGAACAGCTGGCTCAGCAAAATAACAACTAAATGTTCTCAGTCAATGTACAAAGAATCTAGGAAAAGGATGTGCATAAGCAGTAGTACAAATCAGCCAAGAAATTCAGGAGCTTTCCAAGCTTTGAAACTTGTGAATATCATTCAATAGTTTAGCAGGGCTTGGTTTATATTTTACACAGCGTATCTTTATTTCTCAGTTTACTCTAAAAAAAAAAAGTCCCCTTCTATTAATCATCAAAATGCTGTTAATCTTAGTTACTTTTAAAAACTTGACCAGTACAATCTTAAGGAAAAAGAGGAGTTTTTGGTTATCTGCTTTCATGTGAAATCTCACAGGTGTTACCCTATTCAACCTATTCAGGCCTAGCCACCAGAAACAAATGTGGCAGGTGGTCTCTCTATACAGGTGGTCACTAAACCATGTTTAACTGTATTGTAGCAAAACAGGCCAGCTTTATGGGTTGCTGATACCAGGAAATCAAAGTTTGTTTTTGATTGTGAGATAATAGTGAGACGGCTGTAACGCACCTTCTAGCACCAGCACCAAGTCTGTCCTTGGTGTGTTGGGTCCGTTTGGTTGTGGGAGGGCAACTTCTAGCGGTCCAATCAGCACGTCGTAAAGCGCCCTCAATGGGGGTTTCCCAGACCAGGACTTCTGCCGCAGGATCTTGCCCGAGTTATCCCGCCTCGCCAGGGAGCCGTTGAGACTCAGCCGTCCGCTGAGCTGGCTGGCCAAGCTAGCCAGGCTGCGGGACGAGCCATTGGTCATGTGACCCCGATTGGCCAATCGCAGGAAGCCGCTGCCAGCGCGGTCCGAGTCCAACCTGGCAGACAGCTCCTCAAGCTGTTGCTGGAGCAGCTCGTCTGCCTCGGACTCAGTCTCGCTGGTCACGTCCCCACCCAGGTGCTGGGGGTGGGAGTCCACCCCAAGGGCCTCCCGGGCGTGGCTGATGTACTGCTCCAGGAGGGCGGTGGAGGGGTACGAGCTGCCCCCCATCAGGCTCAAGGAGGTGGAGGAAGTGGTGGAAGCAGTCGAGGATTGGTCATCAGGTTTCTGGTCCTTGTCTATGTGGGCCAGGTCACAGTCATGAAACTTAACAATCCCTGTTGATTAGAACAGTATGTAGAAACACTTAGTATATATCAAATGTATACAGTGCCAACCATAACCTTAAAAACAGTAAAAAATCTTGATATAATTTATGGATCTCAAAATGACAAAGATAGAGGCAACTTAATTAAGATTTGTAAAAATAGACAGATCTTAATAAACAGAAATAACTTTTAGGAATACCTGTTACGTGTACAAAGCCAGAATATCATTCACAATTTAACACTTTTGCACATAATATAAGAAAGCTTGAGGTGTTGGGAAAATCTGTCAGGGCCTGAACTTAAGCTACTGACTTAAAACTGAGATCTGTATACAGGGCTCATGCAAGCATTGGTTTTGTGGCTTGCACCACAGACCAATGGGTGCAAAAAGCACTGATTCTTGTTTATTATTAGTGTGTGGTGTGTGCACGTAATTGTCACTACAATTTGTAAATAATGTGCAACCCATGCACATACAATTCTGGCGAGAGCCGTGCCAGTATCTAAATTTAAGAGGGGAGAATTTCTCACCATCAACTGGGTTCATCAGCCAGCTGTAGAGATGGCCATCAGCCACAGAGAAGTAGAGGATGTGAGCAGTCTGTCTGCTGACTAGGTCCTGAATCTGATCATTGGTCATCAGGGTGGCATCCAGACTCTCGGTCACCGTCTCATCTCCGCTCTGACGCTCCAGTAATAAGTCCACAAATGCTCTTGTTCGTCCCCGCTCTGCTATAGCCAGAGCTTCGTCTGGCCGGCCGAGAGCCACTAGGACCCGCTGAAGGGCTTGGTAGGATGCCGACTGCGCGTCGAAGAGAGATATCTTGTACTCCCCGCTCCCCTGGGACTCTCGCCGGATCTCCTCAAAGAGCTCAGCGGCGCGGTAGAGCTCGTGCTGGGCATCCTCTAGCTTGGAGATGGACCAGAGGGCCAGGCCAAGCCGGTGTCTGATCTTGGCTTCATCCTCCTTGCGGCCGAGCTGGTTGGCGATCTGCAGACCCTGCTTGAAGTAGGTTACGCTCTGGGAGTGGTTCCCCAGGGCGTGGTGGACCCTCCCCAGGCTGGCGTAAGCCAGGGTCTTGGCCACGCGGTCGTTGACCTGAGCTGCGATACTGAGATGTTGCTCCTGGTACATGATGGCTTTCTGGTAGTTCTCTAGCGATTCATGCGTCACCCCAAGATTACCAAACGCCCTCCCTTGACAGGAGAGATTATTCATTTCTTCCGCGATTTTCAAATCGTCCTCATGAAACTCAAGCGCCCTCTCGTACTCTCCCATTTGTTGGTAAACACCACCTAGCCCACAAGCAGCATCTGCCTGACCAGCTCTGTCATTTGTTTCCAGAGTTATCCTCAGCTGGTTTTCTAGACACGATATTGCCTGCTCAAAGTTCCCCATGAGACTATGCAGACAACCTAATTCCCCATACGCTGATGCTTTGGATGATGAAGAGTTTGTTTCATGTGCAAGTAGCAAGCGCTTCTCGTAGCAAAAGGAGGCCTGTTGGAGGTTACCTAAGGACCGGTGGACATTCCCTAAACCATTATATGCTTTGTCCTGCTCTTCAGCATTGTTCGCTCTCTGAGCCATGAACAAGTACTGCTCGTAGCATTTTGCTGCTTCCTCCAAGTCATTCAACGCCTCGTAACACTCAGCGAGGTTTGCAAAAGCACTTGCGCGATTCTGTAGCACCACGTTACCACCCATCTGCTCCAGCGCAGCCAGCTGTTCCTCAAAATAGCCCAGGGCATCCTCAAAGAGGTTCATGTTCATTTTGGTGATACCAAGGTTCCCATGGGCCTGGGCTTGGATGGGTGCATCGTTCAGTTCTCTTGCCCGTTCAAGCTGCTCCTCGTAGCACTTAAACGCATCCAGGAATTTCCCAAGAGCTGTGTGGACAGCCCCGAGGTGGCTGTGAGCTTTGCACTCTCCCTTCACGTCATTGAGTTCCTGGTACAGCTGCAGCTCCTGAGTGTGGTGAGCCAGAGCCTTGTCATAGTGCGTTAGCTTCCTCTGGGCGGCACCCAGCGCACCATACGCAGTTGCCTCCAGGGATTTGTTACTGACTTGCTTCGCGAGTTGTAATTGTTGCTCATAAAACCTTACTGCACCCTCAGTGTCTGCCTTAGCCATGAAGATATCACCAAGGTTTCCCAGAGCACGGAACTTACCCGGTGCGTTTTTCACCTGTTGCGCTATTGTCAAGAAACACTTTTGGCAATCCTCAGCCCGTTCAAAGTTACCCAACGTTCTATACGCCAGACCCAGATTGCAGTAGGACCTGCCCATCCACACCTTGTCTTTCTGGTCTCTGGCAAGCAACAGGTCCTTCTCATAGTACTGCACAGCGGACTTGTAGTTCCCTAACGAGTACAGCGCATACCCAAGGTTGTGGTAGGCCTTCCCCTGTCCCTCAATGTCTTGTGCCTCCTTGGACAGCGCTAGGTATCGCTCGTAGAAAGGAATGGCTTGCTGGAACTCTCCTCTGGAGCTGTGGTAGTTCCCGAGATTGCTCAGGGCTCGCGCCTGGCTGGACCTGTCCTTGAGCTCCCCTGCTATTGACAGGTGGCTCTGGTAGTGCTCCAGGGCCTTATCCTTCATGTTCATAGCCTGATAGGCCACGGCAAGGTTTCCATGAGTGCACGCCTCCGCCCCCCTGTCATTTACCTCCCTCGAGATGGTTAACTCCTGCTTGTGATACTTGATCGCTTGCTCATGCTTGTTGAGAGCACTCAAGGCATTCCCCATGTTCCCGTATGCGCGTCCCATGCTGGCACGATCGTTCGCCTCCGTGGCAATGTTCATGTGCGCTTTGTGTAGCTTGAGGGCGGTATCGAACTGTCCCTGCTGCTGGTACACAATCCCCAGATTGGAGAATGCCCTTGCCTCCATGACCTTATCTTTGGTGCTGAGTGCAATGTTGAGTTGCTGTTCATGGCAATCCCTCGCTTTGGGCAGGTCCCCCGTACACCTCGCCGCATGGCCAAGCCCCGCAAACGCCCTGGCTTCCATTGCACGGTTTTCCTGCTGCTTAGCGATCGTCAGCACCTCATTGTGGAATTTGGAGGCTTTCTCAAAGTCCCTGCGATAATGGTAAGCACTTCCCAGGTTACTGTAAGCACGAGCCTCTTCAGTTCTATTCTCCAGCTGCTTGGCAATGTCTAAGTGCTGTCTGTGGCACTCCAGTGCCCTGTCAAAGTCTCCCAGTGCCAGTTGTACAGCTCCCACATTGCCAATCTCCCGTGCTTCAAACTGCTTGTCACAGAGTTGTCTGGCCAGAGTGACACATTGCTTGTGCGTCTTCAGTGCATTAGGGAAATCCCCAATTGCAGAGTAGACGTGCCCTGAATGAGGAAAGAAGATACAAACAAACATGTAGTAATGGAAAGCTCAATGCAAACAAGGTCTATATTAGAGTTTTGATTTGATTTGATTTCCTTTATTTCCAAATTACAAATATTGGGTTGGAGGTGGAGGAGAGATGGAGAGAGAGAGATGGAGAGAGAGAGATGGAGAGAGAGATGGAGAGAGAGAGATGGAGAGAGAGAGATGGAGAGAGAGAGATGGAAAGAGAGAGAGATGGAAAGATACAGACAGGGAGCGAGAGAGAGAGAGAGAGAGAGAGATGAAGAGAGGGAGAATAAGAGAGAAGAGAGAGAGAGCAAGAGAGAAGAGATAGAGAGAGCAAGAGAGAGAGAGAGAGAGAGAGAGAGAAAGAGAAAGTGGAAGATAGATGGAGGGATAGTATTCAGTGAAGTTTGAAATGAAAGAAGAAAATGCATACATGCAGGAACATCAACTTGTGTTCTGCTCAGAGACCACCACATCCAAAGGAGCTACATGTACATGTATTTGAAACACTGCGATGGAGCTGTGCAGGTATTAAACATACCAGCATGTTGTATCTCAACATGTTTTATACAACATCCTCACCCTCATCACAGCACTGAGCCACAGACTACATACAGAATGATTCAGAACATTTCCTGAGGTTTTTGGGGTGCCAGGGCGCCAATCAATTACTGAGTTTGGAATTTTTGGACAGATGTTGTTCACAAATTTCATATCAGCCCTCACTGTCAGGATGAAAAGCAGACTTTTAGATACTGTAAAACCGGTAAGTTCTGCGTGAGTAAATTTTCGTGGCACAGCACACCTACAACATATTCGCTGGATGTTATTTTCACGCACAAGAAATGCGCCTTTAGCATTAAAATCATCAACAAAACCCAGAACAAAAAGCCGATGACTGTGCACTGAATCACAGCATACAACATGGGCATGAGCTTTATGTCAGTACACGTAACTCCAGAATCCCTGAGAGACTCATGCGTCTACCCTGCTTAAGATGGAAAGACAGTTTTAAATTTGCGGTGAAATTAAAATCGTGCTTGCTCTGTGTCGTGCAAAAAGTGTGAAAATTACCAATTTTGCTTATAGACAGGAAGCATTTGATAATGTGTATGAATATACATCGAAGCAAAAACCTAATGCAAAGAATTGTTTCTTTGTATGCATACGGTCCAATTGGGTAAAGAGCCTTGTCCTTACCTAGACTACTGAGGGCACTGGCAGCTACGGTCCTTTCTTTCTGCTTCATTGCCAGGTAGAGCTGAAAGTGGTGGTGCGTCAGAGCCTCCTTGTAGTTACCCTGGGAGAAGTATGCTGCTCCCAGGTTCCCATGGGCCCTGCATTCACCTACATGGTCACCTAGTAATATGAAAGGGAGCAGCAAACGACATTGATGAAAGCATGGGAAAATACAAGTATAGACAGAAAGAAAAAATAAAATAAATAGGTAAAATTACCATAATCTTATCAAAATATTCTTTGTTTCAATATATTTCAAGAGGGAAAAAAGAAACATAGAAAATGGACATGGAGAAAGAAAGGAAAAGAAAGAGAGAGGGAGAGAGGGAGGGACAGGGAAAGAAAGGCAGAGAGGTAGAGAAACTTACTGAGTGACTTGGCCACTGACAGATCCTGGTGCATATATGAGATGGCCTTTTCAGTGTTGCCCAGGCCCCAGTGTGCGCTGCTCAGAGCAGAGAAGACTGACCCTCTCAGCTTCAGGCTGCTGGTGCCTACAGAACAAAACACATCAAACACAAAAAAGAACATGTCATCACAGTAGGCGTGATTACTAAATAATTTTGTACAATATTTTACACCCCAAAGTCACACTGTTGTTAATCAATAAACCAAAGGGAGAGGGAGGGAGAGAATGGGAGAGAATGGGAGAGAATGGGAGAGAAAGGGAGAGAAAGGGAGAGAAAGGGAGAGAAAGGGAGAGAAAGGGAGAGAAAGGGAGAGAAAGGGAGAGAAAGGGAGAGAAAGGGAGAGAAAGGGAGAGGGAGAGAGAGAGGGAGAGAGAGAGAGGGAGAGAGAGAGAGGGAGAGAGAGAGAGGGAGAGAGAGAGAGAGAGAGAGAGAGAGAGAGAGAGGGAGAGAGAATGAGAGAGAGAGAGAGGGGGGGAGAGGGAGAGAGGGAGAGAGGGGGAGAGAGAGGGGGAGAGAGGGGGAGAGAGGGGGAGAGAGGGGGAGAGAGGGGGAGAGAGGGGGAGAGAGGAGGAGAGAGGAGGAGAGAGGGGGAGAGAGGGGGAGAGAGAGAAAGAGCGAGGGAGAAAAAAGGGGAGAGAAAGGGAGAGAGATGGGAGAGGGGGTAGAGAATGGGAAAATGGTGGGCAAGAGACAGAAAGTGACAGAACGGAAGATAAATTAGAGAGAGGGAGAGAGGGGGAGAAAGAGGGGGGGGGGGGAGAGGGAGAAACAACAACAAAAAATGCAGAAAAACAGGATAAAGAATGGGCAGATGGTTGGAAAGACAATGTCCAAAGTGAGAGGATAGAGGGAGGAAGGCAGTTCATTTGAAATGAAAAACAAGTATTAATGTCACATACAGAGATGGATGACTGTTGATATTAACAGCAACCCTAGGGGGGTACACAACAAATTAGGAGGATCACAGAAACAAGCTCAGTCTCGTGCAATCTCTCCTGGCCCACACTTCTGTCTGCTCATTCTCTCCCATGAATAAACCACATGTTGGGTACACATTTCATCATCTATCATAGCCTGGTTTCCAGAATGTTCAACATTTTTACTCCAAAAAATCACAGGTACATTCAGGATAAGTACTATATCTCAGAGGGTGTGTTCATAAGATCTTCTTCCAGATAGAAACACGGTTTCAAAATGCACCTTGATTCAAAAATCATGTTTTTAGCTAGAAAAAAAAACACTCCAAGATATTTAAAGCTTGTTTCTGTAGAACTTGTGTTTCTGAGATGTTAGAAAGGCAACTGTGTTTTTGATCATTATATATCGGTATATGATGTCACCAAGGAAAAAAAATACATGGGAGCTTGGGGTGATTTCGCCCCTGAAATGCTTATAAGAGCCCTGGAAAATGTTAAAAGAGCCCTGCAAATTCCCATAGACATAAAGAAAATTTGTACCCAAATCGGCCAATGTGCTCAAAAAGTAGCCCCTGAAAATGTTGAATTAATTTTTTTATTTGACGTCACAATGTGTTGCACATATTGTATGCTCTGCATGTCACGTCACAAATCATTGATTTCCATTTGTCAGCGTCAGTAGACGATGCGTCACCTGCCTTTCAACGCTATCCCCCAGACAGTTAGAGAGAGCAGGATTAGATGATGATGCACGGAGGGTGACATAAATTGGTGTCAGGAGTGGGGTGATGAATGTGATGGATGCTTCCATCGCTATGGTTACAGTGATGCAACAAACGTGCACACAATGACCCTGAATGCACAACCCTATCGAACTCCAGGGATGAAATTGATAATGTAGTGATGAAAGTGAATAAATTCCTATATGTCGCATAGTTTTAGGTTTGCAAGCACTCATGAAATTTAATTAGTTTCTTGGGGTTTTATTCCCAAATTCCTCCAAAGTTTTCCTTATAAGTTTTCTATGAACTCTACAAGTAAGGAGGTGCCTAGTAGAGGCCAAATTGGTATTCCAGAATGTTCTCTAAGGATGTCATTTTCTCCTTTTCACCTCCCCCTCTCTCTCTATTTCTTCTCCCCACCCCAACCCCTGTAGTCAGTCCCATCTTCCTCCATCTCTCCCAGTCATTCCCTGACTAATTACTTGCCAGTTCATCATACCAAATCGGAATGCGCACAATAATACTCTGTAATCAGTTTTGGTGAACCATTTTTTGGTTGAAAAATAAAAGCAGCTTTACTATTTTAATGATCTCAATGAGATTTTAAATTTTAAATCATTACAGATATGAAGTTGTTGATGAAAAGAAAAATATATCCAACTAGAAATGATGATTTCTTACCAATCTTGAGTGCAGACTCTAAAACGACCAATGAGGATGCATGATAGCCAGCAGCTAGGAGCTCCTGACCAATCACAGAGATGATGACAAATGGACTCTTGTCTAGTTTCATGGACACCAGCTGCTTGTAGGTGGGCTCAAAGTTGTCTGAGAGGAAGAAAAGGAAAGAAAAATCATCAGGAATCATTTGAAAATATAAAGCGGTGATGAAATTGTCATGAAATTTAAAAAATGTATCAGATCATATCATTCACTCCATTTAACTACACACCCATTTATTTTGTGCCAGGACAAGGAATGTTAATCTTTTCAGGTTTATATTGTGCAATGCAATAATGACATTTGTAATAATGAATTCAGCAAACGCATTCTCTCATTATTCAGAATTACATTTCCATGAAAAACATTATCACATATCCTACAAGAGTACTTCCAAAGCATGTATTACATAAATGCACACTTATCATTGTCATCAGACAAAATTATTTGCATCAAATAAATAATTCTTCAAAACGTTCATATCATTTCATGTTCCATCATGGAGTGATACTCTTACAAAACAACAAAGAAACATGAATACTTGACATGAATAACAATGGGTTGACTTAATATTTTTCCTTGAAGAGAAATCACATGTTTGCATAAGAAATACAAATATGGATTCTCTCTTTACGGCAAATTCTTCAAATCAATGAAAAAAAAATCAAGGTTATTTTCCTTGCTTGTTTAACTGCATAACTGTGATTACTTGAAGTGAAAAAAAATGGAAACAGTTACATGAAAACAAGTCTCTCTCTCTCTCTCTCTCTCTTTTCATTCCTTCCTTCGATTTCATTTCTTCTCCCTTTTTCACTCCACTCCACAGATTAATTACAATGCAGTCCCATCCCATTTCCATTTAAACAAACGTTACCAATAACAACAAAGAAAAACACTCAACAGTGCAATAGGCATCACAGATTTCTTGTGTCCACATTCACTCAATTTTTCAACTGCTAGACAGGATTTGCAAATGTTTGGCCTACGGTAAGAAGGCGCAAATCAGAAAAATCTTGTAATCCATTTCTATCGGCTGGCTGCAGGATTACTTTATTCTGGATTCTGCTGGAAGGCCTTTTCACACTCTTTAATCTTACTCCTTATAATTGGATTGGACTACATGGGGTGATGTCATAAACAAAAGTCAGTACCAGGACTAAAACCAATACCAATGCCAGAATCAATTATATGAATAGGCATAATACACTGTAATAAAGCATGATGTACACTGCAATCCTTACAATACAATGACATCAAATCATGGAAAAATACAAATTCTATACATCAAATCATTGTATTTGATGACAAATATTTATTTTAATTTTGTAGATAGTTTTTTAGGAGAAGTATGACAATAAAAAAGAAAATACATTTTATTGTCTATTTGTCTTATGCCCCTGCCTAATGAATGTGACATTGTGTTTCAAGTGTGTGATTGATATCGTACCTAAATTAATATGGCAAAAGCATAAACAAATCATAATGGTGATATCTGAGCTATCTGTTGTGCTGCTGACGGTACATATGTTTGAGTGTGTGTTAGCAAGCCGCGCTCATACCCACGCTCACGTTGCAAATTGAATGTCATACAAATTTCCCTAATTACTTTCTGTCAATGCTGTCCATCAGGCTGGGCTAATGAATATACTCATAGCTTTGGGAAGGATAGCCTTGGCAGTCGGATATCAAAATGCTTAAGTTTCCAACTCTTGGTTTCTGCAACAGGTTTTAACCCTGTTAAAATAAATTTGTGATCATGAGTAGAGAGAAGGACACCGCAAATTGTTACCTTTCTCTAAGTGTTAAGTTATAGTGTTCATTTCATTGTTAGCAGAAGCATCATATATAATCAAATGTAATGCTCAAATCATATTGTGTCCTGGAATTAGGATTAATTAGTATTAATATTCATATCATTATTCATAGTCATATTCAAATGAAAAAATAGGTGAGAATAACAATGAAGATAAGCATTAACATGAACATTGGTAGTTTAATTAATATTGGCATTAGTATTAGTACTAGCACTGACAATAGCATTGAAGTATTAGTAAATAAAAACAGTGGATGGAAGAGGAAACAGACAATATGGTCTTTATAGCAAGTGTAATTACATGCAAACTCTGGTCTTTACAGACAGGGGGTATTCAATACAGTCCTACATTGTAAGTAGGATTAGCTGTCCTTTGAGAACTAGTACTGGTATTGGTACTGAAACTGGTACTAGCACTGGTTTAGCTCCCTGCATCCAGGCACACCATACTTCCAGGTTGAGTGGCTTCTATAGACAGGTGGTATTCAAGACAGTCCTACATTTCAAATAGATTTAGCTGCCCTGTGAGGACTATCATTAGTATTGGTACTAAAACTGGTACCAGCACTGGTAGCTCTCTGCATCCAGGCACACCATACTTCCAGGTTGAGTGGCTTCTATAGACAGGTGGTATTCAAGACAGTCCTACATTTCAAATAGGTTTAGCTGCCCTGTGAGAACTATCATTAGTATTGGTACTAAAACTGTTACTAGCACTGGTTTCGCTCTATGCATCCAGGCCTACCTTACTCCCTACAGGCTGACTCATTCTATCCTAATCTTAGCTAGAGCAAAAATCAACAATAGAATTCAATACTTCCATTCTCCCCGATTTGTCCTCAAGGCAATTTTTACCTGTACAATATCTGGCTTACTGATTGGATATTACATATAAATGGAATGTAAAGATCATCTAGCAAAATTTAAAAACATACTTTAAAGACAGTGTAGCCTGTTTGCAGGTCAAGAAAATAACATCTTGTAAAAACCACAGGCATTGCTCTCATGGAATACATGTGTTGTGGAGGGGACCATAGCACACAGCCGCCTCCAGTTTTAAAGATTGTCCGTCCCTTTTGCAAGCTTAAAATTTGAAATCTTCTATCACGATCGTAAATTGAAGAAAGTGTGATTCAAGACCATTTCTAAGAATATAGCATGTTGAAGCTTTCTGTATATGTATAAATTTCAGTCGTTTAATTTCAAACCGACTTTTTTCGTACTACGAAAAAAGTAATCGTCTTTGTTACAGTATCTATGTGGTTATCATGCATATGTGAAATCCTAATTTTATGAGTAATTACCAAACTTTGGAGATGATTCCTTCTATAGAACAATTTTTTTCATAATGCGTTTTATAATTTGATAAACAGGTTAATCAATAAAGCAGATATTTCAACACAAACTGCTAAGAGCCTGAGGTAAAGACTATTAATCAGACGTTGTTTACGTGCATTATTTGAATTTTACACTACGTATCAGTTTCAAATGAAGAATATACAGCTTGCTAACACTTATGTTTTGCCAATGTTTCGATGGTTTTGTGATGATCTGAAAAAGGGACGGGCTGTCTTTAAGGCTATACAATGCAGGTTTCAGACGACCCACCCAAAACCTCCCTCAAATCTTTCAATGCTTTATTTAAAGTCAGTTTCCAGTTTTATAATTGGGAGGGAAGTTCTGGCACAGTATCTTTTTCCATTTTTTGTGAAAACTGCCTCTATTCTATGAGAATACTGGGATGGTTTAAACTAATGGAATATCAGTCTAAGGAGAAAGAAATGATAACCAAGATCAGACAAGCAAATTGATCCTCTTCGTACCAAGCAATGGTATTTCCATAGCAATCGCAACACAGATAAATGCCTGTGGGACTGAGATAATAATGATGGCTGGATGTTAGACTTCTCCTTAAATTGTCAACATGCTCTTGATGCTAGATGTATACCGTATGTGTTAAAAACATAACTTAATTTTAGTTTTTCAACACACAAGTACCTCTATGCCCTTATTTCTAGACTTAAATGAGAGATAAATGTATTCATAATAATTGATCAGGTATTGCCAGATTTCGAGTAAAAGTGTTCTTTTAGTAAATCATAGGAAATCCTATTGAACCGTGACATAACAAATCTCACAAATCTAAAATTCCTACATCTCCTAATCTTTTAGCATACATGTAGTTTATTCCCATCCTGACATCCAACCTGATGCTCATACGAGATGCAACAAACCTTTACACCTCCCCACATTACTGCATAAACCACTGCAATTGTCAAGATTGATGGTAATATGCCCAGTTTCAAATTACATACCAGGATTTTCTCTATAAATCTGCACCGCCTCGGTATAATATTTATTTGGAGGCATTCATCTAGTAAATCTGGTCATACCACACAAAGCACTTGTAACAAAGTCATTTTTCATCTATAAATCAACCAGCTAATGGTCTTTATGTATGCTCATCACCGCAATGTAAAGAGGATGAAATTTGGAAGTAACTGAGGGAGTTTTTCCTATCAAAGAGTTTTAAGTGCACACAAAAAAGAGAGAATGGTGCTATACAGCCAACTTTAATGGGCCTTGTACAGTACATATCATAGCTATATCTGTAAACAATGGTGATTTAAGAAGTCAAGATGGACCTCAGCCCAAACAAGGTTGCTAAGGATTCCAAAATAAGATCCGTAGTCCACATGTGTACATTTGAAGTCAGACTTTTGTTCTATTGATGAAGAAAACCATAAAAAATATATTTGACTCATACATTTAATTATATATCAAGCATTATTTCAAAGTATGTTGGTGTGATTGATTACTTTATTTGCAGTTTTTGACTAGCTATATCAACAAATACCAAATTCTCAAAATATCACAGATGTTAACGAAAGTTCAATGGAGGTCTCCATCTCTAGTCATATGCCTAGGGCCCAATTACTCTCAAACAATCCATGACTGAAATTAATGAGACTGAAAAATCAAGAATTCCTAAAAAGCATGCATGTAACCATCTGTGGGCAAAGCACACATTAATACCAGGGAGCTGTTCACTACAGATTGATTTTATTTACCCAAAACCACTTTATCAAGAAATTGGATGCATGAAATCATCAGGGCTGTCTGTCTAAAACTCTAGAAAAGTGATTCATTCAGTGAGATGTCGAATAATGATGTATTTGAGCTACAACAATCCATTGTTTTATTTGCATAAATTGATATGATAACCAGCTGGTGAACTCAAGCTTGGCCACAATTTATCAAGTTATACATGCTCATAGATACGATGACAACTTAAGATTTATATACTAAGAATCGTGAATTATAGTAAACATAGAATGGCATCTTTTTACAAAGGACTCTCAATAGAGGGTAGGATTATAAAAAATATGTAGTATTTTATATGATTTTACACAAATTCTTCCAAAATGTTACATCGTTTTATTAGTCAGCAGATTATATGTGGTATTTTTTGTGGTCAGGAAAGTGTGAAAGTCGCTTCAGACAATGACAAATATAATTAACCGCACAAAAAAATTCCATCATCTTGTCATGTTCATGCATAATGCTTTGTGTGAAAACATTTGATTTGCTACGCAGCGGTGTGATACTGTTTGTCCACTGGTTGATCATCTTACACGGACACTTGCTCCATTCCTCCACTTTCCCTGGAATAAATCAACAAATGATTTGATTGGTGGCTGAAATATTATGATGCACAACCATTTCACGCTTCAAGACAACCATTATATGGACCTTTGCAGCATGTATCACTTTACATACGTTTTACTTAATCTTTAGAGAGGTCCAGTTCACATGATCAAAATTCTAAAAAATAAAAGGATTTAGGGTTACAGCTTAATAAAATTCAACATCTCTTTCTAGGTCACAAGCACTCAAAAGCAAACGGTAGAATGCAAACTGAAGCATTTCTTATAGATTTTCTCGGTAGATCTCTCTCTCTCTGTATATAGGACATTCACGTCCACTCTCTCTCCCTCTCCCTGTCCCCCCTATCTCCCCTCCTCCTCTATTTCTATCTGTTTCTACTGTTTTATCTCCTTCATAACCTCCCTCCCTCTCTTATATACATATCTCTCCCCTCCCCACCCAAGTGTCTCTCTTTACCCCCCCCCCCCCCCCAATTCCCCCACTCTCTTGAATTCCCCCCTAAAATCTAAATTTTCAACGCAAACGGAGAGTGCGAGTGGAAAAAGCCAAGATTTTGTGTTGTTTTAGTGTCAAGTTGACACAAAATGGAGTGTGGCTGCCCTGAGAGTACTTCATCTTACTTGAAGCGCAGATTAGTGGGACGTGCTGCATTTCAGAATTCTAATTAGGGTAGGGAACGCAAAGTCACAGCTAGATAGGAGGGTGACTACACACAGAGCTACATGCATATTTGTAGTCTTTCTTGCGCCAACTTTGCACAGTGTAGAATATACAACATGGCACGGAGTATGAGAAGTGGCTGAACAAAAAAATGGTAAATACATGGATAAAAACAACCTTTGAGCTTTTAGGAAAGTGGTGAAGGAAATGGGTGAGAAATATGTGAGGTACAGAGCTATTAATAACGGGAGTTCCAATAAGAGGGAAGAGTGGAAAGGTGGAGGTGGAATCTAACAATGAAAAGACAGGTGGAGGAAGTGGCATGTTAAAACAGGTTGAAAAAGCTGAGGAAATTAAAGAGATGCTCAAAATATGAAGTTCAAGAAAAATATCAGATGAGAAAAAAGAATGGGAGTTGCTATTAGATGCACAATAGAAGAAGCAGATTGGTTGTAGATGAAAAAGAAGGCAGTGGTAAAGAATATGGGACCTTTAATCAGAGCATTACCAATGTGACGTTATCACAGGCTCAAATATTGTTTCATTTTATCTGGAATCCCTGACAGACTTGCACGTCTAGTCTGCTAAAGAAAGTGGGAAGGTTTTAAATTAAAGGTGACATTAATTTCGCGCTTGCTCTGTGTTGCACGAAAAGTGTCAAAATAAATGTCACACAAAAACTACCGCTTTGAGATGACCCCTTCCTGTGATCTTCCTGTGAAATCAAACAAGAATGGGACATGCTAAGGAGGATTCTGGGATGAGAGAGCATACCGGGGCACAAAATAAAATGAGGCAGAGAGGATTTCTGACCAACCTTTGAGAGGAGACTTGACGGCAGCCTCCACCAGGCCATGCAGAAGCTGCAGGCTCTTGGGATCCTGGGCCAGGCCGGAGGAGAACGCTGCCAGGGCATCGGCATGGCGACCAAGACACTGCAGGGCCACGCCCTGACGATAATAGGCCTGCACACGCAAGAAACGAAATAAAAGTAAAATGACATGATAAGTAATAAGTCATAATTCAGCTTTGCAATCAATTTCAATGTCAGTATAACGATAAAACAGGACTGCACCCCACCAAAAAACAACAACTCTAAAAACTCTGGATGATGATGATTATTAAGAAACAAAAATAATGGTGATATAATGATTAACATACGCACAAACACCCAACTGAGATGACGACAAATCCATTCATGCACTGTGAATCACTCTGCATTCATTCCAAATATTATACATCTCCTTTATTCCTCCTCAGGTGTGTTTTCTCTTCCATGACTCTTACATTTCTATGCATAGACTTTATTCTGATCTTTCAGATGCTGTCCCCATGGCGCAACATCTCATACTGAACCCCAAACGCCGGTTGGTGCAGCTTCCTCTAATTTAATCCAACCTGCGATGAAACCGGTCAGCTCGTGACGAAGTTTAGCGGGACTAATCCAATTCAGCTTGGCCTGATTCAACAGCATTAAGTAATACATGGGTCTCTAGGGCTCATCACTTCAAAATATTGACAACAAAGTCTCCTCTTAGTTTGCAATTCCACTCAGAGAAAAGTTGTGGACTCCTGGTGATACCTTTACAGAAATTAAATATATTACTTTTGTCAAAACATATTTCTCCGTGGTACAATACCACTTGAGATCAATGAGATGATTATGTCCTTCAAATGAACGACAGCTTCACAAACTCTACAGAAGTTTCTTTTAAATGAAATTACAAACCAGAGTGCTTAATAAAAATAATCAGCTTTTATACAAGGTATCTCAAAAAAAAGGTAAACCCAACTTCAACAGCAAATTTTCAGAAAACTATAAAATATTTACATTTTTTTTTCATGGTTAGTGCACGGGTGTGAAATAATTACTGTGGCAAGAAATAACTTGCCACATGATTTCACACCCATTCACTTAGTTGAATCATGCTCAGTCATGCATGAGAGTTAGATAACCTTAGTGGTATTATTGGACAGAGGACTTATTGGACTATCTAACCATGAAAAAATAATGTGTAACTATTTTATAGTTTTCTGAAAATTTGCTGTTGAACTTGGGTTTACTTTTTTTCAGAGACACCCTGTATAGCAGTTTGCTAGTATGAAGTACTACCCAAAGCGCTCAATTATTACCCTGGCTTTAGCCATGGACCTACCAAGCAGCTAAATATGTAGCGCTAGAAGCTAGTTGATCTAATTAGATAAATATGAGGCCTCAGGCATTCATTTTCAGAACTCATTTGCATCTGACCAGAGACTATTGAATTTTTATTTACTTTTCACTCAAATTAATACTCAACACAATCACAATATCAGATTGGCATCAAAGCATCATCAAGCCGATACCTTTTCCATGATATCACTGCAATTAAAGCTCATCAGCAAAGTATAATCATAAAGCTCTCATAAATGAGTTTATTCCTCCAATGTTACCACCTAACCCAATAGTAATCAAAATTCACTATCAGAGCAGTAGTTTATTCATTCAGCTGATAGGTAATACCAAAAATTACACAACTACTTTCGAATTAATTCAGCTCACGCATAGCATGCATCACAAAAACACTGACTCAATCTATCACTCATATATTAATGATGCTATCTACAAGTTCAAATCCCTCAATTTGGACCTTTAAGAGTTAATATCCCTGAAGCTTTCTTTAATTGCAATCTAGCGACATACTGTGGGAAATGAGGGCAATAAAATTGCAAATCTACACCAATTTGCCGATACCCCCAACATTACGAATTGAAGAGCAAATCGGCGTAAATAATCGAATTGGGCATCATATACAAGGGCAGGTGTAGCATGCATGTGGATGCCCAATTGATAATTGTTCATCGGTAGACAATAGCTCCGTGGTATATATGCAATATGCATTTCATGCTTTGACTTTTTATCACCGAGCGGTGACTGAACGTTAGAGAAAAGAGTGCCGAATAGATAAACAAATGGAAGATGGCGCACACAAAAGGGAACAGGACCCCCTCGCTGTGGGATTTGTGACATGTGCAAGCACAGGGCATTGCCTGAGGGCCAGAGTCGGCTTTGCAGGGGGTCGGGAGGGTACCCTTAACTACACCATCAATAGATTACATTGTCAGAGGTGAAACATAATGGGGGGTGTATATTATTATATGAGGACATGGTCTATAACAGCTAGGTGTTAAAAAGAGTACCATTGACAAGTTAAGGACATCTGCTGTTAGTGACTTCATGGCCTGTTATGCATTGTGTAGCGTGATATGAAGTCAGTGATTTCAATAGTGTACAAATGCATTCATGTGTTTTGATTTTTTTTTGGGGGGGGGGGAGGAGAGGGGGCAGGGTTTTGAACAGATGAAAAGTTTAATAATTCATAAAACATGATTGAATATCAAAATAAACAATTTGTAAATGTGACTTACTATAAACATGTATGAGAATACAGATTTGACTTTGTTGTGTTGTTATTCACGTCAACCCAGATTTATGATTGCAAAAAAAGTCAACTGAGCTTAATTAGTTATGGGGCGTGTTTATCAACTCTTTTTTTGGTACAATAACGGTTTCCAAACGTGTTTGAATTTTTTTAAACACGTTTCAGTGAGTTGATAAATGCAAAGGTGTTTTGATTATGGGGTTCGGAAAGCTGTTTTGAAACACGCAAATTTGTGCGATCCTAAACGCGTTTAGAGAAACGAGATAAACGCAAAGCTGTTTTGAAACGACTTTAAACCACGTGTTTCTGATTTCTGAAAACACACGCGCCACACCAAGTAAACACATCAATTGCACACTATTGTACTACAGTGCACGTGTAACGGCGCAGTAGAGCTGTGTAGTGACAAGGCCAGTTTTTGACTTGGGCGATTGAGTTGATAAACGCACCGTTTTTTTAATCGTGTTCGTAAGGGTCTTTGCAAATGCGTTTCAAATTCTGAAAAGATGATAAACACGCCCATGGATATATACATCAAGATCTCTCTGTCCCTCCCCCAATCCCCTCCTTTCTCACTAATGCGCTGTCTTTCTGCCTATCTCTATCCCTCTGTTATCGCTGCCTAATTCTCCCTCTCTTTCAGTTTCTTTCTGTCTCCCCCTCTCTCTCCCTCTCATACATACAAAAACCTTTAATAATACTCATGAACTGATGAGCATAAATTGTTTACTTTCTTCTCATTTTTCCCCTATATTTCTTCCTCCATCAATTACAAACAAATAAAATCCTGATTCCCTATCCCATCTAATGTCCCTTCCAAATTCAAATCATCCGACCACTCCACACTCCCGTTTCTCAGGTGTGCTCCATGCATGTTTTGAGGGACATATGTAATAATGTGTTCACAGTTGGCAACCACCATGTATTTAGGCCACTGAAGAGTGTTGAAATGGGTCAGCTTGCTTTGTGAAATATTTCAACCTTGATTTAATCCTGTTTGAGCAAGAGCTCGCATAATAAACCTCAATGAAGAAATGAAAATACAGGAATTACAAGTTCTTTACAATTTTTCTTGTATAAATGTTTATATTTCCGTAAGAGAGTATTGTATGCTAAAACAAGGTGATGAAATTAAAGTGAATACTAAGCAGATCAAGACATTTACACAAATACAGAGGTAGATGCCACATAAAAAAACTAATGAATGAATGAACGAATGGCTAAAAGATTTAATAAGTCTAACTTGAACACATTCAGTACCCCCCACCTCCACCCCCTCTCTCCTCCTCCCCTTAACTGCTACCTATCTCCACCCCCCTCTCTTTCTCTCCTCCTCCCCTCAACTTCTACCTACATGTATCTCCATCCCTCTCTCTGTCTCTCCTCTTCCCCTCAACTTCTACCTATATCCACCCCCTTCTCTTTCTCTCCTCCTCCCCTCAACTTCTACCCATCTCCATCCCCCTCTCTTTCTCTCCTTTGCTCATCTTCTACCTATCTCTCCATCTCCCTCTGCCCAATACCTGGCAGAGAGTATGGTTTAGGATTTCTTCTTCAGCAGTGTAGCCTAGACAGCATCTACTCCAGGAGAGTGGGTTTGGGTGACAATCTGGATCAATTGCTTTCCTGCATTAATCACCAAGTGCAATCAGATACTTCTTTGTCTTTTCTTGCACTTTCAAAGTACTGATTTATGCACAGCAAGAAAGTGATATTAAAAATCTTACAATCAATACTGGGGGGATACAAATTTTAGTGACCCCCTCGATGTACAGTTACCCTCAACTCAGTACAAACAGTATATTTTATCATTTTATTAAAAGCATGTGCATATCATACAACTTAAGAACAAAACAGCCACCTGTATGTAGGATTATCCCGAGCTCAGAACAAACTGTTAAATATTTTAACCCTATATTGAAAGCATGTGCATATCTGTTTCATAGAACCTAAGAACAAAACATCTGACTGTGAGAGTGGTCTTTATATAATATTTTTGAGCGCAAAGGTACATGTAAGACTTCTTATATTTACACAGACATTTACAACACTCTCGTATCAAAAGCATGTGCACATCATACAACCTACCAACAAAATATCTGACTCTGAGAGTGGTCTTTACATAATAATTTTGATTGCAAAGGTATATGAACGACGTCTTACATAAGACAGCAGACATGGCATGTACATTCACAATGACGTTGTTCTAATTATCATTTACTTCCACTTTAAAAAAAATAATCCAAATTATTAATTCAACCTGAATAAAGTGGCAGAGAGCTTCAGGAATAATGAGCTTGTATGAATGAAGCCTGATGAGAATTGCTGGATGATTTTCACAAGAAATGTTATCAACAAATCAGACTCGTGATTTTGTATGCGAAGCTCTCCTGCATACCAAGTCCATTGGGATTCCATGGAGAAGAGATGGGAAGATCTCATATTGTAATATGAATTGCTAGATTTTATCTGGGGATTCAGTGACCTCGCGTAACAGGAACAAAACAATTTCTCGCACACTGATTTTTATTAAATCTATTCATTGTGAGCAGTAGGGTATATGTTGTTCTATATGTATTTTTTCTTTTATAAATTGATTTATCTTTCCATTCTGTACAATTTATGATTGACAGCTGACAAAAAAATCTGATGTTGCCATACCAAAAATATGATTGTATTTTTGTTTGTTATATTGTTTTTCTCTCTCATTGTGATCATTAAGGGGGGGGGGGGACCCATGTCTCTTACAATACAAAATATTGTATTGTAAGAAAGATGGGATCACTACCATCCCCCCCCCCCTCAATAAAAATGGGAAATTATCCCACTGAGCATTGCATGGCAAGCCACATCCAATGATTAAATATTTTGAGTAGTTTGTTGGTAAGAATAAACATGACATATTATGCTCACAATATAATCACGAGGAAACTGTGTGATATTGAATATATGAAACCTTGGACTAATCAGTTTACAAAGTATTATGATGGATATGATATGAATTGCATGTTACTTGTATACAGAGAGAGGATTCACATGGCTTCAGGTCACCCACAACTGTGTGAAAATAGTGGGAATGGCAAGCTTTTCATACAGGACTCTAAAATTATTTGCTGATCGGGGGAGATGAAAGGGCGAGGGAGCGGCCTCTTTTGGGGTTGATGGATGATGTGTGATTTCCCTGCCGGACACTCATGGAGTGCACACTCGTCATTAGACAACCAAAAAACGTGCACCCAATTCCAATTCCTGCTGTAGCCCTCATTTGCACAGCTCCAGAGGAGATACGGGATGTACTTGATGTGAATATCTGATAACAACTTTTCTCATTCATAATGCGATTTCATGGTTTTATCAATGGAGCTTTGCACACTTAAAAAACAACTGTAGCTGAGTTGATGTGTATGTTAGTAGTCAAAACATGCATGGAGTAATTGCATGAAATTTAGCAAAGGCAGAGCAGTTCACCCCAATGATAACACGTATGAAATCTCAGTCAAAGTTAAAAGACCTTTTCACGAAAAGGTTGTTTACGTTTGAAATGCGCAGTATCGTAGCGAACATACTCTACATTCAAAGAATGTATCGCACCGGTCAGTGTGCTGGTCAGCGAGGGGCTCCTGTAATCCTTTGTAGTCAACTAAATTGATCCCCCCCCCCCCCCTCATAAAAAATTAAAACTCTCAATAATAATTATACACAATGCTTCATGGTACATTCAGAATGCATATGACATATTTCACATCAGCCTTCTTAATCCAAATTGTTATGTATTGTTAGTAAGATCTACACATATGTTTTGTTCTATAATTGGTTATCTAACTGCCATGCACCATACATGCACATGAGATTTCACATTTCAACCAAAGTCCTCAAATATACCAGCCATAGTTGCAAATGTACTATACTACACGATATGTACGATTACTAGGGTGTACAATGGTGAGTAAGATTGGAGTCTGTGAATTAACTTACAAACGTGTAATTAAAAGGTGCATGTTGGGAGGAAGAGAAAGGGATGAGAAGAGTTACAGGGGAATTGGGAGAGGGAGGGGGGAGGAGAAGAGAGAGGAGAGGAATGAGGGAGAGGAAGGGGGAGAAGAGAGGAGGAAGGGGAGGGAAGGGGAGGGAAGGGGAGGGAAGGGGAGGGAAGGGGAGGGAAGGGGAGGGAAGGGGAGGGAAAGGGGGAGGGAAGGGGGAGGGAAGGGGGGAGGGAAGGGGGGAGGGAAGGGGGGAGGGAAGGGGGGAGGGAAGGGGGGAGGGAAGGGGGGAGGGAAGGGGGGAGGGAAGGGGGGAGGGGGAATGAGAGGAGAGGGGAGGGGTAGGTGAAAGGACGTGTGCTGAAGGATCACCTTTTTCGCTGGTTGCCATTTCATCATGCTGGTACAACGCTGTCCTCCAGGTTTCAAATCCTTTTTTAAGAACCATGGGCAAGATTTGCAGGCCCTACAGATCTTAGAGATGATGGTTCATGTCACTTCATTTATTATTACACAAACCCCAGGGTGTGATCACATCACAGTTACATGTAGGCCATGCTGCAAATCCAAGATGCCAATCGCATGATATGCCGGTATCTAGTCTGGTAAAAAAATCACGAGTTAAGGTAAACTATTGCACTTGTTACACATTTAGATAGAATGTGAATCCTAATCATGAACGTCTCTTGTCAAAGTAATAGTTTAGGTCCACACGTGCCATTAAATCCAAGTATTCCAGTTATATGATGAGCAGATCAAGTAAGAAAGAAGGTGTGATGTTTCATGGGCGATAGAAAATCAGAATTCAAAGTCTCCAAATATGAAGCACTTCACAGATTACTCCTCGCAATGGAAAAACAAGAGCACATCTCAGACAACATTTGGCTGCAGCTTCCAATCTGTGAGGCATAGTATTAGCGGCGAGGTTTCTCCGAATGGCAGGTATTGAGAGCTGGGGACGACTGGGGATGAATATCGACATGTGTTCCTCCTGCAGGGATAAATCTCAGCGCGAACGTGACAAATATCCTCCTCTCCATCCACTCCACTGCGCTCATTAAGGCAGGGAGAGATGATGACTGTTAGAAACAACAAACAACCATGATCCAATCAACTGTCTCGTAAACACATCCCTCCTGCCACATTAAGCCATAAAGTCGGGCATCCCGAGTGCCCGCCGCCGCCCGCCGCCGCTCCTCCAATCCTTACCCAATAGCAGCAGCCTCAGCCTCAGCAGAATCCAATAACTGACACAATCTCAACCACAGGCTGGCGGCAATAATAAGGACATGGAGGATTGTGACTGCGACACATGAACTAATATTGCACACAATGCCTGCACCCAGCCGTGTGAAAGACTGAATGGATGCCCCACGATAGGCCGGCTTTTATCAATCTGTTGAGGTAGCATGGAGGTCTAGTCGGCTGTCTGTCTGCCAAACGCAGCAGCTCAGCCACTGTTGTCGCACTGTTCCCTTTCTGCCTCATTTCCCATCAATGATGGATTCTGGACTAATTCACAGTTTCACACACACCACCCGCTCGCTCACGCTCTCCCTCTCTCTTCTCCTCTTTCCCCCTTGCTCGCTCTCTCTCTCTCTCTCTCTCTCTCCTATTGGATCTCGATGTTGTTACCCTGCTCGACAGCTCACGCTCACTTGTTGGCTATCAAGAATACTCCTACACTCTAGTTCTCTCTCATTTCACTCATTCATTCTCTCTCTCTCTCTCTCTCTCTCTCTCTCTCTCTCTCTCTCCCCCCCCCCCCTACCCCCTCTCTCTCTCTCTCTATCTCACACACATTTCATCATGATGACTTAATGAACTGGTTATAATGTACTGCACATTTACATGTTCCTGTCCCACGTGTCTGTCTTTACACATGTAGATCTTTCTATCTACATTTTCCATCTGACATATCTACCATATTCATATAATATGCATGTCCGTCTTCAATCATTGTCCTTCTATCTCTCTCTCTCTCTCTCTCTCTCTCTCTCTCTTTGTCTCTCTCCCATCCTCCTCCTCCTTTTTCTACATGTAGTTCCTACCTATACCCTCTGTCTCTCTTCATCTCCTCCACCTATTGAACCTGTGTACTCACACTGATAACATAGCAACATAGCCTAGAAAACTCAGAAGATTGAGTTACCAGGAATTGCGAGTCCCCCCCCCCCTCCCAACCCCCACCCCCTACCCCTGTCCCTCCCCCCTCCTCCATCCAACATTATGAACGAGCTGCCTCCACAGTCTGTTCTCCATAGCCTGACCTCCTGAGGCCGGCATCAATCAACGGTTACAGAATCTCTCTTGGGCTTCTATCACTCTGCACTCTTTTTCGAGTAAGCACTCAAAACATACATCATCATCCTCTTAAAATGCCACATAGTTTCTCCTTTTACTCTTCATAATGTGGCAAACATTTCATGCGATTACAAAAGTAATTTACAATGGTATGGATCAGCATTGTACCCTAATGATGACACGCATGCAGTAATGTTGGTGCAAAAGAGACATTAGCAAAAGGGTGCAGTATATGGAAAGAGCGTTTCTGAGAAGTAGTCACTTTACTTTCAGTTGTCACATGGTACAGATGAGAAGATGGTAACTTTTATGTGCATCATCTTTAATCTATTAACTTGGAACTTATGAAATGAATATTCAATAAATATTGAAAGTGGCGGTGAGCAGACAAGGAACATGCAGGCTACCTGTAGCCCCAATAGGAAATGAGAGTTAGGAAAGACAGTTGAGGGAACTCTGTAGTGTCAGTACATGTAGGCTAGTTTGTCATAGGGTACAAGGGTTGTAACCTCTACATCTAGTATTGATTGAAGCCTGATGAAGACAGCACCACTTTGAGAGCACTTCACATGTTTTTGGCTCTCGTTTAAAGAACTGGAGCTTGAGCTTGGGTTCAGATGGATCAGAGAGGAGGAAAGGCTGGCGCAAATTGAGATATAGGGAAAGTGATGGGGAGGGGTGGGGAGGGGAGCAAACAGGGGGAGACCGGAGGAAAGGGAGGGCCGGTAGGGCAGGAGAGGGGGAGGGGAGGAGAAGGGGAGGTGAGGGGGAAGGAAAAACGGTGAGGAAAGTGAAACTGTAGGAAAGTGAAACTGTAAGACAGTGAGTTTGATAAAAGAGAGATGGAGGAAAATGGAAGAAGCAGTCGGATAGAAAGGGACAGTAACAACTCAAGTTGGAAAGAGGGGGAGTTACAGGGTGGGGGGGGGGGGGTGTTTCCAAAGTAATACCAAGGTTTTCATGGCATAGAGGGACGAGTTAGGAGTGTGTAGGGAAGGGGAGTGGGAAAGCATTAAGAAAATAGGGATTGTGGAATGAAAGTATAACAGGAAGAAGAGGAGGTTACACTGTACAACAGGGAGAAAGGATACATTCAGGACAAGAGGATGGCAGCTATGAGAGAGGTAGGAAGAAAGAAGGAAAAAATGGAAGAGATGCTGGTCAGGGGAAATAGCATAAGCAATCAGAGAAATGTAGGTTCATTACAAAAAGGGGAAATATATAAAGATTAGATGAAAAAAAAAACATTATTATCATTTCATTAGCACAACATACACACACAAGTACTAGATGCCTGAATCGTTTACAGTTGGCTGCAAGGTCATTCATTATCA
Source organism: Arbacia lixula (assembly GCA_963669155.1). Classification (NCBI taxonomy): domain Eukaryota; kingdom Metazoa; phylum Echinodermata; class Echinoidea; order Arbacioida; family Arbaciidae; genus Arbacia; species Arbacia lixula. Next base: position 16,279,494 of record OZ022583.1, read on the forward strand.
ATCTAACAGCATTGGATAGGAGAAAGAAGAAGGCCTCCCACAATAACAAATCACTCCCAGAATGAAGAAGAGAAGCCTGATGAGGCATCTAATAATGCTTTAATTACTTGCAAGCATAGGAAACATGTAAAGTCCCCCCCCCCCCACCCCTTTGTATCCATCATATATTGATTTTGTGTTGGTACACATCCCAAACCTCATTCATTTACAAAATGTGCAGAAGCAACATCTCATTTCCGACTCCTTGACTCCAGAGATCGGACAAACAAGGCATCAATCACCCAATAGCCAAATATTGGCTAACCTCTCGGACACGTGCAATTCTCATGTTACCATGGAAACGTCATGTCCGAGATCAGCCTGTTAATTGGGCATTGATTGAAGACATTTCTCTTACCACCTCTTCATTTTGTCTTGATGAAAACAAAGTTTTCCTCTGGTGTACATAGCATGTGAAGAGATTTACAATGAGAGTGTTTTTCTTTATAGAGATAGTTATGTTGTGTGTACGTTACGGAATTGAAAACTGATGCTTTCAACCACCCCCTCCTCATATAGAATATATATCATTATATCCCTTCTATGAATATTCATGAGTATTCTGGGAACGTGATTGGTCAATTGATGATCGCAGACTACAAAATAATTTGACTATATCTGCCTCAGCTCCGGATATTTTTCACTATTTTTTCATGGGGAGGACTGCGCATGCTCTATTTACTATTTTCTTCCTTGGCACTACTGCGCATGCTCTCTACCTGAGCGGGCGTAAATTAGTGTGCGCATGAATGCAGTGCGTGGTGTGTTGCGCATTTACCTGGGATGAACCGATATCGAGACAGAGAAAAAAAAGGCGACATACAACCACATGGTGTTACACAAAGTTTTACTATTTTTTAAATAGTATTTATTAGTTATTGTTTTACAAAAGGGATATAAAACAAATATACCAAGCATTGAGTTCGAAAGTATAGTGAAAATTATCCATCTTCGGAGGGACTGGCATAAGTTACTATTTTTTCCTCGGGGGCTTCGCCCCTCGGAAAAAATAGTTCTATGCCACTCCCTCCTCAGATAGATAATTTCCACTATACAATCTCACAGCTTGGTATATTTGTATAATATCATTTGACTATACCCCCCCCCCCCTGCTGGAACCCACAAGAGAAAATACACACTTAAACATAATTAATTTTTGCCACTTGCCACTTGCCATACAGCAATCATACTGGGTTATTCCCGTGGTTTCCCAAGTAGTTTTTCAAGAGGGCTGCTGTAGCATTCATGAAGAGTATACATGTGGGCAATACCTTTACCCTAAATAACATTTAGAATAGGTGAGAATACAAAATGAGATGAAAACAGAAACACAAAGCACAAAGAATTATGCTCAAAATGCTATTTTCAGAGTCATACTAGTATTTCTAGCTCCCTGGAAACCATATGCAGATTGTCTCAGAAGAGAGTCAATGTCCAATAAGCCAGTGCGATCCTGTGAACTTCGCACACTCTCACTTCACCACACAGCGCCATGCAGTATGCATCGCAATCTCCCATAACACTCTAGCCATGCCGACCAAAACGAAACATTTCTCACTCCCGTATAGCCTCTGTCATAGGCTGTGAGGCATGTTTTTTTTTTCAGATGGACTTCTGCAACTGCAACTAGGGTCTGTGATATTCCCACTGATTTCTTGCATGTAGAAGCAGTGATAGTCTAGATGTATCGGGACTTGATCATGATTGTACCGGTTCGTCAGATAAAAATGGCTCCACAGCCCAGGACCTAGGCTACAACTCCAGTCCCATCCTCACCCCATCACTTTGCATGTTTACATTTTGATTGCCACCTTCAAAAGTTCATAACACTCGCTTTGACGAGAGAGGAAGCTTACAGCCACGGAAGCTTACAGCCACGGACGACGACGGCAGAAAAAAATTACAAATTTGCTTAACTTACGAGGAGCTAGCGTTACGTGCATCTTTGAAATGCAATCGTAGTGGCAAATCCCGGTGGATTTTCTTGCGTGAATGCCATCGATGGTTACAAGATAGATGGAGTAGCAGGGAGACGTCCGTGGTAGAGCAGCGTTCCTAAGGCGATCCCATGGGGAATATCAAAATACAAATAGCTTGGAGGAATGGGAAAGCATAAATGGAAACAGTCACTCAGAAAGGGGGATAGAGAGAAAGGAGAGGAAAGGAGAGGAAAGGAGAGGAAAGAAGAGGAAAGAAGAGGAAAGAAGAGGAAAGAAGAGGAAAGAAGAGGAAAGAAGAGGAAAGGAGAGGAAAAAAGAGGGAAGAAGAGGAAAGAGGAAGGATATAGAAGATGAGAGAGAGAGAGGAGTGGAAGAGAGAGGGAGAGAGTGGGAGAGAGATGGAGTGGGAGAGAGATGGAGTGGGAGAGAGATGGAGTGGGAGAGAGAGGGAGTGGGAGAGAGAGGGAGAGAGAGAGAAGATAGGGAATGAATGTTAGAGAGAAGGGGAGAAAGACAGACAGAGAGAGACTGAGATACTGGGAGAGCGTGACGGACAGACCTACAGAGGAGGGGAAGGGGAGGAGAGAAGTTTGACCTCTCATCCAAAAACTTCCATGAACTCTATCGATCACTATAATTCTTCTATAAGTCAGGTTTTTTTTTTACAAAATGTTACATTTGACCTGCTGAACAGCTACACTGTCCTTTGATGCTACCAAGCCACAGACAATGGTAGCATCAAGGAAGACATAAGTCCTCCAAATCAACATCCAAGTTCACGAACCATCAATAGAGCAATATTCAAAAAGTTTGTATACTCAGGCAAGACATTCAGAGATAGTGGAATTGAGACATGAATGGAATTCAGACATGGCGATGAGACGAAGAAGCGAGATTGCCAGATCAATGTTCAGGAGCCTGAAGGATATTCTCTGTCACAAGAAACTGAACATCAAGCCATGATGCAGAGTCTGGAAATGCTACAAACTAAGGCTGCTGCACGGAGTTGAAACATGGACTCTATGTAAGGAGACACAGTGATGAATTGAAGCTATTGAAAGTGTGGTACTAAAGATTGTCCGTCCCTTTTGCAAGCTTAAAATTTGAAATCATCTATAACGAACATAAATTGAAGAAAGTGTGATTCAAGACCATTTCTAAGAATATAGCATGTTGAAGCTTTCTGTGTATCGGTATGTAAAAATTTCAGCCGTTAAATTTCAAACCGTCTTTTTTCGTACTACGAAAAAAGTATTAGTCTTTGTTACAGTATCTATGTGGTTATTATGCATGTGTGAAATCCTAATTTTATGAGTAATTACCAAACTTTGGAAATGATTCCTTCTTTAAAACAATTATTTTTCATAATGCGTTTTATGATTTAATAAACAGATTAATCAATAAAGCAGATAATTCAACACAAACTGTTAAGAGCCTGAGGTAAAGACCATTAATTAAACATTGTTTACATGCATTATTTGAATTTTACACTACGTAGCAGTTTCAAATTATGAATATACAGCTTGCTAACACTTCTTTATATGTTTTGCCAATGTTTTGATGTTTTTGTGGTGATCTGAAAAAGGGACGGGCTGTCTTTAAGGAGACTGCAGAGAATAAGCTGGATAATGAAAATAGAAAGAACTCGAAAGAACTGATCCAAAGAGCTAGTAGAGAGAGGGAGATGTTTAAGACTGTACAGACTGTACAGTTTGTAGATGCCAGAAGTGTTAAAAGAAATCTGCACACCCTAAAGGTGCTGTAAACGCTAATGTAAAGCGCATAGGGAACCTTTATGGTCATAATGCGCTATATAACCTTCAGTCATTATCATTAATATCATTACAAATAGAGATTGCTCGAAGGTACATTATTAAAATGAATGGGCCTGGCTGCAGTCGACTTATCATTCTTTCTTTCTCTAACTCGTTTGGGACAGAAAAGCGGAGAATGAAAGAACAACTAGACTTGTGAGTACTAGATTATTTCCTTTGAATTTGAATAAACTATGACCAAAAGCATAAAAGCCAGGCTAGCACAGGCTGGTCGCCACTCATTATGCAAATTTATGTTGATTTAAGTATTATTGACTGTTATTTATGCTAATAAAATACTATTGCCCGCTATTCATGAAAATAAAAGTACTATCAACTACTATTAAATGCAAATCAGGTACTTTTGCCAGGATGGTGGTATCTAGTTCATGCCTGTCAACCAATCAGATAACAAGATTATCAAGATGAGGTATATAAAATTCATCAGTATGAAATATGATATCACTCAAGGTATAATTCATGTCTTCAACAACATCCTGAAATAATCTCCTATGCAAGGCATGTTCCCCATGCAAAGTGACTTAACCCTGAGGGCAGGGTACAACATAGCACTTGTACACATTTTCTCAGTGGACGACGCTCCAATAACACAGTAGGCGGCACTGGCGAATTTTTAATGAGGGATGCAAATCTTATTCTGACATAATACATGACCTACCATCCATCAGCAGCATTGCACCATTGCGGATACCCTACCGCTGTCCTTTCACTAGGGACCTTGTTCTCACTATAAATTTTAATATTCACCATCAGTTTGACGTTTTTGCAAAAAAAATAGTTAAAGATGAGGGGTAAACACCAATAGACAGGTCTGTTATCAATGAATGCTACTCTTTTTAAAAAATTTTATTTCAGGATACCAGGAAGGAATCATCTAAAAACGATGAAATTAAAATGACGAAAATTCAGACCCAATGATGATTGCAGAACAGTTCTGACATTATTACGACCTGTAATCATTAACACTTCAACCCTTCAACACCTCATGGTCCATAGCAATGTATCACAAACTAGTGTAAGTGAGGCAGTGCTTCGTTCTCACAACTATATAATTAGCCAGCTTGAGATTCTTACAGAATTATTTAAGTCCTCTATCATGATCACGGTGCTTATAGTGTAAACACTGTCATATAGAATAGTAATGTGTTATTAGTGTGAGCACAACCAAATTTGCACTGCACGTTACCCGGATATCAGTTTTCATGAAGCCCCTCTTAATCCATCACAAAAATATACAGAGCCCAGAAGTAAGCCCATTACGAGATACCAATAAACACCATCTAATGCCTCTCACAATCCTGATGGAGTGTTGTATGTATCACAATAGAAACACAGCCCAATATGCAATAGCATCAATAGGAGTAATATTACAGTGTTAACACAGGCCCTCTAGATGGAGAGGATAATTGACTGCGGATGTATGCAGGAGAAGTGTAAGACGATGCCGGCAGAGGCTCCCCTCTGGAAATGCTTGACTTGGATTTCTGAATTCTGGAGATAAATTATACACGGCGTGATCCATGGCTTTCGCCAAACCTAGGTTCAGTGACTCTCCTTGTGAGTTGAAAATGATAAAATATCTCCATTTTTCACCGTTAATGCAACTGTCATTCGATTTAAAAGGAGATTGCTTTCTCATTTTGGGGGGGGGGGGGGGTTAAAGATGCGATGTCAGAAATACCACCATTACTCTCACACTAATACGGAGGCAGCCACACTATAGGGGTCTCTTCATTAGCCCGATGTGGGCGAAATAGTGAGCTTGTTCCGATCGGGTTAGCTAGCCAGATCACGAAATAGCTAGCTATTTGCGTCTGCATTAGCCAGATCAGACGAAATAGCTAGCTATTTGGTCGAGAAAATTTCCCAAGAAATCTTGGGCGAGATGGAGCTAGCTCGAGCTAGTTTGCGAATTAGCTCAAGCTAGCTCGGAGCATCTTCATTAGCCTGAAAATTTTCCGACTTCGGCATGCATCAGCGTGTACAAAGCATTGTTTACGTTGACCACTACAACTGCACAGAGACAGAGTGACAAGCAGACAACAAGTCTTCCGCACAATAGGTGCGATCTATGGAAAAGACTACCGACGATGAGAAACACTCCACACAATCCATGCAACGTTAGATGGAGAACACACCTAAAGAAAGTAACGTAAACAACGTAAAGAAAGTAGAGGACGCCCACTACGCATTGGAGATGCTTCTGACAAAGAAACGCGCAGAGTTAAACCCCCACGCACGTAATTTTTCTTTTTGTGGTATGTTTTGTTATTTCTTTGCATGTTTGGTAAGTTATGCAGTTCACTGTAACTCCTGTGTTTATATATGTAATGGGACCATACCAACAAGCATGCATGCTTATTTTGCTTCCCCCACAAAATTGCAAATTTGCATCATTGTGCAGTTTTTCTACATCTCGTTTTTTCTAGGTGGAATAAAAATAAATTGAATACTTACAACAACCATGCATATAAGTATCTTGAAATCAAATAAAAATGTGGCCCTTGGTCACGGCAGAACGGCATTCCATTTATTACGAGTTATGTAGTCCTTACCACTTCTAACCCTAACCCATAACATAATAAGTTAAGGGATAGGAAATAAGAAGGTTGTATCATATTAACGTTTCATCATGGGCCGTTTTCCACTCAATGTGCAGCACAATGTGGCAAATGGACGTTAGAATCTAGGGCGACGTGACAGTGATTGAGGTTTTGGGCTGGAGGGACACCTTACTCTACTCTTAAGAACAGGAGGAGTCGGGGGTGAAGCAGGTATCTGGTGACATCAACATCCCTCCTCCAACTGCCTGAGATAAGCCAAGCGTGCCACCCCGCGTTGGATTACCTGCTAATGTTGTCTTTGTTTCTCACATCGTCCGTCACTGCAGCATTTGCACCATGAGGGCTAGCTACTACTTGCGCATGCAACTACGAATCTGTGTAGCAAAACTGGGTGAATATGAGCAATGTTTGGCCCATTTACATTACCATTAGCATGAAGATGTGCAGTAAGCCAATGAATTTTTCAAGGCCTGGTAATGTAAGGATTCAATGACAATGTTATACAGCAAATCCCATCTAAGGCAACATTCTGTATGGCACAGCATTGTTAACCATGATATTGAGAATTTGTCAAAAATATGGTCAAAATGCACAGACATAAACAAAATTCTTGAATGGGCCATTTTAATGGATTCTTCTCGGCAAATATTGAATACAGTGTTACACTTATATACAAAAATCCAGTGAACCAGTTTTAAAATTAATTTATATTAATCTCTGGTAGAACTATTTAACCCTGGGAAGATTTTGTTCTCGCAATGGAATGCTAAAACATGTCCAAATTTGATCAAAATTTTGTCTTGTCACCAACTGAATACCAGAGATGGGCCAGTCGGCAGGGTCGTCAAATTTCACCATTCTTCCTAGTTGGAACCCACAAATTCATGCATACTTTCTCACAAATAAAGAGGTCAAATCAATACTGAGAAGAAGACAATTTAGTGCTCTATATCTCACTTTCTTGTCCAACCTTTTACCCGTCTGCTCCCCCCCCCTCCCTCACTCTCCCTCCTCCCCCCCCCCCCCTCACTCTCTCTCCCTCCATATCTCTCGCTCTGAATCACTCTACTCCACCAGCACTTAGGCAACAAATGATGACTTCTGTATTTGTTCACCTTTTAAAAAATTCTCCATTTATGATGAGCCTGAAAAGTGGTGGAAGAAGCTTTGGTATGATGAATTTAGGTCTGATAGGTACATATTTAAAATCTAGTCCTGATAACAAAAAGGAAATGTTTGTGTAAAAGGTTCGTGTTCTGCATATTGAATTGAATCTCCATCAACATGCTTCTAATACTACGATAGGACAGAAGGACCATCCATCATTTTTGCCAGACACATTGTAATGTACATGGCTTATATACAGACACTATCATAGAGTACCAAAGTGGTGTCATCATATGTGCATGTTGTCAAGACAATTGGCTCTAAACAAACTCACTCCAGCGAGAGGTGTAGCGGTCCGATACTGTCTATCAGGCTAGTCACTGCTGCTTGCTCTACCCGTATTGTTAGAACCAGTTGTCTTGATAATAACGCTCAAATGACATCACACTTCGGAACTCTATTGATTATGACAATTTGTAAATTTGGGAGGGGGGGGGGGAGACGATCTAAAATAGTTTTGAACTTTACATCTCATCTCAGTGACACAAAGACCAGAAAATAAAGACATCATTCTGAAGTGAGACCAATACCTCAGTATCCTAACTACCAAATCTCTGTTTGCTGCTTAATTGCACCTTGTTAATTTGTCAAATAAATTCCTATCCACATTCAAACAACCCCTTAGGACCACCCAATCTGAGTCATGGTTAATAACTCCTCACAAGGCCTACTCACAACACAACGGGCTTGTTTGAGAGGTAACACCAAATACAGACTTGACCGGTTTGTTGACCATCCTATTCTATGCTGGTGAAGAGTGTGGGAAAGCTTTAAAGAGGGGAGATGGTGATTTAATAATGGTTCCCTTTGTGCTTTGATATCTAATAGTACCACACCTCTTCCTTATTGGTGGGATTAAATGAGTGAATGGGCACAACAAAAACATGAGGTCTCACAATTGTCTTTCCTTGAATGACACAAGATCTGTACATATAGGTCAAAGCTTTCAGATTTCAGACATCTCATCCTATTAAGTCATGAAAAACATTCAAGCTAAATTCGAACAGTCCTTTGTCCATCATTAACCTGCAACTGTTACTTGCAATTTAAAAGGACAGGAAAAGGATGGCTTTATCGCAAAAAAAAAATGATTGACCCAATGAAAGAAATCCCCAAGGTGCTTAAAGATTGTCCGTCCCTTTTGCAAGCTTAAAATTTTAAATCGTCTATCACGATCATAAATTGAAGAAAGCGTGATTCAAGACCATTTCTAAGAATATAGCATGTTGAAGCTTTCTGTATATGTAAAAAATTTCAGCCATTAAATTTCAAACCGACTTTTTTCGTACTACAAAAAAAGTATTAGTCTTTGTTACATTATCTATGTGGTTATTGTGCATGTGTAAAATCCTAATTTTATGAGTAATTATTCCTTCTATAGAACAATTTTTGTCATAATGCATTTTATGATTTAATAAACAGATTAATTAATAAAGCAGATATTTCAACACAAACTACTAAGAGCCTGAGGTAAAGACTATTACTATTACGTTTTTTATGTGCATTATTTGAATTTTACACTACGTATCAGTTTCAAATTGTGAATATACAGCTTGCTAACACTTCTCTACACGTTTTGCCAATGTTTCGATGGTTTTGTGGTGATCTGAAAAAGGACGGACTGTCTTTAAATTGCCTCTTGCCATGTATTCAACATAGTAAACGGAAAGTCTTTCTAAAATATAAATAAAAGATCATACGATTCCTCCAGAAAAAAGGGGCTGCAAGCAGCTTGTTGGGAGGGGCCCAGCGGGTATCTGTCCACCTAACTGGGCCCACTTGATATGCTTGAGGTGAATGTAGGAAGCAGCCTCCTACAATTCATACTCCATCGCAGATACATGTTCGCTCTAACACAACAATTTACTACAGCATTCTAGTTTTACAGCATATACATGTACTATCCGTCATAAAACTGCACGGTCAATGCACCTTTCTAATACATGGAGAGTACACACTTGTCCTTATCAATGCATTTTTAAAGTTAATTCATTTTAATGGATTCTGAATAAATGATTTGTATTGATCACCAAAATTTCTACAAATTTCTCACATGGAGATTTATGGCGAGAATGCCGAGTTATTTCAAGGACCACCGGTAACCCAAGCAACGGTGTCAAATCATCCATAACAACTATGATTTATTGCTTGGTACAAGAATCTTCTCAAGGAGGAGGACATATTTGTCAGTTGAGAGGTTGTGAATCATGCAGGGAGATGGGAAAGTAGAGAGTGGAGACGTTGGACAAGGTGAGGACAAATGGGGAGGGGAAGAGAATGAACGTTGGGATGGAGAGAGGAAATGGGGAAAAGCTGGGGGAGACCAAAAGTATGTAAGGGAACATTTATGAAATACAAATGAGGGGAGAGACAGAAAAACAAAATATGCGAGAGAGACTGATGGATGGATAGGCAGACATACATACAAGCCTGTACAGACAGGAAAGTACAGTCAAGCCATGAGAAATGATGAGGCACAGAAAAGAGAGGCTCATGTAGAGAAAATGATGAATGATGCTGAGAAAGAAAGCCTGAAATACAGCTGAACAAACCAGTAATCCCTAAAGCGACCATACAACAGACAAACAGACAGACAAACAGAAGAGAGGAAAGGAGGAGTGATATAGATGATAGATTTGAAGCATGACGGAAGAGACGTACCAAGACATGGCCAGGCACATATCTCATTTTCCTGTTTTTTTCGCCCTATGCAACATGACACCCCTAGAAATGTCAAGAGCCAGTATGAGAGATCACACAGCAAAAATAGCATCTCCGTATTCACAGACTTTTCTTACAGAAGATGCACAATGAAATAGAGGAGCTGCTTGAGAGAGAGCTTGGAGAGAGATATTTCCTCTTGTTGTGTGTTCAAATCATGATTCACACATGATGGTTGGTGAGGAAAAAAGGAGAATTAAGGAGCAAGTAAAAGACATAAAAAATGAATGAAAAAATACCACTTGATGTTTAATCCCCAATATGTTATCATCCAAAGTTCAGGTAATGTGCAATAATGGGGAAATACAGACTGGACTGTGATTATTCACACAATCTGCTGTAAAATTGTTGGAGACTTTAACTGCAGCTTCAGCATGAGCTGACACCCTTCTCGTCAGAAAAGAAAATCACAGAAACCGAAAACATCATAAAATCACCATTAACATTCTCTTTAATCTCCGAGCAGCTCTCCAAAAGCAGAAAGGATCAGGAAATCTATCTATCAAGAAGTAATTGAGAAAGAAATAACCACAATATACCCCAGCAGCGCAGAACCAACAAGAAGAAAATTTGTTTTTCAGTAATCAAAGGAAACTAACAACAGCTTGTATCACAGAATTTATAGTAATTATTTGTAAGGTGCCTATTCACACTTATAAAAAGCATTCCAACTTCCAGCACACTTTTCTTCCGAATGCCAACATATCAGGAATAGAAAAAGGATACAAAGGATGATTACATCCGCACCCTCCTGGGTGATAAAAGGTGGTGATAAAAGGTTGTCCAAAGCGTGTTAGACTGCTAATAGGATCCCCATCTTCCTAATCAGATTGTCTCCTTTGCACTCCAAGGCAGGATAGGATTGGTATCAATGGTTAATTCCTTGGTACTATTCCATAAGCTTCTTCCAACATCATGAGTGCCTGTAAGTAATTCCATCTCCTTCAATTCAATCCGTAAGGATGGATGGAACACAAGCACAAGAACGTGGCATGACTTCTGCAGATGTCGCTATCCTGTGGGTTTTTGACACTGTTTCATTGAATCCTTTGTATGTTCCGCAGGGCCGCTCAAAAACCTCCAATTAATCATGATAAAAGGCTCTTTGGCACATTAAATCCTTGACAACATCTTGGTCAATCCACACAGAGCAAGACTTTTTACGGGAAACTGAGATTTTGTTTATTGGAAGTTGTTCAAAATAAGCAGAGTTCTTATGTGTATGTTTATACACATGTATGAGTCCAGTTTGCGTCATCCATGCAATCCAAAGCCAGTAGCCAAAATTACATAAAGATACAATAGGGGTAATGATCTTAATGTTCTGACCAATAATGGAGCCATCTAACACAAGTTCCGAATGGAAAGTAGCCTCTCAGAAAGCTGGGGTTGGCAACACCTTTGCAATGTTGTCAGGAAGGGGGAGGGGGGGGGGGATTTCCCGAGCAACAACTCACACAGGTTATGTTATCCCACAAGGACTTGTAGATTGATAAATGTAATATTGGGAGCCTCAGGGACCATCTTTTAATTCTCAATGCTACTAACTGTCCCCTAGAGACTGTCACTTTCAATCAAAACAGCAACTGAAATCCAAATATTCATATCTCAATAACAATAACCATACATAGGTCTGAAGTTGACAACAGTAAATGTGGCAAATATGCTATCTCTCATCAGCATTTCATGATGCATTTCTAGTCCTAGAAGATAAATTTCCCAAGAATGCAATCACGATGAAACAAATGGAAGATGATCCACTGCCAGTAGTTTGTTCTCCTGGCGCGAGTCATACTATTTCATGTATTTTCCACAGATAACAAGATAACAATGCACCATGTTTCAAATCAAGACAAAGGTTTGCAGCAGCTCAAAAGTCCAATGCTCTATGTATACAAACACATGTTCACATCCACAGGAGTCACAGGACTTTTGTTACCAACATCATTGTAACAGATAATATCCAATAGCTGAATCCCGTTCATCCCAGTGAAAGTGATAATCCTGCATTTCATCCCCAACATCCGGGGAAAACAAGAGTATGTACCATAGACGGCTCAAACACTTTACAGTTTCTTCAAAACATTACAATGTCCACCGTGGTCAGCCAAACACAGACTGAAGAAGAGAACGTCTCTGACATTAACAGTTTCTTCAAGATATTACATGTCCACTGTGGTCAGCCATACACAGATGGGAGGAGAGCAATCGATAACCACCTGTTGTGTGTTGGTCCGTTGGGCAGTTGGTCAGTAACACCGGGTTAGAGCCCCATACACACCGCCCACATATATTGATGTATTTACAGGGCCTATTGTGTCTGGTCATTCGCCCATACTTCCACACTTTCTCCCTACACTTTTCTCCTGAAGGTCCATTGAATGATATTTACATTCCTGCTGACACATGTGCTTTCCTGTCCTATGGACGAGTGTAAACATCGAAGGGTGAGCGTCTGTCCGGCCGCACTTGGCCTGTAAACCCCCTTGAATACTCTACTCTCATAGAACATAGGTGTAAGGCGTATGCATCACTCACATCCAAGATATGCAGGATTCATATTAGTCAAACAACAAAACAGAGAACTCACACATGTCAGGACAGGTAGTCTTCCTTTTCAAACTGATGCATCACTTTCAACTGCATTTTTTTCTCATAAATCTGTTTATGGTAAAGTTATTGATATTTTAATCAACTCATCTCTTTTGGATATCTGAGTTATTACAGAAACTTATTATTCCTAAAATCTCTTCAAAATCTATTGATCGCCTTAATTCCATATAGGTCAGTTTCCCATTCTACTATTGTGAGGGAATTTGTTATAGAGTATTTTGTCCCTTTTCCGTAGTATTTATGCAATTTAAAAAATTTTGACCAGCAAAAGGGCTATCTTGCCTTTAAACTGAAAGACTTACTTGTGTGAACTTGTGTGAACCACATCAGCTTTCATCAGATTACAAGCAATATTTGGGTGGCATGGGACTTTGGAACAACAAAGAACAAAGACAGTTACTCGAGCTTGACTCTTACTTAAATAAGCTCCTTGTACCTTAAACCTTCCTTTAAACGCGGGGAAATGAATGAACACAGTTAGGAATTCCATTCTCTCTTCTTTACAGACAAAACTGAAAGGGTGCCATTATGTTCTTTTCAAACATTATTCTCCTTTGGGGGGTTGCAGAGCTAGGCTTTATTGATTCAGTACTAAGAAGAGGATAGGGGAGTAGTTGTCAGCACAGTCCAGGGATCTTGAAATTGAGCCTTGACACAAAGAATGGCATTAGGGAGTGAGGAGAGAGAGTGAGGGAGTGGGTTCTTAGCTCATTAAGAGGGACTTCATTAGAAAGATGGAATAAGTGTTCAAGTACATGTACGAGTCAGAGGAGAATACTTCTGCGTGGAAGCATTTTAAATGGTATGGGATTGGAATCATGCAGGTGATATGATGCTAAAATAGAATTTGTTGGTTTTGTTGCAGTGTATGACTGAGCAAGATGGGACTCATATACATGTAGGTGATATGATGCGAAAATGGAATTCACTGGTTTTACTGTGGTGTATGCCTCAGTTGCTCGTTCATCCCTTTGTTCCTCAACTCAAATATTATCAAAGACAACAGTGGAAATAGAGAAATACAAGTAAAAGAGAAAGAGGAATGTTGAGCCTCATCATTCAGCCTGCAGATTTTAAGGGCACTATTTTTTGGAAGCGAGATTGTGGTTGCCTTTGAAAACATCTCTTGCTGTGCAAAGTGAGCTCTGCGTTCAGGGGAGCTGACAGGAGGAATTTTCTCAGAATTTCATCTCTATATTAATATACATTATTTTTTTTTCTCTCTTCTTCCTTTCTATCCCAATAAACTATTTCCCCTCAGAGTGTTATTCCTTCCATACACGCTGTCAGAGTATTTAAAACAAAACACAAATATGGCAACATTTCATCAGAAAAACCAGCATTCCCTTGACCTAACCACCAATGATGAGAGATACATGTACATTCTCTGTCATTGTCTCTTTCTTCTTTCGTTCACCCTCCCTCCTTCTCTCTCTCTCTCTCTCTGTCTCTCTCCCTCTCTTGTGCTTTCTCCCTCATTTCTTCCTCTTCCTCTCTTGCAATGTTATGTAGAATAAATGGTGAATTAACCATCATTTCCCTAAATCAGCACTAGCCAAAAAGATTTAATATCTTCAATCTTTCCTGTAGGAAATGCTGGGTACAATCTAAGAGTACCATTAACCCAAATCTGAGTGATTTGTCACTTGCTTCTTTTTGTCAAGGTAGGGCAGAGTACCACATGTATGTGTGATAAATGGACACTTAATTACCCTTATTGCAGCTAAGCAACAATGACGACAAATGCCCTTTTTATAGTGCGCTCAGACTTACCCCGCTTCAGAAGCGGGGTAACTTTAGCTCGGGGTAAGTCCTTTTATACTGCTTTTTTCGACCACCCATGACGGGAGCGAGACCGTACTAGTTGCCGTGGTAACGTACTGCCCCATCAGCCGTCCTTCCCACGAGCGCGCCCCATCTCAACTGTGCTTCCCGCGAGTGCAAAAATTGTATACGTGCACTCGCATGCGCACGCGCTAGCGTATAGCTCCGTGTGTTCTCGTGTGAAGTTCATCGTGTACCGATCCTCGTGTTTCACTTTTGGTTTTTGTATTACTCGACTCGCGCGAAGTTGGAGCATGAATAGCTCCTCATCGCTCTCCCACTTCTTTCCTCTCGATGTTTTATCATCTTTCGACATGCTTTACGTGCGGATTTTCCTTCTTCTTTTTTTGCTATCTCGGCTGAAAGAGAATACAGTACACGGCACACACAGAGCTAGCGTGAGGAGGCGCGAATGTTTACAGCTATAGCGTGCTTTGCGCTTGTACGTGGGTAACCCGGAAACGGAAGCGGCGTACATATACCGCACAGTCCGCACTTCCAGTTCATGGGTCACTGATTTTAGTCCGCGCTAAGTCGAGAGACCTTTTATAGTGACGTTAGCTCGGGTCTGATCCGGACCTGATGCGGGCCTGACCCTCCTCTCAGCTAGGACTAACTTTAGCTCGGGCTAAATATTTTTCGACCTTTTATAGTGAGAGTTACCCCGGATCAGGTCCGGACCTGATCCGGGGTAACTCTCACTATAAAAGGGGTAAAAGATCAGTTCATGCAGCCAGACCAATCCTAAATCCAATACTAAAACCAGTGCTCGTTGCTCATAACAACATCATACTATATCCACCCAAGGGTCACCCAGCTATCGGGACATATTTTGTTTCTTCTATGAATCTAACAGCACCAAATTAATTCTTGAGCTACAATGTACAACAATAACATCAAATTTCTCCATTCATAAAAGTGATAATCCATGAATTTTTATCAAAACTTTCACCTGTCACTGGTACTGGGATGGGTTCCATGATGTGAAATCAACCCTGCATGTATTCCTACATCTAGCCATAACATCCACACCTTAACAACGCAGTACAAGCTACAGAGCGGTCATAAACGCATGGAGAGAGCAATCAAGCGTACCATTAGCAACGACTTGTTAAGAGCCAATCAGGCCCTTAATGTCACGTAATAGAGGCTTAGGTGCTAATTGCAGCCAGCTCCATTGACCATTCATAGGCAATGAAAAGACAAGTGAATCATTTGGCAAATTGGTTTACATGAACGACAAATCAACTTATTCTTAATGGCATTCCTCTTACTTAACAGGTCAATTTATTACCTGTAACTCATTATGTGTATGTGCCAGTGGACAGTGTTTGCACATATGAAGCGTAGATAACATTTTGTTTGGCAAAGGAGGAGTTAATATGCTAAGAAGTAATTGCTTGTTTCCCATGGTAGCATCTTCAGACCACATTACTTTCTAAAGTACCTACTGAACTTTGTTGTCATACATGTATCAATTCACATCTTTAGAAAACTCAGCTCAAAAGTGCTATTCAACTCAGATAATATTATCAAGGCCAACTGCTTGTATTGGTAACAACAAGTTTCTCCATTCTAGAAATTGATGTCAAAACTTTCCTGGCATATATATGAAGTTAACACTTTAATATCAAGCAATGTGCTTTTGTTTTGACCGATTTCCTACATAAAGGGATGTTCTTGGATCTCTGCTGGTAAAATGTTAAGATCAAATGAGAAATGATATTATGCTCAAAATAAATCAGTACATGTATGTTTGTAACATCCTACAAGTTTATTGAGCATTGTGTACATATCATGAATTAAATGACAGAGCAAAACAAATCATTCAATTTCAATCATTTTTTTAAAAGATATTATTACACTATAGACTTCTCATAGGTTACCATTATGCTACCTAAACACATGTACAAATATGCAGAGGGGAAGGATTCAGTCTCTCTCTTCCTCTCCTATTCCCCCAAAAAATAAATACCACTGTCAGAGAGTTCAGAAAGTCAAGAAATGTCAAGAAGCTCTCCAGGACCTACTATTGGAAGAAGGGTGATTTAGGCTGATTGAGGGCGCAGAGAGGTACCCCCCATGGGTGAAAAGCGATCACACTTTGGCCCCTTTCAGTGAGCTCCTGAAGGGAATGGTAGGGACCTGAGAGAATAGGAGTCCAGAAATAGTTAGACAGTCGCTTGGAAAAATAAACACATCTCATGGTCTTGGCCTTATGGAATCTGAATTGAAGCTGCAGCACTGATATCCCACTGGTCTCTCAGAAGACAGTGGAATTGTTACCTTGAAAGGCACTAATCACTATTCACTTGTTGTCATACACCAGTGTTTCCACACATTAATTGGATATGAAAAAATGTCTACTACAGATAATATCTCTTAAAATAGTTGAACTAGGATTGGCTCAGATCTTGTCATGTGATTAAAAAAATTCCACATTAGGGGCGTCTTCTTTAGCTCGAACTGGGCAAAATAGCGAGCTTGTTCTGATCGGGTTAGCTAGCCAGATCACGAAATATTTGCATCTTCATTAGCCAGATCAGGCTAAATAGTGAGCTATTTGGTCAAGAAAATTTCCCAAGAAATTCTTGGGCTAGATGGAGCTAGCTCGAGCTAGTTCGCGAAATAGCTCGAGCTAGTTCGGAGCGTCTTCATTAGCCTGAAAATTTCTCGATCCTGGCATGCATCAGCGCCCACGAGGCATTGTTTACATAATAGGTTTTTAAACGTGCGTGAATGCGAGCTCACAACCGAAGTCATGCGGTCATGGCCTATTCCTGCCGCACACTGCTGGTATGTGCGAAACTCGGGATAATTTATGCAATCCGAGCTCGAGCTTACGTATCCCGAGTTTCAAGCTAATGAGGACGCGATTGCAACTTCAGGCTAGTTCCCCGGATCAGAAAAATAGCTCGCTATTTCGTCTGATCGGGCTAATGAAGACGCACCTCATGAAGAAGAATGGATAAGGCGTGATGTCATACCTCCGTTTATTTTTTCCCACACCAATATTCTGATGTCACAAACCAGCATGTAAGTCACCAATATCGATCTGAAGCAGGCTCTTTCAAACTTTGAACATGGCCAAAGTTTAAAATGGCTAGTGCTGTCTGTCTTTGTCTATATACATCTGTAAAACACCTAAAAGAAAAAGAATAGTCTAATAAAAGTATGTTTTGGGTTCTATGTTTTGGGTTCTCAGACAGAATTGTTACATGGTGCAGAGGAAGTGGCTTTAAAGACAGCTTCTTCCGTTTCCCTTGAGATTCTCTCTCTCTCTCTCTCTCTCTCTCTCTCTCTCTCTCTCTCTCTCTCTCTCTCACCAACCCAATATGAATTCACAATCATTACCTATGACTCTAGAGGGAGCTGTGTAAAAACAACAACTAGAGCATCTTGATCAAGTGACAAATAATTTGTGGAATATCAATTTAAAATGTGTTTTATCTTACACATGTGTTGATCTGGTTTGAAGCATTGGCAGGGCAGGAACAGAGAGGGCAGTGTTTCCCTATGCATGTGACAAATTATTGAGTGACAAGGATTGGATCAGGGTGAAGTGCATGCAAACAAGACTGACACGAGTAAATATATGTCAAGACTCTCCTTGGCTTGCTTTGAGTTCAAGAGGTTTGTTCAAGATCCTCCCTTTTCATTGCTTGACAACTCATATACAGTATATGTCACAAGCAGATTGATGGATAAATTTATACTTCAAACATATTGTTGTAGTAATAAATGAACTGTATGGTTTAAAATAATGTGTTCATGCCAAATATTCAATAATGCAATACTTGCTCATATAAAATATTAAATGTTTGATGTTAATGTTAATGGCTCCACGAGTCTGGGCTGATTGCAAATTTCACAAAGAAAACCTAAAGACATTGACCTAAAAAAGCTTCAAAGAGTTCAAAGCTTCAAATGGTTGAAGGTAAGGGAGTCTATGCACCCAGATTTCTTTGAGAAATGATAATAAATTAATTGCTTGTCTGACTTTCAGAGTTGCGGTTTGAGAAGAATGTCAATGAAATTTTACAAGTGCAAAATGCACACTGCAACTCATAGGAATTGGCATAGGGAAAGGGAAGAAAGGGAAGGAGCTGCAATTTTGAAACGTGGTATATTTTGTCCAGTTCAGCATGAAACACGATGCATTAGCCTAAAAAGCCTGTTTCATGCTGAACTGGACAAAATATACCGCGGTTTAAAACTGAGGCCCCTTCCCTTTCTTCCCTTTCCCTTTGCCAATTCCTTTGAGCTGTAGTGTACATATATTCTCCACTATCCCTGCAGTTTGCTCAGCGCTATGAACTTCATTGATGCCATGTAATATATGAACCTCTTTTTACAAAATAACATCAACAAATAAACATATCTCAAATTTTTATTCTTCAAATGATGGATCATAAATTAAAGGGTGTACTTTAGATGTTCCAATGAAAATTTATTCTTTATTGTCCCTATTGTTGTCAATTGTGTCATTAGTTATGATCATTATATGATCATATTTCATTTCACAAAGAAAATACTATTTCCGCTGACAAGTACGCACTGAAAACCTGTTTCGCTTGAAGGATTTACATAGATCTGTTAATGACCTAAAATAAATCATGGCTTTCATAGGACTGTGAATACTGTTGACTTCCTTCTTCTCTCCCTCTCTCTCTCTCTCTCTCTCTCTCTCTCTCTCTCTGTATTTCTTTTTTTTCCATCTCTCTCTCTCTTTCTCTCTTTCTTTCTCTCTGTCTCTCTCTGTCTCTCTCTGTCTCTCTCTCTCTCTCTCTCTTTCTCTCTATCATTGTAATGACATTTTCACTCATGCATCTGGCTAAAAGAGAGAGCCCCTCCATTTATCACGACATATTAACAGTGTCTTTAGAATACTAATCTGCCACATATTGACCCATTTTTAACAGTAGCATAAACTTCCTCAACTACTGACAGAGACAATATGATTATAAATGTAGACTATGGTTGGTGCGTTTCAAACATAAACAGGGAGAGTTTTATTACTTTTCCTGAAAAAGTTGTGAAGCTATGACTGTGAGATTTCATACACTTAATCGTTAGTGTATACTGCTGATTCCTGCTGAGTTTCATGACTTTTGCAAATGGGACACCCTGTCTTCAAAGCTGGAATAGTATGATTATAAACTGTGCCAGGGTCTGAATTCAGACATCTTGCGGGTATGGAAGAACAATTTATTATAGAGGGAGTACACTGAAAAGAAGCAAAAAGAAGTTGCTACAGGCAGCAACATTTGTGTCCTTTTATTGATTTGTTCCTTTTTCATTTCAATGGGTTTCTATGCTGTGCCCTTTTATCTTAAGCCTCTTGTTAAGACCTATGTCGGCAAACAGGATTGCACAAATACTACCAACCCTCATAATGAGCTGCTGTTTGAGTTGGCGAGTTGTCTTCAAAACTTACTCCACCCCACAAAAGGGTGCACTTCAGTTTCATAAGCAAATAGTACAACATGTTATCTGTGCTATCTTCCTGGCTGTACAGTATGGACATTGTTCTCTGGACATTCTTAGTTTGTATGTCTTTCTCTCTCTCTCTCTTCATTCCTCCTAGTCCTACCCTACTGCCTTCCCACTTTCCCTCCCTCTTTCCTCCCACCTTTGGCTGGGTCTATATCTTTACAGATATCAAAGTTAATCTGCAGCAACTATGACATTAAATCATGACATTAGAAAGTTTTAAATCGACACCACTGTCACCGTGACCGCCATGTGAAAGTGTTCATTTGAATCTCACACACTCTCATACATCGTACCCACATCAGCAATGCAATTTCATATCCTGAAATCTCCTTCCACAAAGAAATTCACTACAAGTCCATGTACATGTGTCATAATAATGTGTACAAACCTCTGCCTTGTCCCAAATTGGCTTGAAAATAGCAAGACTCCTTTCATAATGGGTTTCATCCCTGTCATGATCTCCTTCATACTCTCCGCAATCTTCCTCATCATCACTAATGACTTCCTCTCTGTCATTGCGTTCCATTGTGATGACATCCAAGGTCTTCAGGCCACTTCATGCCTTTCCAGGGTCAACGCCCTTATGCACACAGGTCATCGTCCTTCCTGCATGCCTCGGAGAAGTTTGTATCATCAGAAGAATGACCTTCACACATTCTAGTATCAGGCGTATGAATGAAAATTCCAGTATTCCGACAGGCATCACTCTCTGATGTTCGTTGCATCATGCATTCATCCACTTTCAACTACTTTCAGCAGTCACATTCAAGGCAATACTATCCTTAATAAGTAAACATTGTCTTTCGATTTGAGTAGAGGTGATAAGTACAAGAAGCGTTTCATTAGGAATAGCATACCTCATGCCTACACCTAATTAATTGCTGCAGTTAACTCACTGCAAAGTTAGCCACCTCCACAAAAGGCAAGACTTTCGCGGACCACCCCATGACGCAACAGCAACATGAATCAGAATGACTAATTGATCCCATCCAATCCATTCTTAGAATACTTCAATCCCATCCCAAGAAGAACAAGACCGAGATTCCTGACCCACAACTGTTTGACCACGTCTTTGTCCAACTCCCAAAGGAAAAAATAGGCACAGGAGCAGAGACGAGGACATATTTGTTTAGCCCCCATAGTTGATTTTAGCTTTTTGTGTTGCCCCTCATTAGGACTGCCTGTTCCTTTGGAGTTGCGGCTGTTGTTTGCAGAAAATACAAAAGAAATCATCCTGATAGAGAGCTGGCTGATATTGTTATGCAAATTATTGTGTCAGTTACAAAAGAGTAATAGCCAGTTATATCCACCAAGCTATGATGCATATGTTTTAATCAATCCTTTACATGAGTAATAGCAAGTTACATCCATCAAAATATGAAGGATACGTTTTAATCAATTCTTCAAAAGAGTTATGCCAAATTATATCCATCAAACTATGGAGCCAAAGTTTTTATCCATCCTTTAAGCTGTGATATCTCTAGTTTGACATTGTAGAAACAAGTACCAGCTGTCCATTGTATTGAGATGGACAGATGTTGCACATTCCACTAGTCTCTCTATGCTACGGAGACAGGCCAACACGAAGGTAAAGAAAGAGTGCTCAAATCTTCTAGCACTGATCAAAAATATACAAAAGAGGTCAACAGCACGTCCATTTTTATCTTAAATTGCAATGATACATGGCTCATTCAAGCCTTAAAGACAGGGTGTCCCTTTTATAGGTCAGATATAAAATTATGTAAAAAAAAAAAAACACGGAAAATGGAAGAAAAATGCTGTATCAGAACTGCCTTTCCAATAATAGAACTGTAAAGTGACTTTAAGTGAACATTAAGAGATCACTAGATTTTTAGGTTTTGGAAAGGTCGTTCGTAACCTATAGCCTAGAGACAGCTGTGCGCTATGGTCCGTATCAGTCTGCTCCACAGTGCATGTGTTCAACGAGAGAAATTCCACATCGTGCGCTGACAGGGACAATATGCTAATGAATGCAGACTATGGTTGGTGCGTTTCAAATGTTAACGAGGATAGTTTTTGTCTTTTCCTGAAAATGTTTGTGAAGCTCTGCTTGTGAGATTTCATAATTGTTATTGTTAGGGTATACTGCCCATTCCTGCCAAGTTTCATGACTTTGGACTGAATGGGACACCCTGTCTTTAACACAGTTCTACTAAAATGTTAAGACTGCCAGAGAGAGAACAAGAGATGCAGAACCAAACCAGACATGCCAAGCTTACAAAGAGATAAATCATGTCAGTGCTTTTGTGCGATATTTTGAAATCATTTCACCACTAACGAGGCCAAGTCATTAATAATCTAATGTTTCACTTTTTTTAGTGAAGTTTTGGAAGAATGACTCCATACAGCACAGTTCACTATGGATTATAGAAGACAGCCCCTTTAATCACTATTTCCTTTCATGGAGCAGGAATTCTGCCTGCAGCTGTTTGAATCAGTGCCATTATTTTCATCAAGAAACACACCTAAATGCCTTCACGTGTATTGCCTTCAATTCATATGAAATATGATGTCAAAAAAAGCAAATCTTTGAAAGTTAATTCTGCCTGAGGGGAAGTCAATCTCTCTGAATGTTCAATGAGTGCTACCTGTATTACAATCTATGATAAAATTATTGATATGATACATGTGTAGCTAGGAAGATTTCATAATTATTTGATTTATATTGAAGGTTATTATGAACATTGATAGGTTCTATTCCATGAAACTGAGTCTACTTATTCTCAAATTGCTTCAATTACGAACCTGTCATTCAAAATCTACAGTCAAAATGATGACTGATTAAATGGGTTCTTCCAAGCAATTATCTGACATGAATGTCACTGCAAAAATATGGCAGTAACTAAGAGGAAGCAACATACTAAATAATTTAATTTAGAGGTAAATCACTAAATTGCATGCAGACAATACCTTTTTTTATGCAGATTTGTGCATCTGTACCTAACAAAGAGTGATTATATTAACTTGTCAACGGAGAATCTCTCAAAAATTACCTTGACTGATTCAAATTGTACGAGTTACTGGAGTGAAAATATGGTGTCGGACGTACACTGTGTCGGACGTACATTCAAAGTGTACGTCCAACACCATGATATCTCAGTTTTGACAAACCATACAAGTGACCTTTGATAATGATTACATTGCCTATGACAAATGTACATTGCATCCTACGTGATATGTTTTATCCCCCTTTAGATTAATGTAGATGTTAAAAAATGTATAATTACGGTGTCGGACATACAATACCGAAGTGGTCGAGCATTGGAAAACTATAATGAAAAAACTAAAAGACTGGGAGTTTCCTTTTATAAATGATTGAAAAGTGTACCTGTAAACCTTACTTGCAAGATACAAGTGTTGTATAGTTTGTGAATTCTTCAGTAGAGAAAACAAAAATGTATTTTGAATGATTTTTAATTGAAAATGAGAGGAAAATTAGCCTCTGACTTCAATACCCACGATTCTTAGAATACGTATAACAGATTGATATCAAGAAAATCCCATGAAAGTATAGTCTATAATGATTGATATGGGATATAACTTGCAATGATTTGACGATTTTGAAATTTTGATGTCTAGGTTTACTATTTTACGGAATTGCTCTTGAGGGGGGGATTCACCATGACTAGCAGTTCTGTGTACATGTAAATCCAACTTTGATCCATCATATCTTCTGATGCTTTTGTGTCTTTAATTTGATTTGATTTGATGGATTCAAATCTATTTGATAGACATGCACAGGGAGTCAAGAGCCTTAATCATGAGACACTTTTTTTTTTTAAATACATAACAAGTTTAGATTCTTGCCCAAGGAAGATTTCATACTGTGTTAGCGCCATCTACTGTCTGAAACCTTTTATACATGTACACTGTACACTATATCGAGTAAACAACCTCTAAACACTGCAAGATTAGGAAGAAACTGAGACATGGAATGCAAGTGTATGGCATTACAACATCATTTTGCATGCATTCAGGCCGTTTTTAGTACTACTTTGTACATTTATTTTAACCCCTATCCTTAGGTGAGTTTCCCCCAGAACTCTGGAGAGGGGAAGCTTGCACTGAGCAACTATGCATTACTGTGCATGTACTGTGCTTGCTGTACATCCACACTACAGCGTGAGTGAGATTGATCGGTATTAAAAAATCATTACCTGATCACCATTATTACCAAGTAGGAGAGGTTCATGTGTACTTCTATGGAGGTATGATGCATGATTGTACAATCACAATGGAGATTGGCTTGTCAAGTATCAAAACCCACCTCCTACGGAGAGTTGGGATAGCCCAATCTTGAGATGTCGCGATCTCCCGTCGTCCTCCTTACTTACGTACTAAGTAATTGGGCATTAACCTCACCCGACATGCCACAACATACCCAATACACGCAAACCATCCAACATAGTCCACGCCACCATCTACTCAGGGATGGAATGAAGGGCTTGCGTGACCTCCGCACACTATCACGTCCTACCTGGAGAAATGTGATCCCGGGAAGAAATTCAAACTTGAAGTCACTCAACAGGTTTTGGGAGTAAGAGGGGCGCACACACGAGGGGCCACATGGGGTCGTGTGTATACCCTGCTGGGGTGGGAGGGGTACTAGTGGTGGTGGTACTGTAGCTCAATGTGACATGGGTGACAGGGGCCATGTACATGTACAGCCATTGAAGTCACATGGGAGTATTTTGGTTGGGAGACCAAATGGTCTTTAGCATGGCTGGCAATTATCATATCTAGTCATTTGTATGATTTTGTATTTGGTATGTTATCATGGTGGCCATTATACACTGTAGGCCAATAGACCTCAACCAAATCTATGAAATAAGTGGAACACACATTTTGTATTATGGCATTTCACTCCATCTTCAAACCTTAATAAACAAGTACTTTGTACTCTATATTATCATTTTTTTATCAATGGTAAAATCTTGATTTCCTCATGGTATGAAAGAAAGGCAAATTCAGTAATAAGCTTGTTCAAATTAGGACACTGCCGCACTTGATCCTGTATTTTTTATGTTTATGACACAAAATCCTTCTTCTTTGACAGTGTGTAATTGCAGTGGCCTGTTTATGTCTATACTAAGTGGGCAAAAACATCAGGAACTTCATTTCTAAGATTCCTACTCCTTATAGTTTTTCATCTCATCTTCCGTTTCACTTTTCCCACAAGTTGTTTACAGTCATGTGATTCAAACATGATGACTAACTTATGCTCTCAGTGGACTGTTTTGGTATACCCCTAGGGGACAAGGATGCATGAAAAATGTGGTATTGATTCCATCATTCCGACTGCATGTACGTGTGTAATATTTCACATGTGAGTATTGCAACATAATGCAGATATTCTTTCATATGCACAAACAATCTTGAAGCTCTCCTTTTCTTTTTAAAGTTGGTATGGGAAACAGTTGACCTTTCATTCACAATCCTTATCTAATTTAACAATAGGCATGATTTAGAATAGATCATATGATTTCCTGACCAACATATTACATATTTGTAAAATTGTAATATCAAAAGATATAACATATACTAGTAAATTCCAAAAGTAAAAATATCATCAAATATTATCAAGGATTATTACAAGAATAATATTGATGAAATGTCATGAAACCTGCTTCTAAAAATATGAAAGCCTTGACTATATGATGTATAAATTTCAGCTTAATTTAGGTTGTAACTTTGTTAAAATCATTTTGAAGATATCTTTCAACGTAGTATACATGTATGTACAATATGACTTAAAGAGAAGGCTGGAGAAAGCTAGAGACAGGGGGTTGTGGGATAACATGATCGCCAAAGTCAATCTAAGCTGCACCTGCACATAATAGAATATGTACAATGTATGTATGTCCAAGTCTACATAAAGCCAAGAACATGAAGCTGTTGAGATGGTGAGCTGTTGCAGTATTTGGACAGTGTCTCTCATCACATTCTTTCCATACAGACAGTAAGTTGTTATTGTTAGATTAGAGACTTGTTGCAACATAAAGTTCAAAAACATGCCAGTGAAAGATAACATCTCACCCACGATTCCAAAGGCCATCCCATAAACCCGGAAAAAGGGCAGGGGAGTGTGCTCTTCTAATGCACATTTTTTCACCACTTTATTATAAAGATAACAAGAAAGGGGGACAGAAACACAATGTTATCAGCTGCTGTGACATCTGGTGACTGGAAATTACTCAATAAAAAATTGAGATCATATATTTTCTTTTATAAGAATAAATGATAACAATGGACCATTCCTCTCCAATACTGCAAAGTAGAATCTTTTTGCATTGAAATCTTTCTGGTTTCTTGTTTGGCACTACTACCTACACTAATGTCTTCAACAGGGCAATAGTATCGGTTTCAGTAGAAGTAGTAGTACATATAGGAGTAATAGAAATAGTAGAAGTAGTAGTAGTAGTAGTAGTAGTAATACTAATAGCAATAATAGCAAAAATAATAGTAGTAGTGGAATTAGCAGCAGCAGCAGTAGTAGTAGTAGTAGTAGTAGTAGTAGTAGTAGTAGTAGTAGTAATAGTAGTAGTAGTACTAATAGTAGTAATAGTAGTAGTAGTAGTAGGAGTAATAATAATAACAGTAATAGTAATGTAGTAGTAGTAGTAGAAGTAGTAGTAGTAGTAGTAGTAGTAGTAGTAGTAGTAGTAGTAGTAGTGATAGTAGTGGTTATAATAATTGTAATAATAGTAGTAGTAGTGACAGTAGTGGTTGAAATTGCGTAGTAGTAGTAGAAGTAGTGGTAGTAATAGAAGTAGTAGAAGTAGTAGTAGTAGTAGTAGTAGTAGTAGTAGTAGTAGTAGTAGTAGTAGTAGTGATAGTAGTGGTTATAATAATTGTAATAATAGTAGTAGTAGTGAAAGTAGTGGTTGAAATTGCGTAGTAGTAGTAGAAGTAGTGGTAGTAATAGAAGTAGTAGAAGTAGTAGTAGTAGTAGTAGTAGTAGTAGTAGTAGTAGTAGTAGTAGTAGTAGTAGTAGTAGTAGTAGTAGTAGGAGGAGGAGGAGGAGGAGGAGGGGGAGTAGAAGTAATAGTAGTAGCAGTAGAAGTAATAGTAGTAGCAGTAGGAGCAAGAGTAGTAGAAGCAGAAGAGGTAATAGTAAAACAAGTACATTAGTAGAAGTAATAGTAAATTAAATAGTTGTAGAAGTAGAAATGGGAGAAAGACGAGGAAGTGCTTGCTGTTTCTACCACTAAATTATACACATGCACATGATGAAGGAAATACCATCCATACACACATTTTTCACCCAAAATAAGAATCCCTGTATGAATGTAATTACCTCTGTCCACATGTGTTCTTCATTTCTTTCCTACACTTGACACTTGGCAACATTACACATTTTAGACCCACTCATACAACATACCAGTGTAACAAAACGTTAATGCTCTTGGGAGGGGTACATTTCAACATTCCTTGTTGAAACTTGACTAGTGACCAAACTTGCTGATTGAAGGGGAAAACTTGAATTACACCCTTTTAGCTTGATGGGCTCCCGTACGTGTCACGAACAAGGAGGGTTAAATGAAAATATGGACTTTTAAACCAACATTACAGGCAGCTGTCAGTGTTTTTGCTTGAAATGTCAACGCCCCAGGATTTGAGGTGACAGAAGTAATGTTTGCGGGCACGTACAGACACACTATTCTGCCCTTCTCATACTGTCTCGCTTGTATTAAGACCAAGTTAGTTTACGCTTCAAGCTAGCCCACGGCTATCCAAGCCGTAATGTTACATTCACAATGTTACGTGACAGCAGGAATCTAATATAATGTGTGATTCATGATGTTTGAGGTTTATTCAGGTGGTTTCGTATGCAAAGCCTTTTTAATTTGGATGCTTGATCTCCTCACATCAATATGTCTAGTTGCACGATAAGCCAGTGTCTGATCTGAACATAATGAAGTTTTTTGTCAGTTATGCATAAACATGTATTACTCTTGGTGCATGCCTTTTGTATTCCTGACCTGTATGTGCACCACTGCGCATTGTGATGAAAATATTCTCTGCATTGAATATGATGTCATGGCATGTCATTTTGTTGAAGGAATTTAAGGCACATTTGTTGACAAGATGATAACCTAGCGCCTGGTAGCCAAACTACTTGCTGAATTGCCTACATTTATCTCTTCGTACTGTCCTTAAAATGATGTCAAGAAAAGAAACACTCTGGAAGAAAATAAAGTTAGATTATCTTTTATTCAAATGCAACAACTAAAAAGAATATTTAACATTCATCACTGCCATGTAGAAGCAACTCAAGGCTTGATTTTATATTCTGTTGAAGACGTCTATCTTTCAAAAATTCATATTTTTGGGCACGGCAATGAAATAATAGTAATAATAATCATAAAATATTTACAGCTTTTTTGCTGATGCAGTTTGTAAGATTCAAAAAGCTGAAAAATAGCCGCAAAAAAAGGAGAAGGAAAATTCCACAATATTTGAGGGACTCCCGTTCATATACACAACTATCTGTAGTGCATCAACACAAATTGCCACAAACGTTGTGCTAATTTGCAGATTGGTGGCATATACACTTCAGCTCAAAGGAATTGGCATAGGTAAAGGGAAAGGGAAGAAAGGGAAGGAGCCGCAGTTTTAAACCATGTTATATTTTGTCCAGTTCTGCATAAAACATGATGCTTTTTAGGCTGAAGCATCATATTTCATGCTGAACTGGACAAAATATACCGGGGTTTGAAACTGTGGCTACTTGCCTTTCTTCTCTTTCCCTCTCCCTATGCCAATTCCTTTGAGCTGTAGTGTCTGAACAGGGTTAATTACCCCCCCCCCCCCCTCCTCACCAGGTAGATGTACAGAGAACAATGGCTAATCTGCATTTACCAAACTTTTGAGAGTATATCATACAAAATAAAGAAAAAGCCTACAATCTAGCCTAGCTGACACATGTCCACGCATTATCCAGGTACTAGTGAAGAAGGAGACAAAAGGGGAAAAAAATCGGGAGAGGATCAAGAAAAATGTGCTTTTGAGGTCAAAAAGTCTCATGCCATGCCATGGGAGTTGAAAATCTCAGTGAAAACATGGCCGAGATTATATCCCGGGTTTGGCACGTAGCACACACTGTGCAGTGATAAATGTGAGTGATAGGAGTGTTGCGCTATTCACTGTTGGAAAACACCTCTTTCTTTACATTGCATTTTTGGAGGTGAAAAAGACACACAAAAGAACAGATAGGTCGGAATCAGGTTATCTGGGTTTTTATGAAAGGAGAGAGCTTTCGCATCCAAAAAAACTGGAGATTAAATAATTACTGCAGGAATACACACAATGGGGTACCGCATTTTATTTTGGTAATGGGTTGTCTATGCAGACAGATGGTAGTCTACTTTCTAAGCCAAGAATGAGGATTGTTTCCCAAACTTTCCCCAAACTTCCTCATCTGTTCTGCACCATACATTTGTCTGGATAAAAAATCTGAGACGCTCTCTAAAACCATCTATCTTCTATTATATACCGTGACTTGCAGTCTTTAGATCCAAACTTGATGATTTGTTAAGAATTCATTCCTTTAGAGTTGTTCAAAGAGTGCAATTGGTACCCCTTGTATAAAATTTACCATTAATGGCATCTCTGTCATCAATGGTAACTTCCATGGTAACACCACTCGCCAGCATATCCAATTCAAAGTTTCCAAAGAAGCTGCCACTGACAGTAAAAATTATCAGTAATGGTATATGTTTCATGCAAACAGGACCCAGCACATTAACAACAACAAAGCCAACACAGATATATCATTTATGTAAGTCTCCCAAGATATCCACAGAAGTTACCATTGATAGCAAAGTTACCATCAATGGTAAGTTTTATGCAACAGGGTCCATCACTCTCATTGGAATTGGTTAAGCTCCTGGTAAATAAAACAGACTCCTTGACACAGAAATGGTTGATTGCACATGTTATTATGTAATTGTGTGATATATGTGCTGCTAATAAAACCAACATTGTATGATAAGGTATTTTTTGCCAATACGTTTGCACATGGTATTCATACTAGGAGTAAATACCACGTAAAATCTACTTGCAACCTAACAGAATGAAAATATGCAACTGAGGGGAGCTAAACATGGGGTTCCTATGGAATTACTGTCTGGTTGTAATCTGAAAGATAACATCATAATCACTTCTGCAAATATGATATAGATACTGGTGGCTGCAGGAGGAAACATCACAGAGCGTTCTTAATGCGGGTTTTACACACGCTGAGGGAACGTACATTAGTGACAAGCTGAAGGCGAGCGACTTATTTGTTACCGAAGTAGCAGTGGCAAGCCCAGAGGCTTAAAAATTTTGTGAAGTTTACGACAACAAAGCAGCATAGAGATATTAGTTATATACACTACAGCTCAAGGAATTGGCATCCAGTAAAGGGAAAGGGAAGAATGGGAAGGAGCCGCAGTTTTAAACCGCGGTATATTTTGTCCAGTTCTGCATGAAACATGATGCTTTTTAGGCTAAAGCATTGTGTTTCATGCTGAACTGGACAAAATATACCACGGTTTAAAACTGCGGCTCCTTCCCTTTCCCTTTCCCTATGCCAATTCCTTTGAGCTATAGTGTAAGTCTCCTAAGAGCATTTAGTCTAACATATTCCTCGTATTCCCATCCATTTTACGTTGATTGAAGACATGGAGACATGACTGTGATTAGGTCAACGTGCATCCATTTCATGCCTCACATCCTGACAGACCACCTTTGAATGCCACCCACAGGGTACAATGTCTTGGCTTGAAGTTTATGTACAACTTACATGTACTCAATGTAAGTCAACTCCCACTCGGATTATTATTTCAAATATAACTACACTCCAGCTCAAAGGAATTGGCATAGGGAAAGGGAAAGGGAAGAAAGGGAAGGAGCTGCAGTTTTAAACCGCAGTATATTTTGTCCAGTTCAGCATGAAGCACGATGGTTTAGCCTAAAAAGCATCATGTTTCATGCTGAACTGGACAAAATATACTGCGAAAAAACAGTCTGATATTCCCAAAAAGTGCTTTTTAAAATTTGCCCCCCCTCCAAAAAAAATGAAATTTTAATATAACATTTGATTTTCTTCCATTCTAAACCAGATGACAGACAAGAAGGTGTGACATTTGAAGTCATACATGTAAGAATCAAACTGGTAATAAATAAATAGTCCCTATGGACTGATCCCTCCCCTCCTTCACATTGAAATATGGTCCTGTTTTGGCTCAGAAGGTGTGCGTGTGTGTATGGATTCTGAGTAGGCCTACTCACTTGGGGAAAGAAACAGGAAAAAGGGGACATTTTATGTTGTCAAAACTGGAATGTGACGGTATGAACAATGAAAAAGGTACATGCACTTGTGTGGTTGACAATAACAGGAATAACTGTTCCCCAAAGTATTGCAAATAGGGCTACATTGAAAAATAACCAAACTGGTCCTCATGCCAAAATTAAGCTTTTAATTTCACAGACAGATTACGTGTAAGCGTGCCACAAGTTAGAAAGACACATATCGAGGAGAAGGGAAGAAGGAGGAGGAGGAGGAGGAGAAGAAGAAGAAGAAGAACTTCCAGATATTTTGCCAATGAAGTCTATTGAGCATTTGTGCATCTAAAGTACTCTCCAACATCTCCAACATTTTCTCACAATTGAAACTCAGTCTGACAGTGTGTTTTGCTAAGCACCACTGGACTGGGGAGTGTTCTGCTGTCTACCCATAACGTGACTGTCAATCACATGAACTGCTTCATTGACAGACCAATATCATCTGTGCAAACATGGAGTTTAGTAGAACATCATCATTCTTCACAAGCATAGTTCACTCTACAGGAATATGTGCACCTATAGTTTCTAAACCCAAATTCATGTCAGCTGTGATGTGCACCTATAGTTTCTAAACCCAAGTTCATGTCAGCTGTGAAATTCCTAGGCTAAGCTTTCCTGCTTTATTTGTTCATTTCTGTGTGATATGATCTCCGTGGATAATGTGCCCTGTACCTGACTCTGTATTTTGTCTTTTGCCTCAAGCAAGCTTCATAAAACATGAAAATATAATGCTGGGGCTGAACAGACTCTTTTATAACTTGTGTAAAAAGAGATTTGCAGCAAAGTGGTACTGCCCCGATTATTTGGAGTGTGGTGATTTAGGGTTTGAATTGGGTGAATTTAAGGGGCGATTTAGGGGCTTTTATTGCCTCTTAAAAATGTCAATCTCAACAGGCTTTGGTCACCCTGGCAATGTCCTTGAGTAAACTGGGCCTATAGCTGGCCTGATTCTATGGGTTATGGGGAGGAGGAATGCAAAAGAAATAAGGAAGAAGTCAGAGGACATGATGTTTAGAGGAGAAAGATGCAGAAGGAAGAGGAAGAAAGATGAAGAAAGAGGAAGGAGGAGGAAGGAGGGAGGAGGAGGGAGGGAGGAGGGAGAAGGGAGGAGGGAGGAGGAGGGAGGGAGGAGGAGAGGGAGGAGGAGGGAGGGAGGAGGAGGGAGGGAGGAGGAGGGAGGGAGGGAGGAGGGAGGAGGGAGAGAGGAGGGGGGTGGGAGGAGGGAGGAGGAGGGAGGAGGGAGGGAGGGAGGAGGGAGGGAGGGAGGGAGGGAGGAGGGAGGAGGGAGGAAGAGGGAGGAGGGAGGAGGGAGGAAGAGGGAGGAAGAGGGAGGAAGAGGGAGGAAGAGGGAGGAAGAGGGAGGAAGAGGGAGGAAGAGGGAGTAGGAGGGGAGCAAGGAGAAGCAAGGAGGAGGAATGAGCAGGAAAGAGGAAGAAGGAGCAGGAAGAAGCAGGGAGGAAGAGGATGAATAGGGGGGGGGGGGGGGAGAAAAGGAAGAGAAATATAGAGGAGAAGGGGGGAGAAGAGGATTGATAAAATATGTATGAGATGGGGATCAGAAGGAGGACAAAAAGAGAAAAGGTAAACGAAAATGATAACCCTATGAACAACAACAAGAGCTACATGTACACAACATCAGTAACAACAATATGAACAAGATAAACAACAAGCAACACATTGCCAATTTGTTATCTCTTTCAAGAGAAGCATGTTTACTAACATAATTGGGTAGGAGGTTTGAAATATTGTTCAGTATGTTTAGACTACCTGTAGATTACATGTAGGGCTAACATTATGTCACAAAAAGTAAAGCATGCCTGAAGACACAAATATGCCAGCTCACAATGGAAAAATACCAAATGTACATGAAGCTGTGCACTGAGATTTTGAGGTGTGATAAGGTTGTACAGGAATGCATGTGGGGGAGCTTGTTTGTGACATCTGCATAGTGAAAGCAGGGAGGTGTAAGAACTGGAGTCGGCACGAAGAGTACATGTAATTTATTCCTAAACCACTCGTGTTCATTGATAACACAATAGAATATTTGATGCATTTGGTTCTCTGATCCAGTGACAACAGCCACCAAATATGCACAAAATATTTGGGATGCATTTTGAGGAATACATATTTTGCATGCACAGATGATATCAAAACTGCTTCATGTACTGAACTGCATGTGCAGTAGTAGTACATCTTGTAATGATACGATTCTGTGAATTTCAGATTGCATTGTTGTTTCTTCTTTGTGAAAACTGTAGAAAATATGTCAGGGAAATGCCTCCACATCGCACATTGGTCAATCATATTTCCTTACAAATATCCTGTAAGTTGTTTGAGTGTTTCTCCTTCCATGGAAACAACCTCAATTTCATGTCCGGATGTGTCCGAAAAAGTTTTTGGACCAAATTCATTCTACAATTTTATCAAAATTTCCCTTCGCTCACCCCATAACTAATTCACATTGTGTGTGCGTATCAAGATCAGCTATGAACTACATGTACCAGCGAAGGTTGAACGGTTGACATATTTCTCAAACCAGATTTTCTTTTGTTATTCAGTGGAAGGAACTACCCAATTAGCAATACAGTGTATTATTTAAAACACTAGAATGTCTTGGATTTTTATGAGGTGGTGGTCATGATAGATCAAAGGAAGTCTGATCTGAGCACAATCCATTCATGATACAGGTCCATGGTGGATAGAATAAGCCATTTTTATAATGTATTCACAACTTTCCTGGTAACATCTTATTACCTTCACCTGTTTCCTAATTCAATTTCAATGGGTGGGACGCCCTTTGAATCTAATAGTTGTTGCTACTCAGACAAACCTTGAACAAGTTTGGGGGTTCCTATGAGTACTGTATCGTTTAAATGACGTGAATAAAATTTGAATACATAACAAAAAAGGTCTTTTGATTCTACATCTACAGTACCTACATGCACATCATATATGTTCATGGCTTATCATAGTAACTGAAGATAAAAACATGTGATACATTAGTGGTTAAAATCAACCCTTTCTGCACGATGACCCTTTTTATCTTTTTTTGCCTGTCATGGATACTGACATTGATGTACAAAAAAATTTTGCCTAAAAACATTACAATCACATTTAAAGTCTTGTTCTAAAAATAATATCTTTCCCAGAATGCATAAACAAGGTTGGTCAAAATGACATTGAAACATGTACATGTACATAAATCACTTATAGGCATCTTTCAACGTCAGGATAATGGGCACATATTTCACTTTTTTCAGCAATTTGCCATTTTTTCCATTCTACAATTTTCCTTCTTGCTCAATACATGTAGTTCATGCTTAGTTTGGTAGTCTGCTCTTGCAAAGAACATAAAAACACCTGTGAAAATGTAATTCTTCAAAAGATATAATGTAAAACGCTGCGTGTTTGTTTCTAGACATTCAAGCTTGAAAAGTAGACGAGTCACTAGTTCATGAAATCACAGGAATTGCATCTCCATGTAGATCTACATGTACAGTAAATGCCCAAAGAGGGGACTTTACCTGTCATGGTTAATCTGAAAGGAGCTGCATGTATAAGTCATTACCTGTTCAAAAGTGAATCTACACATAACCAAGAAATGGATTTCAGAGTTTTATGACGTACTGATACTGATACTGGTACTTTGATCAAGACTTTTTGGTAAAAACTAAATACTTGATTTTCCCTGACAAATTTGTAATGGCTTCCCCCAGCAGGTTTCTCCACCCTATCCTTCCATCTCTGGTATGAAAGAGGGAGCGTGACAAATGCTGCTGTGCAGGGTTGCAAATCTGTCCCCTCTGGGTCACAGGTCATTGCTACGGCAACCCTTGTAAACTACCCCACATTAGAAGTGCATGTACACTACACGTTTACATGGTTCATCTTCCACCCCTTCCTGGCAGTAGAGAGGTTGTCATTCCAGTCGGATAAAAAAAGAATAGATCCCGTTTGGTTTGTTGCAAAGAATGCGGGTTACAGGTCACTTGCTACTGTACCACAGAACTACACTGTATTGTCACAATCAATATCAATGATCTTTGGAATATGATGGGTTAGTCTCATTGTCAGGATCGGCCTGTGTCCTACAATACGCAGCGCATCCTTGGGCAAATATGCGAGCAGGTGTGGAATTCCATTGACTTACAGGCGACTGGTGTCGCACAATGTGAATAATGATGAAAAACGAACCATTAGGCAGATGAGGCTCTTTGTTACATTGCGACACCCGCGAGAGGTGCAATGAAATGCATTCAACCAGTATGAAACTTCAAGGATAGTCATACTACAATGTACATGTACAATGTACACTACAGCTCAAAGGAATTGGCATAGGGAAAGGGATAGGGAAGAAAGGGAAGGAGCTGCAGTTTGAAACCACAGTATATTTTGTCCAGTTCAGCATGAAACACAATGCCTTTTAGGCTAAAGCATCGTGTTTCATGTTGAACTGGACAAAATAAACCATGGTCTAAAACTGCGTCCCCTTCCCTTTCTTCCCTTTCCCTTTCCCTATGCCAATTCCTTTGAGCTGTAGTGTAGTTTAGCTAACCATAAACAAAAGCTGTTCAAAGTGGATATCTTGAATACTAGTTTACAGACAAGACGTTATGTAAAGTACAAACTGTATTGAGCTCAATTTTTGTTCTCTACATTCATTCCATTGTTGCATATGAATTCATATCTACAGGTCGGCAAATTTATTTGAGCATGTACTTTCATGTGTCTTTGTGTCAGTAGGTGAAAGGTTATTATAAACCATCACACAGTGATCAATATGATATTAAATGGAAAGGGACAAACAATTTGATAAAAAGCGTTGCAATACACTCTACAAAGTCACAAACATTCCACCAAGCCCTTGAATGATCACTAAAAAGCCACCTGTCACATCCACAAGTGACGGAAATCAAACTCTCAGTTGGCATTATTCTATTTCTATCAACTTTAGGCCATTCACTTTTAAGGTAGGGTAACCCTTTTGAAGGGGAAAAATGTACAGTATTCCAAGGAAATTGAAGGAAAACTTCCATCGCAACATTAGAAGTGGAAACAGCCTTTGAGCAGAATTACATTGATCACTTGATTTTTTAAATGAACATAGATCAGAACTATTGAGATGTGGTACCTACAGCCTAGAGACCAAGACCACAACAGTATATTGGCTACAAACAACAACAGTCTTTCACTTTTCCTGAAAAGGTTTGAACAGCTTTCACTGTGAGATTTCATACTGTACATGTTACCTTCAGGGTATACACTCCAGCTCAAAGGAATTGGCATAGGGAAAGGGAAAGGGAAGAAAGGGAAGGACCCACCGTTTTAAACCACAGTATATGTTGTCCAGTTCAGCATGAAACATGATGCTTTTGAGGCTAAAGCACCTTTCCCTATGCCAATTCATTTGATCTGTAGTGTACTTCTGACCCATGTCATGTTTCATGACTTTTTTAAAAGGGCTACCCTACCTGTAACTCCAATACACAGAAAAGGCCATGAAGTCATCCACATCAGACGTTCAATGTTTGATGCTTTGTATTGTACTTCACTCTTAGTAAATGAGGGTGTTTTCTCCTTCATTTCACATGTCCATTCTTCAGTTACAAATGACACTTTTTTCCAATCACCACTGCCCAGACACAGTGAAAGCACTGTTGGACACAGAGAGCAATAGCATGTGTAGCCCTGTTCACATGATGCAAGCATTAGTGCGAACCACAATCATACTCAATAGCAAATATTCACAAAGGAGTTTTAAATTTAGTCCACACTTTAAGCAAAGTTTGTGGCATATAAGCAGCTATAAGTACATTTGATTCAGCACATGAACTTCAAAAATGTCCAATAATGAATGTGTGTGTTAGCATAGGGTGCTAAATTGTAAATTCATGCTAGTTGCTATGTTTAGACCACATTGAAACCAAATCAACTTAAATAAACTACCGCTTAAACCATAGTAAATAGCGTGAATTTATCACCTTTCGCAAAAGCTTACAATATTACTGGACCTTATTGAAGTATACATGCTAAATCGAGTATACTTATCTGCTTGTATGCCACAAACTTTGCTTAAACCGTGGGCTTAATCTAAAACTATCTTTTTATTTTGGGGCATAGAGTCAACCCCTCCATTCACACATTCCTCCATTCCTCCATTCATACGTACAAGCATGAAATGCAAACATTGGAGTAGCGTCCAATCCAATGCAATATTTTGTATTTATACGTACATGATCCCCAACACAGATCTGGGCCCCTTAACATAAAGGTTTGCAATCAAAATGGCAATGGCCAATCAACATCATTGTTTCATGCACTATTTTTTCAAAAGAATGACCAGTAACCAATCAGAATTTGTCTTTTAAATTTGCGATTGATCGCAAACCTTTATGTTACGGTGCCCTGGTTGTGGTTCAAGACTGTGAGCTAGTTTATCTTCCATCCCTTGTCAAGAGGGTTGCTGAAAGACAGAGGACTATTCACACATACATCTTCCTCTTACCTTAGGCCACTTCGCGTTGAGCTCCCTCGCCCGGATGGCATCCGTTAGCGCCCGCTCGTAATCCTTCAACTTGACGTGCGCGGCCGAGCGGTTGCTGTACAGCACGTGATTGGCTGGATCGAGCTCCAACGCCTCCGTGTAGAGCCGGATGGCACGAGGGAAGTCCGCGTTCTGGCATGCCTCGTTACTCTGCCGTGTCTTCTCCTGAAACAGCGCCCTCTTATCCGACATTGGGAGAGGGGCGGCCGCTACTGCAGGGGTGGCAGCGGTGGTTGCTGTTATAGCGCCAGCAAGGCTGGCATTGCTGTTACTGTTGGAGCTGTTAATGGAATCTCTGCTGGTTGTGCTGGTGTCATCTTGGACATCGGTTGAGGAGGGTTTCTGATCGAAAATGGAATGAAATACATGTTACTACAAAATAATGCAATCATACAAGTAATCCAATTACATGTTTGTACCTCTCGCTCACAATATAACAAGGCATTAGCAATATTGTGTCTCGCCCACTTGCGAAAATAACCAGAAATATCGCGATCTCCGTTGCTACGCAAAAGACTTGTCTGTGACCTCCAACGGTACCATAACATGAAGGTACCCCCAGTGCATCTATGACCTAAGTTAGGTTGTAATCCAAGCAACCTATGTGAAGTTATTTGTCAAAAGAGAGTCTTGCAGGTAAACTTTAACGTATGACCTCAAATGACCTTTGACCTTATCCTGTGACCTCCAACGGTACCATAACATGAAGGTACCCCCAGTGCATCTATGACCCAAGTTAGGTTGTAATCCAAGCAACCCATGTGAAGTTATTTGTCAAAAGAGAGTCTTGCAGGTAAACTTTAACGTATGACCTCAAATGACCTTTGACCTTATCCTGTGACCTCCAACGGTACCATAACATGAAGGTACCCCCAGTGCATCTATGACCCAAGTTAGGTTGTAATCCAAGCAACCCATGTGAAGTTATTTGTCAAAAGAGAGTCTTGCAGGTAAACTTTAACGTATGACCTCAAATGACCTTTGACCTTATCCTGTGACCTCCAACGGTACCATAACATGAAGGTACCCCCAGTTCATCTATGACCCAAGTTAGGTTGTAATCCAAGCAACCTATGTGAAGTTATTTGTCAAAAGAGTCTTGCAGGTAAACTTTAACATAGAAAAAGAGAGTCTTGCACATACTCTTTAATATATGACCTCAAATGACCTTTGACATCATCACATGACCTCTGACAACACCATAACATGAAGATACCCCTAGTGCTTCTATCAACCAAGTTTGGCTGCCATAGCTGTAACAGTTGCCAAGTTATGGATCATAAGAGAGTCTTGCAGGTAAACTTTAACATTTGTGACGGACGACGGACGACAGACGACGGACGGACGACGGACGACGGACGGACGCCATTTGGATCCCTTAGTCTCGCCTTCACCTCCGGTGGGCGAGGCAAAAAGCATGGGTACCTGTCAAGGTACAGTCGTAACATTGAAGAGAGGTTTCATAGTGCCGTCGACCCTGAAATGTATGACCTGCATGAATTGTTTTCCAACAGTAAAGGTCATCTAAAATGCATCTTTCACCTTTGATATGCTGATAAAATGTTGCGCTATAGGATTTTTGTGTCTTACCACGCAAGAGTAGAAGCACATAAAGGATCAAACCATTCTGAGCACAGTACATATAATTCTCACATGTCTGGAAATGAACATTTCAAAGTGTTGTCATGGATGAAACCAAAGTCAAGTGTTTGTAAAGTTTATGAGTTACAATCAAGAAGCATTAGCAAGAATCAAATGCATTCTGCACAGACACAATACCTGTGCAAACATGCTGTAATTATCTGGCAGAATCATATTTGTCCTGAGGTAAAATGAGTCGTTAATTGGTAAAAGTAAAGAATGAAAGCAAGTAGCTGAGTAAGGATGGGGGTGGAGCTTAAAGCTATACAAAGAACATTCAGCTTTCTGACATTTATGATAGGTAATAAAATCAGCATTGTCCTACCAGTGTGATTGATGCAAAATGAGGCATGCTGGGCATGTAACAAAGCTGAGATTATTACAACTTTTGTGATATGAAAATAACATTTGGCATAGAAGCCTGCATGCTGCACATTATTCTGAATAGTGACCATGCAAAAATCTAATGTTTCCTTTATGTAAACTAGCACATACACCTGTTGTTTCACTCCATAATATTATTCAGGTTAGTCTAGTATTGATTACCGATTGGTTGAATGTGGTCATGTGTGAGCAAGACAAAGTCAACATTACCATAACGCTTATAAATACTGTTATGTTTCCCTAGAGAAACATTTTGCATGCAAGTGAACGTGCTGATAAACGCACTGCATTCATCCCCCTTGTTACGCACTGTATCGGGCGTACTCTACCGGCCTAGCCTGTGTGTGTATTTAATGCCTTGTGTGCACGTTTGAACCACATAGCAACATGCAGTGGGCCTACCGACGCGAGGTGGAATGACTTTATTCTGACATAATATGTTAGACTAAATTTTTGGTAGACTAACCTGAATAATATATCAGATGTTGGTTTTGTTGTCGTAAACATCATAAAAATGTTTAAACCTCTGGGTCTTGCACTGCTGCTTTGGGAACAAATTAGTCCCTCGCCTTTGGCTTGTGACCTATTTACATGTACATTCCCTCAACACAGTGCAAATTCCCTCGGTGTGAACATTTTGTGATGTTTCCTCCAACGGCAGCCAACATATAATGTACAGCGTACATTTAGTGCATTAAGTGCATGTTCATGTACACTACAGCTCAAAGGAATTGGCATTTGGGAAAGGGTGAGGGAAGGAGCCGCAGTTTTAAACTGCAGTATATTTTGTCCAGTTCAGCATGAAACATGATCTGCTTTTTAGGCTAAAGCATGGTGTTTCATGCTGAACTGTTATAACTGCGGCTCCTTCCCTCTCTTCTCTTTCCCTTTCCCTATGCCAATTCCTTTGAGCTGGAGTGTACATGTAATGTATGTAATCATTATTTTTCATTGGATTCTGCTGTATGATCATCAAATCATCAAATGGACAAGGCGCTGGCCAGTAGTGTGGAGAAACAGCTGCAACCTGGGCCTGTGGTGGACCAATGAAGGCATACAGGCAAAAACGCACGTACGCAACGCCGTAAAGGAAAGATCGGCCGTTAAAAAATTAGTGACGATTTGC
The DNA here is from genome assembly GCA_963669155.1 of Arbacia lixula. Taxonomy (NCBI): domain Eukaryota; kingdom Metazoa; phylum Echinodermata; class Echinoidea; order Arbacioida; family Arbaciidae; genus Arbacia; species Arbacia lixula. Next base: position 16,320,740 of record OZ022583.1, read on the forward strand.
CGCTCAAAACAGTTTCAATAATGCTACAATCACTACAAAAAAATAAAAAATAAGCCCCCTTATAACAATCTGAAGCAATTCAATCATAGATGAGGAAAATTATATCTCCATTTAGTGGAAAATCACAGAGAAAAAATGATTTCAAATAAACAGATGGCTTCACAACAGTAGCCAAACTGTAGACTGTAGGGCGTACTGTATTGCTGTATGACTTTTGTTCAATATGGCAATGTATTTTTGTCATGTGAGCATGTACAGTACACAGTAACAACAGGATGTTTGCATAGGAGTATGATTTTATGAGCGATTCCAGCTTTTCAATGCAATGGCCATAAAATCAATTTCATGAACTTGTGTAAAAACACAGTTATTAATGCACAATCTTAAAAGCCTTTGCAATATCATTTTATGATAATAGATTACCTCTGATTAAAGTTACACATGAAGACGCACTTTACATTATGAATGAAAGACTCCTGCAGATTAAACCGTCAAATAAAGTTGTTTGATTTTACGAGGTCATGGATGAGGTTGAGAAAAGAACCAAACGAGACCCGTCAAACTTCTGTGTACTTGCTGAACCTACACTACAGCTCAAAGTAATTGGCATCGAGTAAAGGGAAAGGGAAGAAAGGGAAGGAGCCGCAGTTTTGAACCACGATTTATTTTGTCCTGTTCAGCATGAAACAAGATGCTTTTTAGGCTAAAGCATTGTGTTTCATGCTGAACTGGACAAAATATACCGCAGTTTCAAACTGCGGCTCCTTCCCTTTCTTCCCTTTCCCTATGCCAATTCCTTTGAGCTGTTGTGTATAACATCAATACAAGAATTATACATTTCAATTTGACATGTAAGTTCTGCCCCATGTACCTGCTTGATTGAAGCTGAAAGTGTGTAAGCAGGTTGTTTTTCTAGCAAACCCAATGTAGACTGCATTTACAATGTACATGTATGTTTACCCCCTTTTCCTTTTTATCCTCTCACTGCCCTCCAGTCATCACTTAAATGTGTCCCCACATACCTCTGCAAAGCCCTACATACAATACCAATCCCCCCTCCCCCTCCCCCCCCCCCACCCTGCTTCACCCCCCCCCCCCCCCCTTCTCACAGTGAATTATCCCACCTATAGGGTTTGGTGTTAGTGTAAGATGTCTGCACTGTGGTGATGTTTAATGTTTATTAAATGGGTAGCGTGGTCTTTCAGTGAGACTCTTAACTAATACAGATGATGAAGACGACGATAGATGTAGGCAGAGACGATGAATATACAAGTTCACGATCCTTTATTCTCTGAATCTAGTTGATGTACATCTGGAACAGTCATATCGATGGTACACAATGACAAAGTAATATAGCTGCATTTAACAGCTATATTGTAAGCTGTGATATGACACATCAAGTAAGCTGCAGTGTCATGAGTGTAATCGTTATGCTATAGTAGTAGTAGTAGTAGTAGTAGTAATCCGTACAATATATAACAAGGAAGTAGCTGTGTTGTACTAACTATGATGATGCTGTGGTCCCTCTGTGAAATAGCACTTTAAACCTGCATGAGGCGGCTATAGAGAGGTGCGTCTATACCTGATGGTGGTATAGAAGCAGAGTCCTTTATTCTGGACTGGGTGTGGAGTTTATACCAGGGAGTAATATAGTATCTATATGGGAGGAATTTAGTAGAAAGGGAGTATTGTTTATAAGGAGCTAACCACAGAGGAAAGATAACCACCAGGGCGGAGAGAGCGGGAGAGAGGATGAGAGTAAAACAGAGAGAGAAAGAGTGTGGTTATTCTCTCCTTGGCTTAATGACCTGACCGGTGATAACCTGTGTGACTCATGACTTGTATGATCTTACAAGTAAGGATTGTTTAGGAAGAATTTGGTTCTTACATTCGTCCCATCTTTCCAAAAGAGACGTCCTCGTCTCAACAAATAAACTGCATTAGGAAAATTTGGGGAATTGAGCAATACTCTTGAAAATATGCAAAATGAAGGAGGGCGAAGGGTTGAGGTTATTATACAATGAATCACCCTAAACTGTAGAGAGGAAAATTCACATGACGCAAAGAGTCATGAAATAGCCTAAAATAATGTAACAAATCAATTATATGAGAATAGAGTGAGCATATCCACAACTACAATGCAAAACCAGTGACATACTCTTGTGATAAAAATTAAAATGAGGTACATGTATGATAATACCAACAGTGGTAAGCTGGTAAAGATTAATTTAGAACATAAATGCTAACAAATTCCAATGCAAAACTGCTGAAATGCATGGGTCAAACACGACAAAATAATTTGCAACAGACATAATAAGGAATAATAATAATAATAAAAGTAATAATGAAATATAAAGCAAAATGACGAATGAGTCGTGAACTCTAGGCTACTACAAACAAATCATTGGTATTTCGACTTGATCGAAACAGTTAAAAACTGGAAATATTGACAACAAGCTATCGATGACAAACCAAACATAATGTTCATGAAAGGAATATATATACTAAACCCAGAACACTTGACTGGAACAGCAAATTCTAACATCAAACATGAGATAAGATAAAAACATACGATCAAAGTGGTACCAAATATAATGACAGTATTGATGTGAGCTTACAAAAAGATCAAATGATAAACCAAATTATGGGTATACGGCATTATTGATAATCGTTACAACTAGATGATATTGGAATCACACGTGATGAAACGGTTCCAGTGCTTCTTCCGATAAAAGAGAAAGAAAGAAGAAGGACAGATCAATGTAAATGAAAAGGGAAATGAGGAATCGAGGAATGAATCGAGATCAGAAAATCACAGAAGATTAATGTGAAGGCTGACGGTCAAAGTCATCCTACACATTAGGGAACCCGTAATAATCAGGTGGACGAGTGACACGACCACTCCGTGTACGGCCGCGGGGTTTATGGTTTCGGGCATGGGCGTCATGCGAGGGGGTGGGAGGGAGAGGAGGTGTGGCTGGACGATCAGGTGGGGTCGGGTCGAGATCATGATCAGGGAGTGGGGAAGGTGGGTGGGGTGAAGACCAGATGAAGGAAGGTGGGATGGTATGAGATCGTACCGTATGAGTAGTGTCAGGGGGAGGTTGATTGTCGGGAGAAGGGGTGGTAGTCTGATGAAAGGTGAATGCGGTGGTACAGTGAGAATCGCGGGCGGAAGCTGTGCGATTGGTCACACGTTCGACTGCGCGATCGATGCGGACAAGGAGATCATCAGTGAAACGATCGTAGTCGGGCCGTGAAGGCTGTCGTCGTGCTTGGCACAGTCCACACATTAGACAGAAGTCTTTGATGTGTCCATGCATGCCTTGCCAGAAGCAGAGCTTTTCTGCTTTCTGTATGGTCTTGGCAGCTCCGTAGTGGCCTGTAAATGGAGAGCCATGCAAAATAGCGACGACTTCCGGGGTCAGAGATGCGGGAATGACAACTTGGTACACACAACAATCACGAGAGAACTTCTTTACTCGATAGAGAAGACCATCGCGAATAACTAAGCTACTCTTCATGTTGTAGAATTTGCGTACCGAGATGTCATACTCGGAGATGATGGTGGATTTGGGTGGAAAATTACCACTCCGAATCCACGACATCACCTCACGGAGAACAGGGTCTTGGTGCTGAGACTGATGGAGACGATGTCCACTATCCAATATGGATGCATGAAAACAGTCTTCATCAGCAGGGGGGTCACCAACAGCGTGAATAACCCAAGGAGGAATGGTAGGATGAGAAGAATGTGTAGCATCAGGAGGAAAGGAAGAATGAGGCGTGGGGTTTGAATGGTCAACAAAACCATGGTCATGATCAGAATGACATGAAATCTCAGATGGGATGTCGACAGTGTCGATGGAAGAACGAGAAAGAGTAGGCTTGCGACAAGGAGAAGGCGGAGGAGATGGAGGGAAGGGGGGAAGGTCATCAGTACTTGTCTGAGCATCGGTAAATGGTAAGGTAAACGGTTTTAAGATAGAACGGGGCTTTTTCAGAATGGAACGAGGGGAGCGGGGAGGGGTGGGTCTAGTTGAACGAGAATATGCTGATAGATGACCCGTACTATCAGCTAACATTCGTTTCCCGAGCGAGAGGGGGAGCGTGAATGATCACGACGCGAGGCGTAATCACGGCGTGAATAACGGTCAGGGGAAGGGGACGACCTACGACGACGGGAGGATAAATATGGTGAGGGGGAACGACGACGCGAATGAGACCTGGCGTCATCACGATCGTAATCCCTACCAAAATCTCTCTCACTGCGGCGAGGAGAATATTGACGGTCACGTGTCCGTCTGTCATCATGGTCGTATCGGTCATAGTCACGTCGGTAGTAAGGAGGGGAGGGAGACCTTGATCGATAATAAGAATCATCACGTGAATGACGGGAAAGATTGTCAAGTCTGGTGTTTACCGCAGCAAGTGACTGCGAGATTGCAAGAAGTTTAGCATGCTGATTCTCGGCTTCAGCCACTGGTCGTGTTGGGGGCAACGAGTAATCACACTGGTCTAGCATGGTGACATAAGGAGAAATAGCATTAGAAGGAAATGAAAGATTTATCGGAGAGCACACACTATTGTCCTAGCACTAAATGCTAAAATCTTGTGACCAGCCTGAATGATATACACAAAACTATATTGCTCACAACATGCATATAATTGTATCAAAATCCAAATAGAAAGGAGATGACATAACAAATGAAGATCTGAGAATAACGAAAATAAATTAATCTAAGTGTAAAAACTCACCAAAATGTTGAAGTGCATGAGGTGGTTGTAAACAAAATAAACGAATTAAGAAGGATTACAGTAAAAAAAAAAAAAGTTCAGTTCTTTCCAGGGCTTGGGCAGGCAGGAACGAGAGAATGGTGAGCACAGAAACACGATGATGGGGCTTGAAGAGACAGGCGACATCGACTGCGATGACGGCGGATGAGGAGAAAGATGAAGTGGAGATGGACAGAGGAGGCAGCACTCCACGATCAGGGATCAGGACAACCAGGATGATAAAGAGAGCAGCACAGGAGCAGGAACCAAGGCGATGTGACGAAACGGTGACAGTTGACCAGAAAGATGAAACAGAAATAGTCTCGAACAAAGTTGTAGAACGGCCGAATTGTAGAAAGATGACGAGTTAGGTGAATGGAGCAGTACATGCACACGAGCGGCGACGATGACTCCAGTTACCCGCTGCCACCAGTGTAAGATGTCTGCACTGTGGTGATGTTTAATGTTTATTAAATGGGTAGCGTGGTCTTTCAGTGAGACTCTTAACTAATACAGATGATGAAGACGACGATAGATGTAGGCAGAGACGATGAATATACAAGTTCACGATCCTTTATTCTCTGAATCTAGTTGATGTACATCTGGAACAGTCATATCGATGGTACACAATGACAAAGTAATATAGCTGCATTTAACAGCTATATTGTAAGCTGTGATATGACACATCAAGTAAGCTGCAGTGTCATGAGTGTAATCGTTATGCTATAGTAGTAGTAGTAGTAGTAGTAGTAATCCGTACAATATATAACAAGGAAGTAGCTGTGTTGTACTAACTATGATGATGCTGTGGTCCCTCTGTGAAATAGCACTTTAAACCTGCATGAGGCGGCTATAGAGAGGTGCGTCTATACCTGATGGTGGTATAGAAGCAGAGTCCTTTATTCTGGACTGGGTGTGGAGTTTATACCAGGGAGTAATATAGTATCTATATGGGAGGAATTTAGTAGAAAGGGAGTATTGTTTATAAGGAGCTAACCACAGAGGAAAGATAACCACCAGGGCGGAGAGAGCGGGAGAGAGGATGAGAGTAAAACAGAGAGAGAAAGAGTGTGGTTATTCTCTCCTTGGCTTAATGACCTGACCGGTGATAACCTGTGTGACTCATGACTTGTATGATCTTACAAGTAAGGATTGTTTAGGAAGAATTTGGTTCTTACATTAGTGTGGTGAGGGGTGAGTGGGCTAGGTGAGCGCATCAATGCACACGGGGGCTATTCAAACAGTTTGAGCTTTTGTGCTATAGAAAACAGACCCCGCTGCCCCAGTACATCCCATTGAAAACAGTCCCCCTCTCTTCTATTGTCCCATCAAGGCTGGGACTCATCCTGTGTTTACCCACAGAGCAGAGGCATAAAACATCTCATTAAATGGGCTGCATGCAAATGGGGCACCTCACTACAGCTCTCAGCACTGGTCAGTTGGGTCAATACGATGCGTCCACTACACAGGCTTTAGCCCAAGCGGTCAATTGTCGGAGTGAGACGCCGCAGACAATAGGATGTTGTTCTGAGAGGTTCTAAGGCTTGGGCAGGGGGGGGGGGGGGGGGGAGAAGACCTAGTCCTGTACTGAAGGGCCTGGGTGGTGGTAGGAGTTATCTCGAGAACCCTTGGGATTGGAATCTCAAGGATGAGGTGCTGTAATGGCAGAAAAGCTTCGCGCTTTGGACCGGGAGTTAACGTGTCAAAAACTGCTCTGCATACACCCTCTTTAGCACCCTCGTCAGAATGCAATGAACACTAATTGCATCATGTTCCTTGAGGTACACATGCGTTGGTACAGCGTATTGCAAACAATGACGCATTGAAAATCCATGTGAATACATCAATAGGCAATTGTACATCTAAGTATAAATCAGACCATCTAGAAAAATGCCTTAAGAATAGGTATGAAACAAAGTCAAAACAGACTACATGTTTCCATCCAATATACATGAACATGTATATGTATCCATTTTTATGCTACTTGACTTATTAGCACCTTGAGCTTGAATTTATTGGAATGCATTATGAGCACGTTAGAAACAGACACTAATTTTTAGCTTCAGCTTTCCTCTTTCATTTAGAATGAACAAAATCGATGCAGCACAAAATGAATCAAACAATTTGAAAAAGCCAATATTCATCCATCTTATTTCAATTATATCTTATGTTTTTTTTATTCCGCTCTTGGGATCCCTATTGATTGGTATCCAGCTGTATGGGAAAGAACATCTGAACAGTGAAAATAAATACATGGGGGGTCCGTGTGATTTTGAACCCGTAGTACAACAAACTAGCCCCTATGAAACCTGCTTTCATCTATGGTGTAATTATGAACAATACAGTTCAGTGCCTTTATTTCATGATATGCTTGAACTCAGGTTTGAGAAGTAACCTCCACAATCTATTTTAAATTGTTGCCCTTCAGCTAGAGTTTGCTGAAAACACTCTTTTAAGGGAGCTCTTTTTTTTTTCTTAGTTGTTTTAAATTTTTTTCATAACCTTTCTCCTTTTTTGCACTTTATCATCCGGCATTTCATATCAGACTCTTCGTTTGGAGCACATGTTATTTTCTTCCCCTACAAGTCTGCTGGTTGACATTAAAATGCACTGCATTCATCAGAAAGAAATGGCAATGGGCTGAAAAAAAGATTGCCATCATCAACTGGCATTCCCCCAAATTGAAGAATAGTTGTGTCCTGGAAGTTTTTCTGAATAAATGTACCGGTAATTGGTTTTAATGTGCTCTGTGGCACTGTGCTAAGCTGGGGCCATTATACATGTACAATGCATATAAGGTAAAAGAGTATTCATACAATGGCGTTTTAGATTTCAGCAGGTTTACACAATAGAAAACGTCAGTCTGCGTAACATGATCTCACCAAATTGAGGAATAAGCAGCCTGTTAGAGGCTACCATAATAGCATGTTTTGTCCACAAGGAGCCATATTAGCACAACAGCTTGTTCTACATGTGTGTTGGAGGCAATCTCCAGCCACACAATAATGCACATTACAACATGTTTATAAAAGGCTAATGTAGACCAACTCAGAGCTACTGTACTGCAGAGTTAACACACATCTTGTACTTCCTCCCTACATGTGTCATAAAAAATTTAATGAGTACAATGTAGTACATTATATGTATGTACATAATATAAATGTATGCTGGCTACAAGGGCAATGATCAACATATTTTTGTCTTGTACATGCACAGTACATATGTACAGTGTACAATGTATGTAAAACAGACAAAAGCATTCAGTTACACTAATTCATTTAAATGAACCCATATCCTACAAGATTTTTAGGCAGGCTAAAAACAGCCTGATTGTGGCCTTAATCAGCCAGTGTACTGTGTGTGGCCATGTTATTGATCAACAAAGGGTGAATATCAATAGAAAATTGTTGTTCGCCAGCACTTGCAGTGACTGAAACATTAGCCATTTACACTTGCTAAGATCGCAATTTTATGTCTCACCATTTACACTTGCCCCCCAAAATCACGATTTTTTGGCTAGGTACTGTGCATGTCCACCGGTCATCAAAGTAGACCGGTGCGGTGCATGGTTATTATGATGTCATAAGTGGATTGCCTTTTGACAATGACAAAAAGGTTATTATGATGTCATAAGTGGATTGCCTTTTGACAATGCCAAAATGTGCACGTAATTTTACAGAGAAAGATCAAAGTCAACCCGTCGTGAGTGCTGCAAGTCATGTGGCAAAAATCGCTATTTTTCTACCCTCACCATTTACACTAGCTAACTTCGCGATTTTTCATGTGATGTTTCAAAAAAAAAAAAAGTTGCCTAGAAACTTACACCCAAAGACCGCAATCTCAGAAAAATCATGATTTTTGCTTGCCAGTGTAAATGGGCCTAATGTGTGTCCATAATAACACTGAAAATGTGTGTGGTGTTTGTACGTATGTAAATGTACAAGTGCAGGCAATGTATATTGCAGTGCACAAATTTCCTTTTGAGATGAGCATACAATGTTTAGTACAATACTTCATACATGTAGTCATCACATACATATAGAGATGAGGTCATTAAGACCATCTTTCACCATGTAAACTATGCCAGGGACAATACCTTTATGAATGTAAACTATGGTCGGTTTCGAACATAAAGAAGGGTATTTTGTCACTTTCCCTGCTTATATTTGTGAAACTCCTGCCGAGTTTCGTGACTTTGCAAACGGGACACCCTGTCTTTGATATCTCCCCTGGTTCCAACTTCACAGTAGGATTTTGGAGCTGAAAAGATAGGTATCACAATGGTGATAAAAAAAAACAAGCAAACAGGTGAACTGGGTTGCCCCTGAGAAAACTCAAGGACAGGCAGGTGGGAAGGTCAGATTTTATCAGCTCTGTCCTCAATTGACCTCTAAAGTCACCTGCTGATCTGGCTGGATCATGGTGGTCATAGGAGGTCAGACAGTCTAGCTTCAAGATTTGCCAGGACCCTAGCCTTGGTTCAAGGGCTATGAAGGGTGGCCTTTACCCATATACTGCAGGAATCGCAACCTAGTCTGGATACAGAGACTACATTGCAAGTACCATTCTTGTCCCCATCTGGTTAGGAAGGAGAAGCAGTGGAAGCTACATGTACATCAGGTCCACACTGCTTTATTATGCTTTGCAGCATACTCATGATATGTAGAAAGAAGAGCCCACAACTTACACAAACATGTACAGTGTACATGTACATATACACATAGAACAGACAGAGGAACCATGAGATACATGTACAGTACAGGCTAAATACTTGTACATGTACACTACAGCTCAAAGGAATTGGCATAGGGAAAGGGAAGAAGCCGCAGTTTTAAACCGTGGTATATTTTGTCCAGTTCAGCATGAAACACAATGTTTTAGCCTAAAAAGCATCATGTTTCATGCTGAACTGGACAAAATATACTGTGGTTTAAAACAGCTGCTCCTTCCCTTTCTTCCCTTTCCCTTTCCCTATGGCAATTCCTTTGAACTGGAGTACATATAAAAATATATGTATACGTACAACTGTATAAGCAGTAAACTCTATATGTACAGTGCTTTGCAAAGGGATATTTCACTTGAACAGTGACATTTCAATAAGTTAAACTACCATACAAATGGCCATTAATCAGCCATTGAGCTCTCAGCATTTGTAGTGTTGCCATGGTAGAGCTCTATTTGTGCATCTAGTTGATAAACAAAATAAATAATGCATTTATTTGGATCTCCTTAATAAATTTGTACAAACTTTTACAGAACATGTTGTTTTATCCTGGAGTTATCAAATTGCATTTCTTTGGGATTACAAGTACTGTTTACACATACTGTATAAGATTGGCTCCTACTCCAATTCAGAAAGTGACTTTTTTTTTTTACAAATTATGTAAAATGTACAAAGAAAAGGAGAAAATGAGAGACATACGAAGGAGGGGGTTTAAAGAAAGATAAATCAAAAGAAACATAAGTAGATGATGACAATATCTGGCTTAGCACCATACATGTACACATTTGTATTTGTAAGGCTGTCAGCAGCCAACAAGATTCATGGTTCGATGCAACGCCCAGCCAAGCACAACAGCACAGACAGACCAGGATTCACTACCCCCAAACTACCCTTCCATAACTGGACTAATGATGATTATTAGTGACAACCCGCTGCCCACTCTAAATACTGTTTGTTGCAAGTGCCAACCAGAATAACTCCGGATAAAGAAACATTGCACATTTCAACTCCCTGCTTTTCACTGCAGCACACATTCCTAATGACCTTTGCTCACTTTATGTTTCTGCTTGACTGCTTGTACAGTACCTTCCCTGAATGCACAGTTGCATGTTTGTAATGGATTACCCCTCTTTTGTGTTTCAGAATACACCCTGGTGTGGACTAGGCAGTTACACACAGAGGTTTATGACAAGCATGTTTTTCTAAAAACACACCCCGGTAGCATTGAAGACAGGGTGGAGCAGTCAACTACCAATCTACATTTGTACTTGTACATCTAGTTGGATGGTGTGCCAGGAGTTTCCATGAGGATAACTGATTCTGACGTTCAGATGGGGGGAGGAGGGGGGGGGTGATGGTTCCTGGGTAAACCTAGTACATTTCTCGGTAGTGGAAGTGGCCATAATATCGGCCTTTCCCTGATGAACATTCATCAATCACTTCCACACACTTTTAAAATCTGATGAATTTTCACACATGATAACATGTGAATGAATGACTTCGTGTTCATGCACAACACAAAGAAAGTGGTCTTGTTTCCCAATGTTGCATACATGTACATGTTCATGTATAATGTGCAATGTACCTGTCCAGGCATGTGTAACATGTAATGTCATATGAACTAAAATTACACACTGATGAACAAAATGTACAATCTACACTCCGTGTAGATAAGAAAAACCAGGATTGGTTTTGTGCTGAAAAAGAATTGTTAGCACAGACATTTGCATGCACTCAGAACTGTGTATTATTTGTATACTGATGCATCCAATGTCTTTACATTTTACTGGTACAATGCACTTGTATGGATTATGTGGGTGTTACTGTAGGAAGGAGAAGAAACTTGAGCACAATACATTCACACCTCTGCATGGATATTTAAGTGTGCTAATGAATGTCAAAAGCATTCCACAATCATGACAATGCTTTGATGTCCCATGCTCAGCACCGCTATTTCGCGGATGTCAACTTGGAAAGAAATATTTTTAATTCCCTATTTGGCCTCTAGAAGCTTTGTTCTGCATCACATATTTTTGCAATTTCAAGGAAGTCAAGGGCAACATCATTAGAGATCCTGCACCTAGCTTTTTCTAAAGGATTGAGGAATGATGAATAAACAGAAAAATAAGATATCTTCACTTACAAACTTGACTAATTTCTTCCCTTTGCTGATTTTTGTGCATTTGTGTTTGCATGCAAAAATGCACACAGCTGAGATATGTTTTACTTGATATCTGTTACATGTATGTTCACAAAGAAGTAGACAAGCATAAAAGAGACTCCACATTTCATGTGTTCTCTCTGAGAAGCTGTTGCCACACAATCATGTTTGTAATTGTTAAAACACCTGTAAATCACATGATGAGAACACACATTTACGTACATATGTAACTTTCAGCATTGTTGAGCATGGGTTGAAAGAAAGAAGGTTGATTCATTTCATATCAGTATCCCTGTATGGATCAAGGTTCAATGTTTGCAGGTGTATACAACATTATACTGGAATCTTGTACTAATGTAAAATGAATGCATTTTTTCTTTTAATGACACAATTCAATACAGTAGGCCTGTGCCGAAAAGCACATACATGTAAAATAAATGATTATTCTAGGCCCTGTATTAAGTTTGCAATCAATTGCAGAATGGCAATGGCCAATCAACACCTTCGTTACACATGCTTTTATTCAAAAGACCGACCAGTAACCAATCAAACTGCATCTTTCTAATTTGCAATTGATCGCAAACCTTCACATACATTAATGTTACGGCCTGCTGATCAGCATGTTTCTCTCCCAACATCACACGCAGATTTCTGGTTACACAACCCATAACCTCCACTTAGTACAGAGTACATGTACATGAGCTTGTAACCCACTAAAAAGTGCAAACCAATTTGTCAACATGCAGTCAAAAAAAAGTCCATACGGTATCATCATCATCATCATCATCATGTATTATGGTGCATGTGCACAAACAGAGAATAAGGTCCCCAGACGAACAAAAAATGCTGATTTCATTTTGTTTTTGACAGTCATGGAGGCAATGGAAGATTGATTGCATCCCAGGAATGATGCGTCTAGCATGGGGGAGCTACTGGTACTGACAGTAATGAGGAGACCAGATCACGACGTGTCTTCATTTATAAATCTCATGTGAGGATGTACTATTGATGTATAGTACATGTAGCAATATAAATTGCATGCACTTTTTGAAACTTTTTTAGGCAATTTTTAAAACAGAGCAGAAAAAAAAATGACAAGCTAATCAAAATTGAATAACATGTACTCTACATGCTGGATACTGTGCTGTACATTTTATGTTAAAGTTGTACATTGTGTCACTTTAAGAGCCTTGTGAATTTTGCATTTTTTGTTTAATATCACAATGTCATACAAGTATGAATATGTTCATGTACAATAGGTGAAACTTTTGATCATTTATTACTCAACTGTTTCATTTCAAGTCCACCTATTAGTTTGTGTATATTGCGTTTACTGTGCTGTGCTGACTTTTAGCTAAGGACGACATTATGCTGCCTTCATGTGGTTGAAAGTACTAGCCGTAGACAACCAAAGTTACAACCCAAATCACAATTCCTAGTTATTATCTCACAAAAACAAAACTGGAATAAAATATCAGGGGTGCTACATGTAAGAATACACATCAAGAACATAAACAGCTGATTTCTTTTCATGAGCCTTTTGTTTTTACATAATACTTCTTTTGTATTGCATTTTTGTCATCAGACACTGGCTTGGAAAAAATCAAACTGGGGCCCTGATGGCCACCATCAAGCTCCAGTTCACCGACCAACCCAAGTCAGGCTTAATTTACAGACATCGCCATGTCCCTCCTACACGTACAGTACATGTATTATACATGGTGAGGTGAACAATTGAACCCTCATTCTAAAGCCTTTTTTCAAAAGAGTTCAGGTCTACAAAAAGATGTTTGCATGCATTGGTGCCTCTGGATTTTGCACACAGAGTTTTGTGGTCTACATTACATACTCTACAGGCTGAATCAGACCGAAAGAATGTGACATGTACTAGTCAACAACAACAACAAAAGCCTCCTTCTGCATGAAAAAAAAAACATTCCAAAAGAATCAACACATTATACTGCATGTGTCAAAGCCCACACATTGTTTGACAGCAGCAGAGTATGTACTGTACATGTGGCACATTACATGTGGATGTACAGTAATAAGCCATTTTCGTAATGTATTCACAAATTTCCCCCTACCTGCCTGGTGATGCGTTATTACTCTCCACCTTTATTTCGTGATTCAGTCTGAATGGATGGAATGCACTCTGAATCTATTAGTTATTTCCACTCGGACAAACCTTGGACAAGCTTTGGGGTTACCATTAGTAACAAATTGTTTGAACGATGTGAATAAAATTTGCATACATTATAATAATGGCTATCGTTGAAGAACCCTATACATGTATGTCATTACAAATGTACTTTGATGGCAGTACAAATCACGAAATTTCAAAAATTGATAAAATATCACAAACATGCTGTACAAATAACAAAGAGGGACAATTTTATCTCACAGAACTATTATTTCAACCATACTTTACCTTACATTAAAGACAGAGAAGCCCTGTTACATAAGTATGTACATGTAAGTCATGAATCTCAGAATGGTTCAGCAGTGTATCCTAATGATACTGTGCATAAAATCTCACAGTCAAAGCTTTGCAAACATTTCCAAGAAATGAAAAAACTATCCTTGTTTACATCTTAAACACCTTGTATGTACTGACCATAGTCTACATTCATATACCGTATTGCTCCTGTTGGTGCACGAGCAGGCTTTGCTTCATCAACACATGCACTGTCAGCGGCGCAGAGAGTAGTCTCTGGTCTTTAGGCTTCAGGAATAACTGCAAAGCCAATGCAACTGAATCTACCTGAATAGACTCTGGACCTAAGCATTACATAATTCAGTCTGAGACACCTAGATCACTATCAAAATATTTAGGAATCTTGGCAAATATTGACTCATTTTTATCTGGTGTTATTCCAGTCCTCTCCACCTTTCAGAAGCCCTCAAATCTCCATGTTTGATAACAATCAGTACAGTGTAACTGTAGAGCGGCAATTCCTCGTTTATTATGTTACACTTTATGGTACCTTTCCAATATACTTGGGTACCAAAGAAAGAAGTCCAATATAGTTTTATCTTCATCATGTCTTATTCTACTCTGTACACAAAGATCAGGCCAACATTGTACTATCAATTTTTTTTTTTTTAATAACAAGAACTTGCACGTAAAGGACTTTGACTATTGGTCAAAACACATTTGCTAATCTTTTAGTTTTGGTCCAATCAATTGTATTTAATATAAATTAAGTAACATAATTCATCCTTTGAAATACCAATCAAAATATATTTTCGATACATGTACAGCATATCTTTTTAAAGTCTCAGTCCTATTCTTTCATTTTCATGTGTAGTTAAACAATCGCATGAATAACAGAAATTTGTAAGCTAATGTAATTCAGCCTCTTCATTTGACATCACACAAGCCATTTTTTTGTAATGTACATTTAATTTCCTGGAACAACTGACAAGATGATTGATGTAAGATTATCATAATTCTACAAATGAACAACCACTATTTTCTGTACTTCATTACGATCCCAAACTTCCACGTGACAACACTTTTAGACCAGATTAAGTCTATTAGTATTCGTCTTGTCTGGACTTGGTGTATGTCTTTCAAGCTTACAGACATGATTACTGATGATGTGTGCTACTTATGTACTGTACATGTACAGTGTACATGTGCATGATCGGTATACATACACACCACACGACACATGCAATGTGTTCTCCTTTGGGACAAATCCGTACACCTCTCTGAATAAACATTCTCTGCCATTCACATGAATCAGTGCCATGCACATGAACAGAAAGTCTAGAGTTCAGCATTCAACGATGGTATTCACACCTTAGCATGCTCTTGACTCATGAGTCCAACCAGAATAAACAAGCCGCCGCTGCCTGCATAATCAAGCATAATGCATCCTTCACTATGAACATGGTCTTTTGTTACGCGGACAAAATTTGAAAGGGGCCCTTTGCAATGTTGTCCGCAGCACAAAAGACTATGTTTATAGAGTTTACACCATACAATGTGAATAAGTACACACTGCATACACTCAGAAAAAAAAATTAAAGAACTATTTTTTTTTATTTTTTTTTCAAATTGGGTTTTCTTGCCCTGTCCCTGCCCCTGCCCCATATTATCCTTACATGTGACCCTATACTATTAAGGCTTTTTACATTGGCATCCCTATCCTTGTACTACATGTATTTGCTTGTACCCAGGTAAGGAAATGCACAATGTTCACATTCAAAATCACTAGCCCCGTATTTTCTTAATAGCTCCTACATATTTATGAGTCTTGCGCATCAGTTATACGCAATGAGTCCGCTCACCTGTCGTGCATATCTTTGGTCACTGTGTTTCTGCCTTCTGAGTTTCATTGCAAGCACCGCTTTTCCTTAGCCCCAGACGATTTTTTATTTCAGTTTAAATACTGAGGCTCTTAGCCCCGGTGTACGGGTTGACACTGCAATTCTCCCTATCACATACATGTATAGCCGATATCCAGCAATATCACCTCCAATACTGATATCTGATCAATTGCTCTTGGGGCGTATACATGTACTTCTGGTAAGAGTTTGGTATGTGTTCAATTCACGCAATAAAGCACAGAATCTGTAATTTTGACCCTTGTAAACCTCGTAATATAAAAATGGAAGGGTTGTTACATGGACGAAGGACTTGAAAAAAATACCACCAATCACTCACTGCGATGTTTTTGCCTACCTCAACATTGATTGTGGATGGACTAAAGAAAGAATGAAAACACACAAGCAAGACAATGGCTATACATGTAGAATGTTTGTGAACCGGAAGTCCATATCCCAAGAATTAAAGGTAAAAAAATTAGAGCACCACACGCGTTCAGATTAGGAGAGAGCTATATGCAGGGCCAAATAATCCTGTAATCTGTATACCCGGTAATAGGTGGGGCTAGCTCACTTTGAGATTTCATGGAGAAGAAACTTAAGTCTGCAATACATACAGTACATGTAGTATAGTATGCAAGTAACATACAAGTTACAGTTACATGTATACATGTCTCAGTAATTGCTTTATGCTCAACATACATGTAACATTCTCTCTGTTAAAGTCATTTATGATAAGGACGTAGTCACTGCAGTGATTACGCAGGTAGCAATGAGCAACTGAGCTTCTTAAATGGTTAGGTGTTTGGGCTTCGGGAACCCTGGTCCAATTAGGATGTCAATATTTGCCATGGAACTGCACTAAACGAAAGGGGTGTGGGTTAATTGCACCCTAGAAGTAATTTGATGTTTATTCAAAGCCTGTTGTCTATTATCCGGTTTTGCAGATTATTCAGGAATCAGGAGTCATGCTGTGCGGTGTCTGCGTTGAAAAAAGCAAGACTGGAAATATGAGGGCTCAGTTCAGAATGGCTTCAACTATCGCAACTTCTGGAAATCAGTGACACAATTCATATTCATAATTTTTTGGCACAGAAGAGGTCTACGTACATGTATTCTACAGTGGAAAGGCAATGCCATTGTTGACATTGCATGCTTCTGAGGATATTAAAGAAGTTGATTTGTGAGCATTACTGGAAGGTCAACAAAATTAGAAAAAACTTTTACTTTTATTCATTTCCACAACTTCCAGAATAATGCAATGAATTATTTAACGTGGTACTCATATTTCCGATACTCCTACTATTGTTTGTGACAGCCAATATCTAGGATTCAAACACAACCTGTGGAGAGTGAACTAGCAACTAGCAAGTCTTCATCAACTTGAAACAGACCCCTCTCAATATAATGTAGGCCTGAGTCGAATCGATTATTAAGCCGGTGTTCGATCGAAGAAGTCGAACTCCGATTTCGTTTTGATGAATTCGATGCATCGACGAAATTACCAAATTGACTAGAAAACACAAAATCTTTTGTTTGATAGTCCTGTTATACACAATTTATCTTCATATTTTCACAATTTTAATTTGCTTACTTGGTTCCTACTCTCTTTTGTGAGTTTTGCAGGTAACGCATCAAGAGAATGAACAGGTCGCTCGATGATCAAGCAGCTACTACATACTACTTGGATTTGATTCGTTCACTACTATACAGCGCAACGCCACAACAAACAATTGTCCATAGACTTTGTACAACGGATAGCATCGTGTGTTGTGAAAACCCGGAAATACAGTGGCAATCGTGCGTAAGGCTCATTTGCATACACGCTGCCGACGTATAGACTAATAGAGCGTCTCCGTACAGCGATTCGGAGACCACTGATTGGTGCATCGCGTAGATCACGTCATAACCATGTGGTCGCCAAAACAGTGATACAATATCCAGTCACGTTGTCCGAAACCCGGAAGCGATTTTTCGACGCATTAGGGTTACGAAAAAAAAAAATCGCAACCCGGAAGCTGATTGACTTTCTGCCCGTTTACGTTTGCAATAGACTCTCCAGATTCCAACCTACATACATGTATACGATGCCATATTGACGCTAATTTGTAAGATTTTGACGGAAAAACAAGAAGTAATCGAAATTCGCTTACATGTGCAGTATCGGTGAGAAAATAGATTCTCCGAGGTTACCTATCATAATTCATATAAAATATAGGAAAGTGAAATTCTAGGTCAATTTTGGTACGAGGTGATAGAGAATTGCATGCTTGTTTATGTGGGGAAATGGAAGGATTGCACTGCGTATGCTTACTATATTTTCATTCATAAATTGGCTCTTGGCAGTGGCTGGGTGACGTCATGTATCGATGCATCGATGTTCGATCGGCGCAAAGCCATCGAACACCGGTTTCTGAAAAAATCGATATGACTCAGGCTTAATATAATGTGCAATATCTTTATCCCTCTAACATTAACAAGTGCAGCGACAACATTTCATGAGTGTTGCATCTTGATCATGAATGTTATTTTGAGCAGAAGGAAAAATTGATATGGACATTTTTATGAACAGTGGGAGAACAAAACATGTATTAATTAAAAGCCTATATTTTTGTGAAAATGTGCCAGTGTTTGTGGATCACTCACTACTACTACTACTGTACTGGTGACTGGCCTTTACCACAAATTACAACAAAAACCATTTTATTAAACAATCACTTTTACCTTCAAGTTTAACATAAAACACACATCAAACATAATAAGTGCAAATTGACACTAGGTAAGTTACACAGGTTAAATCTAACTCAGGATATGTAGCATTATATCTTTTGAGAATGTTATGTTTAGCTGCAACTACAACTACTGTAAGTTACCAAGTAAAGTGAGTGATCCACAAACCGCCCCCCTGTGTATTTCTGCTCATTGTGCGTTATTGAAGGTTAGATGCAGGATTTGTTGTGGATTTACACATTAGTAAACATAATGCAAGAGTTGCTGAGGAAAATTGGGCAAAATGTGGATATATTTGACAATTGCATATTTTCGTCCAAAATATGTTTTTCAGCTAGCATCCGTATTTCCATGATTTTCTCATTGATCGCAAAAAGCTTCTCATGATTTTGTTATTCCACTCGAAAAAACATGGCTGAGACGCAATATTGGCAAACTGTACTCATCGGATTGAAAGAAACATCGCACATTATCTGTAGAGGCTGGTTTCAAAGTTCAGTTAATGCTTTTAATTACTGGGCAATTTTCGAAGCGCAATGTCTCTGAAAGTTTCTCAGTCTCACTAATCTTCAATTAAAAAAAACATACTTTTTTGAAGACCATAATTTTGTTGATATGTGAGTGAAATGTCAGTATGTAACCTATTCATTTTGGTACGGATTTATTCAAAAGAAAACAGAGGGCCGGTTTGAGGCACCCGCATCATACATGTATTGTAGCTATAAAAAGTACAGCGTAGAAGCAGCCTTTTCCACCACACCATAACGAGATGAACAACGCCCGAGCTCCCCGCATTATCACCCGGTCCTAGCCCGTTAAACACATAGCTACATGTACGGCTTCAAATTCAAACACACAGACAGCGTATGCGTAACTAGTATAAGCTACAAACGTTTTCTCACCTTTCCCCTCCTCTTCCTGTCTCGTATTTTTTCCATGATAGTCCTACCAATATTCCATACTGGTAAATATCCAACGGAACTTATAAATCCAACGGACTTCTTGCCGAAATCTCATTTGAGAGGAAGAAGATATCGGTCGCGAAGCGTCGTTCAAGACGCCATGTTGAATCACAACATAGAGTGCGCTGTTCGATATAATCCCCCTCCTCTGAGAAATTATTTCTTATCCGTAAAAAAAAAATCGTTGCTCCGGACGAACAGAGCTGCATTGCATTACATTTTGTATTAGGGCCGTAGATGTCACAGAGAAATTACACTCTGACAATATTCTTATATATTCATCTACTCGTTTGAAACGTAACATATCAAACTTATTCCCAGCTATTTTGTATCAGTGTAAGAATAGTGTGCCTCGAGAACATCTTCTTTGAAGAAACTTTTTTTTTTTACTGAAAAGGAGCGTTAGGCGAACACAATAGATGTTGGCCAACAAAGGACGATAAATTTCTGATACACTTGATTGCCTTCAGTTGTTTCCCCAATTGAATTCAATACGTCTTGGGCTTTTCTTTAGAGCCTGCCGCCATAATCCCTGCGTACCAAAGAGAGGGTTTGAATACATTCAGTCTCAGGCTTAGTCTTATTTATGAAGTTCAGGTCCGGCCTATACTAAGCCTCTAGAAGCACTTCGGCGTTCCTATAAAACTCACTGAAATAATAGATCGGGGCCTACATGAAGGCATATATTGGAAGATAAATACCAAGATATTCAGTGTCGTTTAAAGCAAACATAAGCTCCGTTATAAACTGAAGTATAATATTAAATGTATTTGATTTACAGGATACAGCATGCTATGCATAACTGGGTCGGGTTATTTTCAAATTGAAATTCCTCCAGAAAGTGATAGAGATGAGATCGGCATAACAAATAAAATAATACAATAATACACCATACGGTATTAAAAAGGAGTGGTTGGTTGTTATGTCGGTTTATCTCGGAGAGCTGCACACTGAGAAATCGATTAAATGAGGATCCGCGGAATATTGAAAAATGTCTTGTTCTTCATAAAAATATATTCCGACACGTATATAATGGAAGCGTTATCTGCATACCTCATGTTTGTTATCTTTGCACCTCAAAACTAAACATCTTCGACAAACCCCGAAAGCATCATTAAACAAATAACATAATAATGCTCGTGCGAACTGTCTTGAAGGCGTTTCTTCACATATGCACTGGGGACTGAAGTTGCTGAACAACAGACTTGTTTGCAAAATCTCATTTGCGCCGAGGCCAAGTGACTGTGACAAGTGTATAACTTATGGCTACAGAAAACACACACACACACGCGCGCACACACACACACACACACACACACACACACACACACACAAATGATGTCCCAAGCCTACACAAAAAGTACATCATTACAAACGAATGTATATTATACAAATATACCAAGCTGTGAGATTGTATAGTATACAAATATACCAAGCTGTGAGATTGTATAGTGGAAATTGTCTATCTGAGGAGGGAGTGGCATAGAACTATTTTTTCCGAGGGGCGAAGCCCCCTAGGAAAAAATAGTAACTTATGCCAGTCCCTCCGAAGATGGATAATTTTCACTATACTTTCGAACTCAATGCTTGGTATATTTGTTTTATATCCCTTATGTAAAACAATAACTAATAAATACTATTTAGAAAATAGTAAAACTTTGGGTAACACCATGTGGTTGTATGTCGCCTTTTTTTTTCTCTGTCTCGATATCGGTTCATCCCAGGTAAATGCGCAACACACCGCGCACTGCATTCATGCGCGCACTAATTTACGCCCGCTCAGGTAGAGAGCATGCGCAGTAGTGCCAAGGAAGAAAATAGTAAATAGAGCATGCGCAGTCCTCCCCATGAAAAAATAGTGAAAAATATCCGGAGCTGAGGCAGATATAGTCAATTTATTTTGTAGTCTGCGATCATCAATTGACCAATCACGTTCCCAGAATACTCATGAATATTCATAGAAGGGATATAACAATTATTATGTTTATCCTTATACATACACATCAAGTGAATACTAGGAAAATATATGCAGAAAATAAACTTGTCAAGCAAATACTCATCATTCAAATGCTGTAAAGAACATGATTTTTCACCCTATTTTTTTAAAACAAATAAAAAAAGGAGTATTTTCTATTTAGTAGCTAAAATGACGAAAACTACTAGGAGACAAAATACACTTGACTCATAAACTGACACCTGTTGGGTTGTTGACAATGGGCATTAATTGTTATTATGTTCTGAATTGATGGTGTGATAGCCAGGTCCGAATTTGTACAAAAGTGAATATCTTCAAAATATTATTAATCATTACGTATGATAGATGAAATGTCACGAAACTTCCTTCTAAAAAATGACTTCCTTTGACATATGTCTCGGAGCTTCAACGTGTGATTTTAAAGTAAGAGACGTCATCAAACCAAGAAAATATCTGCTTTCAATTACCGTGGCAGTCTCCATAACAGAAGTATCTAGATGATATGTAGGGGAGAATTAAAAAACAAACAATGAGAATGTTACTGCACTACGTAAATTAATCAGCCTTTTCAAAGTTGGAGAAAATCTTCAGAATCAAGAGGCTAAGAACGGTGACTCGGTTAAGGGTAGTTACCCGTGTTGATGTTTGAAGTGAAAGTATGGTCAATATCATTGACTGACATGAGGAGCGTTTTAGGAATTGTGAAACGTGGTTCCTCAGACCAGGCGTGGATGCAGGATTTAGGGAAAGGCCGGGGAGGGGGCACATTTAGAAAAGCATATTTTATCGGGGAAAATCGTGTGATAACTAAAAAAAAAAAAAAAAAAGAAAAGAAAAGGTCCTCACTACCAGAAAAGGGGGGGGGGGGGGGCAAAAAGGACCTCATTTTAAAAACTTTGGTTTTAAAAGGCTGGGCACGGGCCGGATGTGCCCCGCCCCCCCCCCCCCCAAAAAAAAAAAAAAAAAAAAAAAAAAAAAAAGATAATAATTAAAAAAAAAATCCGCCACTGATTCATACGAATGATGAGGATTCCTTAACAGGTTCTAACTAGAGCTGCTGGAGCGGAGAGAAAGCTGATTGTGCAGATAAGAACCAGGAAAATACGTTTCTTACGTGAAACGCGAGATATGATATGAGAACTGGGGGGCATTTCATCAAAGGACTTGTCGGACGTTTTATCTGACAAACTGTTATAAGCTACTGAAATGCTTGCATCTTATTGGCCGAGAGCAAACTTGTCGGATAAAATATCCGACAAGTCCTTTGATGAAATGCCCCCCGATCCAGAAAGCTTTTAACAGATTGCGTACGTCTCGGCATACAACACTAAATAATATGTTAGGGAAACAGAGAGACAGAGTTAGAGAGAGAGAGAGAGAGAGAGAGAGAGAGAGAGAGAGGGAGAGAGAGAGAGAGAGAGATGTATACGATTAAATCGAAGGATTGTGCTTTCTGTTATAACAGTGAAAAAACAATAGTCCACCTGTTTTGTGAATGTGAAAGAGTAACTCCTATCTGGCAATCGTTTTTATCGAAAATTTCCCAAAATAATGTTCAAATAAATGGTTGCAATTTTGTTCGGACTTTCAACTGATAAGTTCATTTCATACCATTTTTTTTTTTACTTTTAAAATATTATATTCATACATGTAAATTTAAGAATGATCTTCCAAGTTTTGCTTTATTTAAAAAAAACAACAGGTCTTGGAATATTTTGTTAGCCAAGAAAAAATATTAAGTTACCCGCCCACTTTAAGCAGTGGCGATTTACCATATAATCTAGTTTTCGTCAAATATCAGCAGGTTACATTAGGCTCAGTGCCCCCCCCCTTTTTTTTTTTTAACTTAGTACTGCACTGTATTGACACATTTCAGTCGTAAGGTAAACATCAGATCTCATATTTTGTCATGCAACGTGTGCCTCAGTTTCCTCGATTAGTTCGTTTAAGAAACTTTATAATCATGTTATTACCAAATCATCTCTGTTTAGATAACACTGATATTTAGTCATCACTTTGTACTATATTTTTTTTTTTGGGGGGGGATAAGTGGGTAAGGGTTATTCTTGTGATTGATTTTAATTTGTTGAAATAAACACATAATAATTATTAAAAAAACAGCAACTTCAGTCATGCATGCAAAGATCCAAATTACTAGGCTAGGGTATCACGCTGGGAGGATACTTCTTCTAAGACAATTCACGAACCCGTATTAAATGTTCATACTTCAAACAATATTCCTTGCGACTTTTATATGTGAATATTTTTTTTTTACCATAAACATTTATTTACTACACTGTACTATCGTGATGTGATTGTTGTCCTTCGTCTTTGACTTTGGAATGTGAAACGTAAGACGTCAGCTTATTTATTTGAATCTGCTGATGATGATGTTATAGGCCAAAGTCTAGGTATGTGATTTCGGTGGAAAATTAGCCTATGGCGGTACACTTACTTTGACTCAATATAATAAAAAAAGCGAGTGATCGTGGCTGTGCACTGTGTATGTAATCACCGCAGTGCAACTGCAGTACCGAGCCCGAGGTGGTTAGTCCAGTAAAGCTACCGAGCCCTCCTGCGCCGCCCCGGGGCCCGGCCCAGCGAGCTAGCTCGCCCGGCAGTAACTTCGTACGGCGTCGGATCCACCAAGATTGCATCTGGCTGCTTTGAAATTTGGGGGTACGTCAAAAAGCATAATTTCGATTAAAGAACGCCCCAAATGAGACAATTGATATTCCAGCACATTCGTTCACTCAGTGTTGCCGGGACATGCATCCAGACCAGCAGTGACCAGACTCAGAGGCAGAGAGAGTCTAGAAAGTAGAAGAGAAACTCACTCGTCGAGCCAGGGAGCTGCCTAGCTAGCGTATAGCCAGAGGGACTGGGGCTGAGTAACTTGGTAAGTTGTCCCTGAAAACTTTAAAAGTTACACCCCCAACTTGTTTGTTACATCTTGTTCTCAACATAGTGTACACATACCTTTTGCTTTTGTTTTCATTCATACTGAAAGTGATCGCTTTTGTTGATGTAAACTTTCCAAAATCAAAATAGAATCAATCATTGACAGATATTCTTCAACATTATTTCTAAAGTAGACCTCTACTAGTTATTACATGGTCATGGACATAGGAATATATATACCGGTAGTTACATCATGAGCAACTATCAAACGGCAAAGCATGATAATGAGAGTGAATAAGCTACAAACAAAAAATGAGCCAAGCACAGGCCACAGAATGTTACAGAATTACCTAACCTAAGCAGCCTTGTTGCTTAATGGAATTGAGCTGGGGTATCTTTCATGCCTGGCGACATGAAATAATACATCCAGCTCAATCATTTCACATTGTCATTTCACGTCGGCAGGCATGAAGGATAGCCTCTGCAGTCATTACAGTGCCTGCATGGCTGGAGATGATTGATTTTTTCCTATATGTTTGTCCTTTCTTCCTGCAGGATTTAGCACAACATAGAGACCTACAGGCTACATTGTATATGTAGTCACCAGCCCCGGTCACCAGCCCTTCCATCACGAACATGGATGACCCTAACAGTACTCTGAAGGATGGAAGAACATACGTGGCCATCAAAGAAGAACCAGTTGATGTGCCAGGTAAAGTCTGCTTGCCTTTAAATGTACATGTAGTTGTAATTTTGTACTTATTGAGTGCAACAAATGTTACAAAGATGTAATATTCTGTAGGCTTCCTATGTTAGGTCCACGGACATTTTCATCTGTATTAAAGCATAATTTGATGATGCCAATGGCACTATGCTTATACTATACTGAGGGCATCTTGTCTCTTTCATGATCTTTTATCTTTATCATCTATGTTCTCTTTGTTTCTGTTCTGTATGATTATTTACAGATGGAGGGCACACCGAGCCTGATACCACAAGAGTGGAGGTGTTGCCGGAGAACTCAGAGGTGACAGGATCAGACAGTTATGGTCCAGCAGCGCAGTGCTCAAGAAACCCCAGCGTTTTCATGATGGACATGAATCCTATCCGGGCACTGGACGCCCCGTTTGTCATGGATGCGGACAGGCGAGGCGGGAGAGTTTTGACCTACAGAGGCTATAGGTAAGTGGGGGAGATTTAGATAGGTCTACATATTTGTGTTGTGTTTTGCTGTAATTTAATCATGATTCATACTGTTTAGAAATTGGCATTCTCTCATGTTTGTGTTATTTATTTATTATATCTTAAGTTATATAATATCTTAATGCTATATGGCAACAGTTCAATAGACTTGCTTTAGCTTGATTAAATTGTGTGGATCGAGTGAGATCTGTATTGTGATAACGTACAATGGGACAATTATTTGATTGGTCGGGGTTGGGTCATATAGTTCAAAGGTTTAAGGTCAAGGTTAAATCCTAAGATGATCATGATCACTCAAGAAATATTTGACCTAATTTCATCAAACTATATATATGATATATGACAAGACTACACCTGTTTACATATAATTGAGGCATTAAGTAATGAAAACCTCTCTTTCTCTCTCTTTGAATTTATACACTCTAGATATTCCCGTAACAACAGTTCACAGACTCGGATCTATTGGCGATGTTCAAGACCGAACTGTGTTGAAACAATCATAACGAACCACTTCAACATCAGTCATGCAGATCCAGAGATTCGTATTCTACGACAGCCACTGCGGGAACACATGCACCCCCCTGATGATGACCAAATCCGTCGCCGACAATTTGTGGATGAAGCAACTGCGGTGATCAGAAACGATCCAACTGTTACCATAAGGATGGCATATAACATTGTTTTTGATAGAGGGCACCATCATCCAGCAGATAAACCCACCTTCCCAGAGATCAGAAGCCAGCTGCAGCGAGTCCGTGTGTCCCTTTGCCCACCAGTCCCGAGGCAAATTTCTGATGTCCAAATAGACGGGGTCTGGGCAGAGTCTTGGAATGGACAAAGGAGACTTTTACTTCTAGACAGTCAAGCAGGGGTGGCCGTGTTTGCCACGGATGACGAGCTAGTCGCCATGCAAGAATCCGAAATGCTATATTTTGATGGAACTTTCAAGACAACTCCTCCCCCTTATTGCCAGATTGTTGCCATACATGGGCTGTTTAGGAAGACACAGTGGATTATACCGTTAGGTATGGCCCTCCTGGGTGGAAAAACGCAAGCGCACTATAAAGTCATGCTGCAGTCTCTTAAAGAAGGAGTCCTTGCTGCAACAGGGAGAAGGCTGGCACCAGAACAGACCATGACAGACTTTGAGCCAGCCTTGATGCAAGCCGTTACGGCTGAGTTTCCTCTAAGTAGACCTTGTGGGTGCTATCTCCATTTCTGCAATAACCTGTACAGGAAAATTCAACATCTGGGGCTGCAAGTTGAGTACAAGGAGGATGAAAAACTGAAGAACTGTGTCCATAAAGTCATGTCTCTTGGCTATCTTCCATTCGATCATGTCAGAGATTGTTTTGAGTAAGTGCATTTCAGAACTTTGGTATAAGTTCAGTTTTTGTTTTGAGTGGACTTATAGAAACTGAGTTTTTGTATTGATACATATACACATATACAAACTTGCAATTCAAAATACATGTATCACCTTATAGGCTAAATGTGGAAAAGGTTAATTAACAGCACACATTTCCAGTTAACTGTATGGAATCAATGTCAAGGATTAACTTTAATTTGATTTTTTGAAAATATGTTTGAAGAAAGCATATCTAAGAAGAACAAATATCTCATCTGATGGTCTGTCCAATGAAATATGTGGCTGCAATCCACCCTTGAGTGAAAATGGTTGCCCTTTGAATTAATTCAGCCATGTAATATACCCTTGCAGGCATTCTTTAATTCAACCATTCATTTATCATTGAATTGTTAATAACATACAACACTTTGGACAAGTTAGTGCAATGTAATTAAAATCTTGTAAAGATTTGCAATTGATTGCAACTTGATTTACTATTGATATCAATTGTAACTGAACAATAGAGGTATGGGATTAAGTTTGCGATTGATTTAGGTCACTCGTAAATCTTTATAAGACAGGGCTCAGAACTGCACTAATCCTTACTTTTATGTAAGTAAAATAAAATCACATATAAGGTGGACAAAGAAGTAGAATCATTTTATTCTAACAGAGTAACAGGAAAGGATGCTAGAGCAGTGGTACTTTCCTCCTTGTAAAAAGAGCTTTGCAAAAGGCAAATTCACTCTCACACGATCGCTGAATTGTTCCTTCATTTTTTTCTAGTGACCTGCGCACAGAACCGGGGACACTGGAACTAGTTGCACAGTATCCGGCACTACAAGAGTTTTTTGCCTTCTTTGAAGACACCTACTTCATCGGAGATGTCTTTCCACCACACACTTGGAATGTGCATAATCGAGACATGACCAGCCATATAAACAGTGCTGTGGAAAGTGAGTTGTTCATGCATCATAATGTACTTATCCAGTCTGTAGCAATTGGCAGAATTCTAACCAACAGTATAACTTTAGTCTGGGCCATTGTGTGAATGAAAAGCAACTGTGAAGGCACTATCGCCATGATTTAGAAAAAAGAAATAGTTCACTTAAACTGTATCTGACCAATTTCAGTGTGTTTGTATTAAGTTGGGTCTCTATCTATCTATTCAGGTACCATATCAATCCTGTCATTCCACATCTCCCTGTCTCTAGCCTTCTCTATAAGTTGTATTCCTCGATTCTCTCTTCAAGTGATTTCATCAAGCGATCCATCCAAAGTACTCTTATTTCTTTCTCTACTCCTCTCCCCCTCAATCTTTTCAGTCATTGACAAGTTCTCAAGTCCTCCTTTATGTATTAATTGCCCCCTGAATCTCATCTGCCTTCTGGTAGTCCTTATTTCGAAAAGTAATTTCACACTGTGAAAATGCCTCAAGTCCACACTTTGGTCAACACTGAAACATATAGTGTGTTTGCACTGTAGCCCATTGCCCCAACAGTTTCATGTCTGTTAAATTCCACTAGCCCATGTGACACCTGAGATATTGGTTTCTTTTCATTACACGTCCATAGCCAGGACGGCACAAAGGGGAGGGGGTGTGTAATTAACAAAAATGGGTTCGAAACCACCGGAAAAGTACTGATAGTGCAAGTGGGGTGGGGGTGGGGGTAGTGGAAGCTCAACAAGAACAAAAAGGAACTTTCTAAGTTGGGAGGGGATTCAAAAGGCACACATCAAACCCCTTCCCCCTCCCCCCTCCAAGATCGTTCCTTTATTGGCAGTAGAACAGTACTAGATTATCCAGGGGATTGATCCTTTACATTATGATAGGTTGGTATTGTGCTTTATATACTTAAAGTAATCCATTAACTTTCAAATATTCATTGTATATACATTGTGATCATAA
Source organism: Arbacia lixula (assembly GCA_963669155.1). Lineage (NCBI taxonomy): Eukaryota > Metazoa > Echinodermata > Echinoidea > Arbacioida > Arbaciidae > Arbacia > Arbacia lixula. Next base: position 16,349,760 of record OZ022583.1, read on the forward strand.
AAGTCCCTAAATGAGGCCAAACTGCCTACCCCTTTTGCAATTGTCCCTGAAGATTCCCCCCCCCCCCCCATTATTTTTCAGTTATGATTATAGAGTCCACCATCACATAAGTTGCAGACATATTTTTGCAACCAGCTCACTTCAAAGTAATTTTACTTTTTCTCAGGTTTCCACAGCAGATGGAATATGGAAGTCGGCCAGATGCATCCCTCCTTGTGGGGGATCATCAGACGGATGAAGAAGGAGGCCAAGAGGACAGAGATGGCGCTAGACAAGGCAATGCACGGGGACCACCCCCCTAAGATCAAGAAGAAGTGGAGGCAAATGCAGCGCTGCATCGCCCAGGTCCGCACGAGTTTCCAAGATGGTGGCCACAGCCTAGCAGAATTCTGGGCAGCTGTGGTCTATGCTATACAGGAAGTCATGTGAAGTCCTCCCTCATATCAAATGGATTTGAATAAATGGAGTAAAAAATTGCACAAGGAAAACTGAAAAATGTTCACATATCGTTTACATGACAATTCATGAAATAATTGACTCATTTCATCAAACTTTGTATTCTGTGTACGCCATATATTTAGGAAGTCTAATTTTTGGCGATATCTGGACTTCTCGTCAATTTCACGAGTGGTAAAATTTGCGACTATGGAGTACTAGTACTAGTATTACATGTGCATGTGCATGTGCATGTGGTATTAACATTTTTGCTTGTTGTTAAATTCACAAATAGCAGCCGACTAACAAAATTTGCAAAAATAAAAAGAGTAATGATAGTATATGATAGGACAATTCTCCCTATCGCATGTAGCCGATATCAAGCCATATCACCCCGCGATACCGATATCTGATCTACGGAGAATTACCTAAATAGATTTTGGGTCACAGAGGTACAGTTATGACAGGACAATTGTCCTGAGTGTTTGTTGTGTGGAGGGAAGTTGCCCTGGGGTTAGTTGTCCAGAAGGCCATTGCCCAAGGAGCAGGTGTCCTAGGTGTTGTGGCTGACTTTACTCTTTAAGTAGACGCATGGCTTGCACAGGTCTTGTTAGACTACCTGTACTGTGCTTTACCTTCACTGATCTTACAAACCCATCCTTCCCTGGGAAGACTTCGCTCACTCTACCCATTAGCCACTTATTTCTTGGTAGCTCGTGAGCGATCAAGACTATGTCACCTATATTGAGGTTCCTTATCGCGTTCTGCCAGACTTCGCGTCCTTGTAAGGTAGGTAGGTACTCACGTGTCCATCAGTGCCAAAACAGGTCCGCTAAGTATTGTACATGTCTCCACCTGCGAAGCCCATAGGAATTCCCCTGGCTCAAACATATCGGGAGGTAGGGTACTGCTCTGTCGAAGAAGAAGCAGATGGTTCGGTGTCAGTTGCTCTGTATCTCTCTCGTCATCGGTAGTCAGCGTCAGGGGACGACCGTTGATGATAGATTCGACGAGACACATCACTGTAGACAGACCCTTGTCATCTAGCACTTGTTGCTTAAGAACAGCATTCATCACCTTTCTAACTGTTTGGGGTTTTCTCTTGCATACCTCTCCTTGTTTAACGTAGAACGGCCCAAAGCAGTCCAATCCAACATGACAAAAAGGTGGTTTGTCTGGAGTCACCCTGTCAGCTGGTAGATCGGCCATCTTCTGACTCACTAGAGCTGCGGTTAGATGTTTACACCTGAAGCAGCTTCCCAACTCTTGCCTCACGGCTTGTCTGCCTCTGATCACACAGTACTGCTGCCTGAGGAGGGAAAGGACGTATTCCTTCCCGGAATGTCCCGACATACCATGATAATATCTGACGAGTAGCTTCATCGCATGGTGCTTCGGCGGTAGAACTAAAGGATGCCTCGTTCTCTCCTCTAGCGGTGCATTACCTAGGTGTCCACCAACACACATCAGCCCCTTCTCAGTCAGTGTAACATCTAGTTTATAGAGAGGGCTGGTCTGCCTGATCTGCTTAACCACTCCTGGTCCTCCCTTGGCATTCTGCTGCAGAGTGTCATACTCAGTAACATAAGTACTCTGCTGCATGTAACGAACTAACGCCTCTTCAGCTGTGGCCATCTCATCTGTGGAAATCTGTCCTTGTCTACCACAGGAATTACCATGGATCTTGCTCCGCAACAATCGTCTCACTCGCAAGATCCAGGCGACTGCTTTCAGCAATCCATGCCAAGAGGAATGATGCTTGATCAGCTTGTCTACTGCACTCATGCCTTGTGCATCTGTCGCATGTATCTCTGCACTGTCGGTTACCCTCTTGACTTCAACATCTCTTTCCTCGAGCTTGGCTGTGAGGGTGGGGTCCTTTGGCCAGTCACTCCTTGTTTGATGTAGGAACTCTGGTCCTTTTTACGATCTTGAGTTTTTCTTCAAGTCGTTGGCTCCTAATCCCCTTGACACATCGTCAGCAGGATTGGCATCTTTTATGTACTGGGCCCCTTCCATCTTCCTGAACTGTGTCACCTGTTCATCTGTTCTAGTTTCACTTGCGATGAAGTGTGAAGATGCCTCTCTACTGGGTTGGCTTCTATGTACAGGTCCATTCAGTGTCCATCCCAACATGGTCTTCACTGCGTAGATGTCTCAGGGCTTACCACATCTGACATTTTGAGGAACCAATGCTTCTGGGTCATCTTGGCCAATTAGCAGCATCACCTCTCTGGGGGTGACCGCGGGAACATCAACATCAGCTAGATGTTCAAACTCTCTGGTGTCGTCAATGGTGGCAATATGTGTATGGCTCACATTAATCTTTCCCTTAGCACACACACGCGGGATATGTGCCCCGTTGACAGACTCTCTACCACAAGGCTGACAGTCTTACACTGCATCAGGCTTCCAGGCTTTTCCAGTGTAGACATATTGACATTCTCCACTCCGCCTTCCACTCTAACCTTGTGGGCCAACTCAGTAGCGCAGAACGACGAAGTTGATCCTGTGTCAAGAAGAGCATGTGTGTCATAGTAAGCATTGCTACCCTTAGCGCTAACTCGTACTGGTACTATAGGGAGTGCCACCACGTTGCCGGCCCTTATGACGTGGTTACATTCTTGCGCACCAGATGAGTGTTGAATTGACACACCCACTCCAGATGGTTCAGGAGGCTCAGTCGTTGTTTCTTGGGCATCTCTCTGGGAATCATCACTGTTTGGCTGTGACGCCTGCGTTGGCAGATGGAGAAACTTGGTGTGTTTCTTCCCACACACCTCTTCCTACTATCCTCAGCCACCTTGACTTGAGCTGGTAGGGCAGTCTCTCTACTATCTTCAGTAGGACGTGCTGGGATGTCAACTCAGCTCCCTGACCTCCTGCTTCTAGCGTCTGCACACAGATCTGGATTTTGTCCGCCATTTCAACAAGACAATGTTTGTCTTGCGCCATGATCTGCTTTCCCTCTGTGACCTTCCTTAACCAGGCATCCGCTATCGTTACTGGGTTGCCATACTTCTCTCTGAGTAGACTCTTCGCCTTGTAGTACCCTTCTGAAGGCTTCATGATCATGCAGGGTTGCAGCATCTTCTTAACGTCTCCTGCACAATAGTGCATCAGGCATGTCAGCTTGACAGCATCATCTACCTCCAGAACTCGTGGTACTTCAGTGGATCACTTTGGTAGGTTGACAAATCAGCATGAGGTAGGGTAACAGACTCTAGCAGCCTCTGCTGCTTGCGTTGTCCTTGTTCCAATAATTGTAGCAACAGTACATCAGTCTGCGTGCGAGGGTATGGCAAAATCTCATCCTCATCCGGCTTTACCGCGATGGGTTCAATGTTATGTGGCGATGAAGAGAACATGGACATGACGGGTGACCTTGTAGGAGTAGGCCTATCTGCTCCTGCGACAGACCTTGAAGCATCATCTTCCTGATATACCCTCTCTTCAGCTTGAGCAATCTTCAACTGAGTCCTAAGTAACAGCTGGGCCTTGCGCTGCTTCAGACGATGATACGGTCATCTCAAGCTCCTGCTGCTCTCTCAAGGCTTCCGCTTCTGCCTCAAGAGCAGCCCTTCTAGCCATAGCCTTCAGCTTTGACTACGTGGAGACAGTCGAGTCTCCTCCACACTGGCTTGCAGAATCTTGCGGTGTGATGTCATCAGCATTTGCAGCACCACCAACCAGCTCACTGCTTGGCCTCTCAGTCTCAGCACCACTGCTTGGCCTCTCAGTCTCAGCACCATTGCTTGGCTTCTCAGTCTAAGCACCACCAACTGTCTTGATGTCACTCATCTTGACGTGCAGCTCTCCCAACAAGCTTTTGTAGAACTGTTAACGTGTAGCTCTCCCAACAAGCTGTTGTTGGACTGTTGTGGCGCAAATCTCCAAACAAGCTGTTGTTGAACTGTTGTGGCTGACTTTACTCTTTAGCCGAAAGTTACCGTTGACGAATAATGACACTGCAACACCCTTGTGATGATACCGTTGATGATGTCTGGTTCAACAACATTGGGCTTGTGTGAAATTTGGCAATTAACAGCAAACTTTCGGTGCCGACAGCACGACTCAAAACGCGTGCTTTAGATCCTCACTAATTTCATCAACGCCCCCACCGACTTGACTTTGAAAGTGTCAAAAGACCTTCGCTTATGACATCACAATGCCTGTCACAATACATTGATACAAACTTTCGTCACTAACTACAACTCTAGGGGAAGGTGTCCTTGAGGGGTAGGTATCCTGAGGGGTATTATTCATCCTAGAATCAGCCCATATATTCCATATTGTTCCAAAATTGGCTCTTACTCCTGTCAGGCAAGGTGAGCTTTTCCTCTCCTCTTGTTGGGGCAGACATACATTTGTGTCATCCTCCATAGTGATTATTTCATACAAACACAGATCAAGATGAACATAATGCACAGTGGAGCCTGAGATCAAATGCACAGTGATTGCAATCAAATGCAATCAGCGCCATACATTGACTGCAATGTGACTGCAATAGATTGCAATCAGCTGTGATGTTGATCTCAGGCCCAACTGTAATTATAAATGTGTGTCAGTAGAAAATGGTTTTGTTATGGTATTTATAATGAATAAAAAAAAAATCTTCGCAAATTGGAGTGTAAGATACTTAACTAGAGATGAGCGATTTGACTGCCATGCTAAGTTAATTGACCTTTAGCCTTTCAAGGATCTTACCAATGATGTCACTTGTCTACCTCCATGTTGTAATTTATCATGTTGACGTATTTATATGGAATTGAATCATTGCATTTTAATTTATTTTGGATAAATATCAATATTTGCCCATTTTTATAAAATTCATTGACCATTAACCTGCATCCAATTTGACCCAAATTTTTACACAGTCCATTGGTTTCATTAATTACATACATGTACAGGTATAAAGTTTCAAGCAAATCCATTGAATGGTTCTCAAGATTTTGCATACCGGTATACAGATTTCGGACTGATGGACAACCCAAAAACTATTTGTGGTTGAATCATAAGTATGTCTGTAGTTACACAATCCAACTTAAGATGCAATCACTCCAATCATTATGAACATGAGGAGTCTAAAAATGGACCAAGATGATTTAGTTGCTGTAATATGAGGGGTACCAAAATCTGGATGCACTTCTAAAATGGTATACCCATTGTGGCTTGTTGTTGTATGAAAGCCGGATTATATGTGCAAGGTAGTGCAAATGATATGTGTGTTAACTACAATAAGTAATGTACAGTGCACAAAACTATATGTGAATGTGTATAGGATACAAACTGTAGAGCAGGGGTGTTTGCCCAAGATGTGCGCTAGTTATTGCAAGACTCTACGCTCAACAGGTGACCTGTTCTTGGGTGCCAAATCAGATTCTCAATGATTTTGAGCCCCATCAGCTTAAGTTGAAATCTGATCTTTGTAGGTTACAATTCTTGTTGTTAAAAAGTGTTAATTTGTCAAATTTGATTAGGTTTGTAAGAAATTCACTCCCACTATGCTAAAACAGGAACAAATTGAGGTATTTCATTTAGCACAAGAACAGGTCACCAGTCGTGCATAAAGTCATGCGTAACTTATGCACATCTTGGTGAAACCGGGCCCAGGTCAGAGGGGTCAGTTTGCATCAAGGCCCTGTTGCATAAAACTTACCATTGATGTTAACTTTGCTATCAACAGCAACTTCTATGGAAATTTGATCAGGTGTCCAGTGTTATCATAGTAGTTACCATTGATGGCAGAGTTGCCATTAACAGTAAGTTTTATGCGGAGGGTCCCAGAAACTCACCTGGATCAGTCTCTTTCATGGTCCCACCGAGTCCAGTTCGTCAGTGTGAGATGCTAGCTCTCTGGACAATTAGTTCAGTCAGTCCCTAGCTGCTACAGTACCGGTATGTGATTTCCTGCACCTTGGTTGATGGTCATTAAAGAGGCAACGGCAGATATAAAGGGAACGTATTGTGTCTTCTTAGCTTCTGTCCATAGTGCTTGTGGTGTGTAGAATGAACTAATGTTGCTTTGATTGCTCTGTGACTGTGCTGTGAATGTGATTGCTCTAGTTCTGGCATACATGTATTACCTAGACCGAAAATTCAGTCTCTGTATAGGTCGTTAAATCCGCTGAGATTGCATCTGGCTCCTCTGAACGGGGGTATTAAAAAAAAACAATGTAATTTTGATTTAAAAATTCCTTGAATGAGAAGGGTTATTCCTGACTAATTAAGTGTAAGATGGAAGAGCATGCATTCAGCTTTAACCTCATATGCAATAGTTTTGATAGCCTCAGCATTTCAAAGTAGCTGTTCCAATTTGGGGCCTACAGTGGAGCCTGAGATCAAATGCACAGTGGTTGCAATCAAAATGCAATCAGCTCCATACATTGACTACAATCTGACTGCAATAGATTGCAATCAGCTGTGACGTTGATCTCGGGCCCAACTGTATATCGTATGAAAGCTGTGAGTAATTTGGCCGCCGATTTCAATTTCAATCAGTAAGACCCAAACAAAAACTTCCAGCATGTGACCTCTGTGTGAGGAAAGAACAAGTCTCCAGCTTTTAAACCTCATTCAACTCATTATTTAGTTAAAATGTCAGATCAAATTATAATCCCACAACACATGGGAGAGCATCTCGCACGTGATGTCACAAAATTAAAACTTTCTTATCCTTTGATGGATTTTCATTAAACCTTCACTCATAATTATGTCTCTTTCATATTTTTGCCTTTATTGGAACCAACTTAATTTCAGAGTGAATGCATCGCCTTCATACCATGTGATTCCCTCACTATAATTATGTTCTCTTTCTCACTTGCTCTGTGAGCATTAATGTGTTTTCAAAGACAATAAGTGTGGCATGTTGACATTTTACAATTAAGTAAGCACATAGAAAACTGCAGCTTCATCTCTATATATATCACGCAAACAAAGCAGTTTTATTTCATATTCCAAACCTAAGAGGAAATCATTCATGTATTTACAAATACATGACTGATATCCTCTAAGGCTTTATATAAGAGGATATCATTCATGTATTTATAGATACATGAATGATATCCTCTAAGGTTTATAAATATATATATAAGAGGATATCATTCATGTAGTCATAGATACATGAATGATATCCTCTTAGGTTTGGAATATGAATAACCTCATCAATGACCACCTGAAGTCCTGAACATCATTCAAACACATTCCATCCACCATCATTATGATGAAACAAATTACACCAGTAACATTTATGCAAGACATGTGTCACCAGAGCACTATTCAAAACACATTACATCTTCAAAAGAAATGAAGCCTCCAGGGTTGAAAACAATGCAATTTGCAATATTTCACTTCTGATATTGCCCTTTATTCAGGAGTACTGCACATTCCGAAATTGCGCAATCGTAGCAAATGGCACACCTAATGTGAAGAGGAATAATCAAGCTTTCTAATGATACCACAGCCACGTACGATATAATGAAGCAACAGGCGATATATTGCCCCTCAAACTTGACTTGCAGAACGATTGCCCGGATTGAAAATCGACAGCAATAAACACTACATGAGCTAGTACTGTGTAAGTAATTTTTGGAAACAAAGATAATCTATGGACAAAATATAAATGGAATAAAATGTCTATCAATGCAATAATTGAACCTCGCATTCAAACCAATCATTTTACCACGTCAGTTTATTGTGAAGTAAAAATACAACTTCGTCCCTGAAGACATGAGGAATCTTAGTTGTGATTATGCATACGATGGGATCGTTTGGGTTGCTGTTTTGACAATGAGTGTATAATAATATTCCTTCATTGTGTTCATGATCGTTTTGCCAGTTTCAATCATATTGTTGAAACACAGTTTGTGCTCGTTGAGTGTGTCGCGTCGAACTCTTTCAGTTCGGTAAATGAGTGGAATGTGTAGTCGCACAAACAAACATATATATATCCAACTTTAAATAAACAGCGCGCGGTGCATGATCACCCGAGCTGCGCGCGCGCGCTAGCTGGCATATCGCGCGTTGAACTTTAACCCCCAATCAATTATCATATCGACATTTCAGACTCAGACGAAGGTCGCTTTATCATTGGTATTTTTGACATTTGATAAAGATGGCTGATTCAGATTTATCAGGTTTTGCGGAGGAGCTGGATGATTTAGCTAAAGAGTATGATTCAATGAAGGTAAGAATGACTATGTTTGTTTCCTCGAATGATTTAGATAACATGACGTGAGCGTGATGCGTTTGACTTTGACAAAGTACACACGCCGAAGCTCCTACTTCGCCAGGCCGCTGAAGGCCCATGATATGAAAGCAGATGACGGCTATGTAGCTACTGTGTAGCCGTATAGCCGTGGAGGGGCGTGTATACATATCACACGTATTTTGTGTGTCATTCATTGATTCAATGGTCTGTTACGAGAAATGATAAAAATTGTTTGGTTGATGAAATGTTGAAAATAGAATTATGCTTTAGACATTAATAATGATAATAGTAAAGGCCCTAAGGCTGTAAGGAATCTACAATTTGTTATGCGTCGATCTAACTATAGTCAGAATCTCCAGTCTAAGCCTAAGGCAGTAGACAGAAATAACCGTCTCATTCGGGGGCATTCTTTAATCAAAATGACATTTTTGGACATACCCCCTGAATAGAGACGGTACATCCCCACCGAATGCACAGTGGCCAGGTTCTATATGTGTACAAGCAAATACATGTACAAGGTTTCCCCTAAAGTTAGGGGAATTAGTGGAAAGTCTATGGGAAAACGGATTTTGGAACTAGACATAGCGACTTCGTTTAAAAATCTAACATCTTTCAAGCTATGATGCAACAAATTGACTTATATCAAAATTAGATCTATATTATATATTTATAAATTCTAGGACTAAGATTCCACCAAATGTATAGAAAGGTGAAAATTAAAGACTTTCTGCCGATCACACATTTATCGCAGACATTTTCAATCTGCTTGAGTCTGACATAAATTTGACCAATCAGATTGTTCGATGGGCTGTTGGCTATGAATATTTAAATTGTCAATCGGTTCGACGAAAAAAAAAATCAGCACCCTGCAAACGAGCAGGAAAAAAATATGCGCATGCGTGAAATTACTTATTCATATATGCATTATCATTAGCGTTTTCATATTCAAAATGGCGACTCGCATCGATCGCCATACAGTGTACAGGTGCAATGTTCAGTCTCTAAATAGGGCGTTCAGAGGAGCCAGATGCAATCTCGGCGGATCCAACGTCCTATAGAGACTGATTTTTCGGTCTAATAAGGCAGTAGACCTGGCTAGACTAGTTCATATGTTTCAACTAAAGTGAGTTGTGAATTACCCAGACTGCCACAGACAGTGAAGTTTCATCTTAATTGCAATAAGGCAATATGAAATATGTGCAAATCTTTTGTGAAAGTTAACACAGGAGTGCATAAGTTCAAAGAACATGTTATGCATGGGTGCATGTAGTAGATCAACTCAATATTTGAATTTGCATCATCATCTCCTCCTCTTACTCCTTCTGTTCATTCTCCTCTTGATCTTATCCCTATTTCTCTTCCCCTTCTCTGATATTCCCTCTTTCCCTCGTGGGTACATTGCCTCTTCATGTTCTATTCTACTCAGTGTCTTTCCAGTCACTTAACTTCTTGCTAAGCACAGGTGAATCCACCTGAACATATAGCCGAAGATATCAGTTCTTCAGATATTAATGGAAACATGTATACCTCAACCAATCTACTTGCTGCAATTCTCGGCAAAGTCCTTGACTTGCTCCTCCAAAACTATCAGTATCAAGAAGTATCAAGACCAGCATCACACAACAAACGAGCCAGCAGCTTAAGCTGCTACTGAAAATCAATCATTTTGACATTTGAAGAAACTTGGAAGAGTTGATGGAAGGAGACAAAACTATTTATGTTGAGTTTTACAATCCAAACCGAAAGAGAAAAGTGTAAACTTAAACTGGACTTTTTTTTACTGAACTGTTTACCAAAGTGCCATCTAAAGTGAGCAAGACAATTAGTTTCTGTCTTTCTACAGATTAATTTTTGTTGGTGAGAATATGAACTTTAAGTTCAAAAGGTATATGAATGCATTCTAAATATCAATGTAAATTGCTTATTAATGATTAATATTATGTACACCTATTTGTTCTGAAATTACAGGAAATTCATAAGAAGTACAAAGAGAGCATGGAGGAGGTTCGAGCGATGCAGAAGAAGTGCACATCAATGGTTGCTCATCAGAAGAAGAAATACAAGGAGATAGCAGATGGATTGAAGAAGTAAGAACTTAGTAATGTCCATTTTTAAATTCTCCTATAATCAGGGGGGGGGGAAGGGGTGTAAAAAAAAACAAAATTATACACTCCAGCTCAAAGGAATTGGCATAGGGAAAGGGAAGAAAGGGAAGGAGCCGCAGTTTTAAACCGCGGTATATTTTGTCCAGTTTCAGCATGAAACATTTTAGGCTAAAGCATTGTGCTTCATGCTGAACTGGACAAAAATATAATGCGGTTTAAAAGTGCGGCTCCTTCCCTTTCTTCCCTTTCCCTTACCCTATGCCAATTCCTTTGAGCTGTAGTGTACATGGGGTCTTTTAAGCCAGACTTCACAAAGAAATGACGTGAACAATATTGTCTGCAGGGGCTCTATTTTGCATTGCGGGGAGTAAAATGCTCAAAGTCATTTTTTTGTTCTAGCAGTTATATTACCACACCACAATACCAGTGGACAGACTTGATCAGTAATTTCTTTTCCTATCCCATCTAATTTTTGTCACAAATGTTCATTTAAAAAAAGTTTTCTACTATTTCTTTTGTTTTGTTATTCTGCAATATGTTATAAGATGTGCACATTTATACTTTTTTGTGTTGAAACTAAACTGAACTTAACTGAATCATAACCCATTTAGGCAATCAATGGTATGCTTTTCCCTGTTCTATTTGTGTCATACTTCAAAGGAGTGGTAAGTTTCTTGAAGGAGAGGAGAGGGCTAAATGCAATGAACTCGGCAAGCTGGTGGAAGAACGGAAAAAGCTGTGCGGAGAAGTCAGTGATACGCTTCCAAGACCCAATAGGTCAGCCTCATTTTCTCTTTTGTTTGTCATTCTAGTACTTCTGTGCTAATTCATATGTTATCTGTTTGCATGTTGTAGTCTCCTGATAGATAGATGTTGGTTTATATTTGTATTTCAAAATGAATTTAGAACATCTTCTTGAATTTTTAATATTCACATCTTAAAATATAGACTAGGTTTTAGGTTGTGGTGCGTTCTTCTCACTCATGCACTGCTGCAACTGGAACTACCGGTAGGTCTAGACATTAAGGCCTGAATGCAGAAAGATATAGACCATTGTTTAAGCAAATTTTGTAGCGTGTAAGCAGATAAGCTACACTTAAGTTAGCACATACACTTCTCCAATAATAATTTTTCATTAAATTTATGCTAGTTCCTATGGTTTAAACCATTGTTAAATCATGGTTTAATCAAAGCCAGGAACGAAGCATTGTCATTGATATTTTAACACCACAAAATAGATGCATGCTGTGCAACGCCTCACAGCATGCAACACCCACACAAGTTGAATGCCAGTACTGGTAACTCCGGAATCCCCAATAGACCTGCGTGTCTAGCTTGCTCAAATAGAGCCGGCTGGTTTTTAATTCGCAGTGATGTTAAATTTGTGCTTGCTATGAGTTGTGCAAAAAGGGTGAAAATAGAAGTTGTGAGAAAATTTGCCGGTTTTACAGCTAGTATTTAACTAGAAAAGGGGTAAAAGTGGGAAAGACTATGGGACCCATGGGTCTTATTGTTGTTTTATTTTAGGATACCAAATACTTGAAAATAAACATAATCCTGACCTAGTGATTATATTAAACAAATGTCAAATTTTCTTGTATTTTTTTTTATAGCTTCTTACTGCAGACAATATTAGGTCCTGTCAGTGTGTCGATCTTGAACAATAAAGACAGGTAAGTTTATATTGTCAATTTAACACTTTTATTTTGACAAATGTAGAACATTTTCCAGCACTAGACCTTGGATCTGATATGTTATGCTTATTCAAACCTGTTATTTTGATGGCTCTGCCAAGAAGTGGCTGGAGGCATTCTGTTTTCAGGTTGTCCGTTCCTCAGTCCATCTCGAATCCATTAACGCAATATCTTGAGAACCGTTCAATGGATTTGCTCATAACTTGATACCTGAATGCAATTGATTAAACCACTGAACTATGTAAAATTGGGGTCAGAGGTCAGTGAACTCTGACCTAAATTGCCCAAAAGGTCCATCCCTAAACCTGCCAAATGGGTACCCTGTCTTTAAGAATCAAGATTCAAGTTTCAAGTTGTAGATCATCATTCAAGTTTTAGATCGGCCTAGCTACATTTTAAAGATTTGAGTTTTATCAACCGACCAACACTATGCAACATATCAATCTTTTGTTGTGTGTATACATGTGTGTGTGGCAGGTTTGCTTACAAGGAGGAGTATGAGAGATTCAAGCTGTATCTCTCCATCATCATGCTTGTTGGAGCCACCATCAACACTTTCTTCATCAAGAACAGGTATGGTATTCTGCAAGGAGAATGCACCAAATCATGAAACAGGAAAAAGATACAGAAATGGCAGATAAAATTTGGATGAAATTGTATCGCTATATCAAACAAAGTGCCATTTCCATTCGTTATTAATGGTTGAGGTCAGGGTAATTAGTGATGGCAGTGCACGCTGTCAGGGCTAAGTTATCAGAATTTTTATGCCTCTGCCACGAAGTGGTCGGAGGCATTATGTTTACAGGTTGTCCGCCCGTCCGTCCCGAATCCGTTTAGGCAATATCTTGAGAACTGTTCTCCAGGTTTGCTTCAAACTTGGTATATATATATATATATATATATGTGTGTGTATTGCATGGGACTAATGGAGTGTGTAAAATTGGGGTCAAATCTGATTGAGGTCAAAGGTCAAAGGTCAATGAATTTTGTGAAAAATTTCCCCGAATTGACTTTTTTTCACATTAAATCCAAATCCAAGGACGTAATTCTCATTAAACATGAGATCACTAATTGGGGACAGACTGGTGACATTTTTGGTAAAATTCCTGAAAGGTCAGAGGTGAAAGGTCAATGAACTTTGTGAAAAATTGCAAAAAAAATACATTTTTCACAATAAATTCAGATCCAAGGATACAATTCTCATTAAACATGGTACACAGATGATCTATTACTTTGGGGTAGACTGTTGATATTTTTGGTGAAATTGCTGGAAGGTCAAAGGTTTACGATCTTTTCAAAAATTAGCTAAAAATTGCCCCCAAATTGATATTTTTCATGATAAATCCAAATCCAATTATGCAATTCCAACCAAACATGGTACAGAGATGAATCACTTCATGGAGATAGACTGATCGCATATTTGATAAAATCCTTGAAAGTTCCCTGCTTAAAGGTCAATAAACTTTGCCAAAATTTGCTAATTTTAAACAAACTTGATACAAGAATGGATTGAGACACACTGATTAGATTGAAAGTCAAAGAAGTAAGAGGTCAAAGGTCAATGAACATTGCCAAACTTGGCTAAACATGGAAAAAAACAGAACATGATATTTTCATTTTACATAGGAATTCAATGGTACATTGCCCACCAAACATACAGATTTTCTGAGAATAAATCTAAATAGAGCTAGCAAAGAGGCGGAGGCATATTTATCGCCTGCGTGGCAGTCAAATTGCTCTAGTTAATTATTTAGAGCTCTGATCATATTACCAGTATTGCCTTTCTTTAAACTTTCACTAATCTGCTTCTGCTTCTTTAATCTACACAATCAACAGAGGATATCACTTGGGTTATTTCATATTTCTACTTCTCTGCTAGTAAACAGATCATTCCTCTCAAATTAATCAATTTCTGAAATATATCAATTTCACCTTTGCATGTAGATGACTTATCATCTTTGCTCTCCTTACAATAACACAAAGCTATAAGCATTGTATAATGACAGCGATAATCTATCATTTGTGATTGTCTCATTTTAATTACTAACTCATTTTTCATCGTAATGATTCAAACTTCCATCCATCTGTTCAAAAACCAGTGAGTTGAACAGCCCTAATCGATTAGGCAGGTAAGAACATTGTGGAATTGTGGATGTTTATAGTGGGTCTTTGAACGTCTATCTCCTTGGATGTGTAGTGTAGTATAGCGAAAGTATTTGGTCAATTATTATTTGTGTGATATCCTTGCATGCGATATCCATTATTTGCTTAGATTTTTTTTTTCTTCAAAACTCATGGTAGTAGAGCTAATAATCTTTGTGTGATGAAGAGTTTCTAGAGAAGGAAAGGTCGACTTTAAAGGGAATGTTGACTCATGGTTAACCCAACCTCTTACCACAAAGCTTTCACTTTTAATTTTACTTCCACACTATTAAAGTTTTACTCGTGAACCTCTCACATAAAGGAATTATCTCAGAAAATCAAAGTATTGATATCTTTTCTGGCAGAGGAACATTTGTATGTGTCATACATACCTTTATCTTGTGACCAGGGCTATGATTGTAAGATCCTTGTCAATTAAGTTTGGGAACTGCAATTGGAATAGACCCCAAAACCATTTAGATACAAATGTAAATAGGATTATTATTATGTAGAAGTCCTGATAAGGAGACCATGAATGTGACAGAATGTTTCATCATGATTGCTATTGTCTGAGCTTTAAAATCTCTAAAAACTGGCTTTTTACAATCCACTGTTCTCCCCCTCACATTCTAAGATGTACATGATTGGTATTCTGAGACTGCATTGACACACGTTCGGGAGAAATAACAAGTTCTAACAACTACCGTTAGTCTACATAACCTTCAAGAAAATGAAAAAAGAAATGAGGGAAGATGTATGTACCAGTCATGTTTCTTTTAACTTATCTGTGAATGTAAGATACATTTAATGCAGAAATAAGTTTTGTCTCATAAGCTGCATGTTCCTTTTTTTGTTCAGTAGTATCCGGCGCTTGATACATCCATTCCCCCATTTCTCCTGGTATATGTTCCCCTTGTATGATTTGTCTGTATTGTATATATACCTCTAATCCCTTCGTTAAGTCAGTTTTTCATTCTCCTTTTTAACTTATTATTCATTTTGCACTCTCTCTCACCCCGCCACCTGTCTCTCCCTCTCTTTTTCTCATCTTCTCTGCCATCATTTTCAAGTGTATTTGTATGCTTTGTTTAATGTTAGATTGTAAAACTTGTAATTGTAAGAATGTTATTAAATTCTTGAATGTCCATTATATCATACCTGGAATGTAAACTTCATCGGGCTCTGTTAAAGTATGTTTTGAATTGATCTATATTTTTTTATTGTATACAGTCCTGGTACATACATTCATACAATTCAATACATTTTTTAATACTGCATTGTTTACATCTTCAGTAAAGCCAGCACAAATATCAGTTAAAAATTGAACATGCTGTATCAAAAATATCAAAGGTAATATGTATGCTATTAGTATCAGTTCCTGCACATGAGCATGCATACGTGTATGTATGGTTCATGATGGAATTTGAGATATTCATCTTTTTCAGAGAGCATGTGGATACAATGAATATTTGCATGTTGGTTTGAGGATTATTTTAAAACAAATTATTTCATATGAAAAATATATGCACTGTGCTATGTACATATGTAGTCTGCTCAAATGTGTACTTGAATGATGTATTTGCACAAACTTGAAACTCAAGTTAGCAGCTTGGTTTATTTAAAAAAGATTGTACATGTATATTGATTTTGAAGCCAGATTTGCTACACGAGCATAAACAGATATGAATTTAGGTTCATGTATATTCTGTGATTTTTGTCCGCTATTTTTTCATTACACAAAAAATGTCTCACTGTCACACAGATTTAAGTTATTGGTAATCTTAGATTCTACCCTGCATTCCCTGCTTACAGACCAAATCTGGAGAAGAAATATTCATCCTGCTCCGAGATATGCAATCTAACATGTGGGGTTGCACTGATATCATTGCAATTGACAGGTACATTTTGCTAATTTACAAGAAATGAATTGTAAGTTTGTTTATTTGTATTTGTTTTTTTTTTATGTGCCGTCGTGCAGGATTTGTGATGCCTGCTACCACTTCCTACTCGTCTGGTATTACTGCACACTGGTCGTCAGGGAGTCTATCCTACGGCACAACGGGTCCAGGTAGTCCTTCATTACATTCATTCATTTAAACACCTCAAAAAATGTTCTGCAAGTCAGGTTTGAGGGGTCATATATCTTTAGTTGCTTCATTATCATACATAAATGTGGTTTCATAAACACAGCATCACTATTTATCTCTACGATGATCTATCGTTAATAATGCTTACCAAATCTTTGAATGCACAGACATTCTGAATCTGCAGCAAGGTAAAAAATGAAATGGTGTAAAATTCTGTGTTTTCCATTGTTTTGTACATGAAATGAGTTTGAATGATGTTGATGCGGCAATGCATGAATGTTCATTGTCACAGTGACACTGTTCAATGCAAGATCTAATATTACACTGTATGTGGTGGAGTTCAATTAATGATGTTTTAATCAGGGTAACATGATGTATTTATGTAGCACCTAATATGAAACGATATGATCTGAAGGCTTGTACGTCTTTATAACTCCTGGCCAATCCCAATGGACCACTTAGCATCATGGTACCTAGTGAGGCATACAGTGAAACCTGTCTATAGTGGGAACCCAAGGGAAACAAAAAATGTGGCCTTTATAGACAAGTGGCTGCTATAGACAGGTTCTTTAACACATGATCTCTCTCTGGGGAAATTATTTTAGTGGCCACTACAGACAGGTTGGATGCTATAGACAGGTGGCAGCTAAGACAGGTTTGAATGTATTTTCATTCCATTCCTACCACTTACCTAATTATACATGTACGACCGAGTGCAGCAATGTGGAATTTAAGTGTTTGTGTTTTTATTTGTCGACCAGGATAAAAGGGTGGTGGGTGATGCACCACTATCTGACCGTGGGTCTGACGTCCATTCTGCTCATCTGGCCGGACAGTGTCAGCTACCGCATGTTCAGGAACCAGTTCATGTTCTTCTCTCTATATCTCAGTGAGTACAAAGGGGAATCTAACACTATAAACATGATCCGCAGACAGAGTTGAAAAGGGACGCTTTAAAATTTTGTCCGCACGACAAAAGTCTATGTTCATAGTGTACGGTGTTTGGTACATATTTCAATGACGTAAATTGAAGACACGGGCTGCGTATCACAAAGAAATGATTTGCGATCATTACCACAATACCATGTAATGCGATTGACGATGGAGTCAAGTCATTGTTTATTTTAGTGATCAATCATATAGTTATGATAGATCCAATTAGAATCGATATCCCTCTCAAGTTATAGTCCTTTTCCTTTGCAACTTCTGTGTACAATTGATATCACTAGGATGGATAGATCAGTTGTACAAACATTTGCAACTCTTTGTGATATTAGTGTCCAGTATATCATTTGTATTGCTTTCATTCTAAATTGTCCAAAAGAATTCTACATTAAGTTGTTGAACAAAGTATCAAAAGAAAAGACAGCAAAGGCACTTATCGAAAGCCTACCGGTATGTTTGAAAACTACTCTATGTCCTCATTGTATCTGCGATGGTACAAAAGTGGACTGCATGAGATGCTAGGAGCTAGTCAGTCTAATTATTTTAGAAACATGTATTCCTGCCAGCTTCCTTTTAATCAAACCTGGGCCCTGTTGCATAAAACCTACCATTGATGGTAACGTTGATATCAATGGCAACTTCTAGGGCAACCTTGAATTTGATTGGCTGGTGAGTGGTGTTACCATGGTAATTACCATTGATGGCAGAGTTACCATCAATGGTAAGGTTTATGCAATGGGGTCCTGGAGTAAGAGGGGTGAGTATGAGCAAGACACCTTGTCTAAGGTTCTATCCACCAGGCTGCACTTAACTCAGGATCTCTGCAAGAGTTGAGAGCTCTCACCAGCCAGACTATGTTGCCCTTATTGTCACATTGAAAATATTGGTAGATGTTTTGAATTGATCGCGATGTTTTATGTTGTTGCTTGACAGGCGTTGTTCAGCTGATGCAGTACTACTACCAGAGTGGCTGCTTGTACAGACTCAGAGCACTGGGGGAGAAGAGCGATATGTACATCACCGTCGGTACGTCAACAAGCCTCCTCTTCATTCTCTCACTTCATTTTTCCTTGATTAACTCTTCATGTGCTTTGTTCACCAATCAGCACAAATCTCCCCAATCAATAACAATAGAAGGGCTTTACTTTTCCTCTATTTCTCCTTCTTGCGCAGTGGTCCTTAGTCTAAATCATAATCATATTATCCCTGTCAGCTTGCAATGCGGGCATTGCTCCAAATGAATGCATGCAATGTGGAGCAGACCACAATGCACTGCGGTCTCTGGTCTTTAGGCTATAACTCCGCTTGAATTCAGTTTCTAGTTCCATTATAGGAATTAAAAGTCCTTTACCATATTTAACTCCATTTTCTGTGATTTTTACAATTTTTTTTTACCTGTTAAAGGAACACCCTGTCTTTAGTGTGAGGAGGGGCATGAATTTGGTATAACAGCAGTGTTTAGAAAACTGAATTATAAGAAGAATTAACATAAACTGTATATCATGTTCAAAAGTGAACAAAATGGAGCCTGGGATGTATTGTCATATTTGGGGCAGTTAACATATTTGTGGCTTTTGTCTCTAACAGGGTTTTCAGAATTCAAAAATATTATTTTTGTCTTTTATTTTTTTATGTTTTTGTGTCTGGCAGAGGGATTTCAGAAGTGGATGTGGCGAGGCCTAACCTTCCTTCTACCCTTGCTGTTTGTTGCATATGTAAGTACATGTCCCCTCTATGAGTTTTAAAAAATGATAAAATGAGCATCAAATCAATGAGCATTTCTTTTTAGCACAAGATGAATGCACTGTTACCAGATGTGTATCACCTTTGTAATGATTTTTCAAAGCAAACTTAAGGTGAAACAATCCCTAAAAATCCTCAAATTGGCAACACACTCAAAAAATTGATGCAATAATTGGTGAAGTGTTAATGTGGGTGTTATTTCCAATGGAATGGATGGACGTTCATTTGCTGATAAAATCTGATTTTTTAAAAAGAATGTCTTGCCAGTTTGAAAGCCAAACTATTTACAAGTTTTGTATCGTCATGAATGAGTTGAATATCAAACACATTTTTTCAGTCATCGCATGAGTGGTTCGAGTGACTTAAAGATGCGAGGATCAATTTTGTTTTTGGGAGGATCAATTTGGCTCATTATTGATACCAGGTAGTCCATCTTTGATGCATTTCTATTCAAAGTAATGTGAGGTTCATTTCTGTATCCTTACCATCAAGAAGAAAGAGGCAAAGTTTTTGATTGACATCATTTTTGTTCTTGTTCATTTTTTCCAGACCTTTCAGCTTTACAACGCCTACTCTCTGTATCATATTGCAAAGCACCCCGAGTGCAATGAATGGATGGTGAGTTATGTACTAATTAGGAATGTTAGGGACTTAATGGTAAATAAGTGCACAGAGTCACGGGCGAATATCAGCTACATAATCGTTCGCAGGGTAAAACATATGCATTGGACATTGCCTCAATTATGCCTCCATATCATCAGCTATTATGTTTTATAAAACAGGTTAAAGAATGTAATCAATAGAAATCCTGTATGCGAGTCACATGATTATGCATTAATTTTACTAATTATTCCAGCCGTGCATTTGTTGTGCAGCATTGTGCAATTTTTGTGCAGCATTTCCCTTTTGTGTACAAATTCTATGCAAGCTAGGTTGCTTTGGGCCCGCCAATTGATCCAGCGTGTGGTGTATGCGCATAGTGTGCGCGCAAGCTAGCTACATATGCATGCGCTTGTACAGTAAGGTGCCTTAGGGGTTGTTACTGCTTTATTTGTGTGAGTGTTTGCTAAGAGATGACCTCGAACTGAAAGAGACAAATTATGTGGTGATTGAATGGATTAATTAATTAAATAAGTCAAATTGCTCTATGGTAGTTGATCGTCTTTTACGATCTTTGCTGCCTGTATCATAGTAAATTTTGGTGACAGATCATTTAACAAAGGGTTACCCCAGTTTTATAAAGAGGGTCCTCAAAGAAGAGTGATTGGCTTGAAACTCCTAGTAGAAACCTTGAACATCAAAAATCCAATCTATACCCAACAAGACATGACATGACTTGTGATGTTTGCAATGTTTGACTAAATTTGATATTGTTTTCAGAAAGGAGACACTTTCTTTAACCGTTTGTATGCCAGGCAAACCGGCGCTCTATGGGATTTGTGTGCATTACTTGCGAATAAATACGCATGTGGCAAACAAAGGATTAATAGTGAAGTCAGTGATTACAAATGCTCCACTGCTAACAGCTAATATTGTGTGTTTGTGCTGTGTGCAGGTGTCTGTAGCGAGTGTGATCTTCCTATGCCTCTTCCTGGGGAACTCCATTACCACGTCGGGTGTCATCATCAACAAGTTCAAGGCCAAGCAGCCGGCCAACTCCAGCCCCAAGAACAAGGGCTCGTGATGACGTCATCATCGCCATCAACGTCGTTGTCTTCACCCTCAATAGCATCATCATCGACATCGAGCTCATCATCATTAATCACTGTGATCATTTGTCTGACAGGACGTGCTATAGGTGTTGTCAGCCGTCTATACAGGTTGTTTCTCTTCCATGAAGATTGTTGCGGTTAGAGTATAAGGAGGGACGAACTCTGATGCCTTAAATTGTTTGTCACCCAAAGTTCAGGATGTGTCTTTGTTGAGCGTAATCAGGTGGGTTATTTTGAAATAATTCTCAGACTCGTGACAGAACTTTTTGCCGGTGTCTCTGAAACACATTAGTTTGCAGAGAAATTGATCTTACCTTTTTTACTTTTGTTTCCTCATCTTCCTCCCTCCTATTCTCATTTTTCTTCTTTTTCTTCTGTCCCATCTCCATCTATTTCTCTTCCTCCTCCTCCTCCTCTTCCTTTGTGAAGGAATTTTGTTTGCGCCTTAATTACATGGTGCAATTGGTTGATATTTTACAAAAGATTTGTTTGTCAGTAAGAAGAATGTGCAAGTTAGGTGTGAGTTTAATTCTGGTATTGTGCCCTAATTATGACAATGTATGACGATGAAACCTCTTTCCTTTAACCCTTATGTGCCAGATAAAAATGCTGCCTTGTGGCATTCATATGTATTACTTTAGCTAAAATGTAACAATGGCACTTACAGAGTTAAGAATATATTGGTAGACTAACTGGAGAATATGTTACTTTTGGAGAGTATTTACTAATTATTTGGAATGTAATATTATATGGGCATTATTTAATTACACATGAGATTGGGGAACGTTTGTAGAGTGTTGTTAGAAGCAACGCAGAAATTACTTTTAGCAATAGGAGAGATTAGAGTACGGAGTCAGTTATTTCCATATTTTATTTTTATGCCAGATAAATCATGTGTTACATTACATTATGTGTGCAGTTATGTTGCAAATAAATAGATGTTAGGCCTATAAAATAATTAGAAGAAATAGCTAGATTGGTAAGAAGAGGCTTACAATTTCGCCCTGAATATCTTAGCCAATTTAAACACGCAAAATTGCCATACACAAAAGTGTTCTGAAATAGAAAGCATTGAGCTAAATTTTGAATTCTTTTACTAACAACTACACAAATTACTTGATAATTGTTTTAATTAATGGATGCTATTCTTTCATGAAAATCAACAAGTGGGACAAATTCCTGTGGGGAGGGAGAGGGAGTTGCTTAGCACTCAAATTAAATAATTAAAATGATGAAATTTGTTCAATCAGAAAATGTTGCATAGCTTTAACTTGGGTAAATTCCACAATCCCTCTTCAAGTCGGGTATCAAAGTGGTGTCATCATATCCATATTAACATAGCTTTCGGGGTCTAAACAGCGTTACTAACGTCATCCGACATTGATCTCAGTGAGTTTTCGCTGTTATCAGCGCTGTGAGCACTGTAGCTCATTCTGCCCGCAAAGGTTAGGACTGGTTGTCTTGACAACATGCTCCTGTGACATCACAAACCCGTATCCTGCACCACACTACATTCTCTCTTAATTGTAACATGTCATTTGCTGATTGAGGCAAAATGTTTGTCAAGTTCTTGAAATGGGAGTAAGTGCGATTATAGTGCCTTACTGTGATGAATTCATTGGTGAAATTATATTTAATGTATTTATATTAATAACCTGTGTGGATATTGTACTATAAAAGGAAAATCATGTTTAGAAATTACAAAGAGAAAGGGGATTGATTAGGAAATAATGGCCAGTGGTTCCCAGAGGAGAGTATTAAGACAAGTCAGCAATGGCTATAAAATATAGAGAAAAATGGTTTCCTATATCAGTCATTGCAATTTGATGTCATTTAAATTAAGGCTTGGGAGAATAGGAGTTTTCTTCATTCCATGGAACCTGAATGTATGCTGATCACTAATTGTTTAATTTATTTTTTAAAAACAGATACTTTTTAATGTCATTTAAGGTGCAACATGCTTGTATTATTAATTCTTTTGAGATGAGCGGTGAAAACATTCCATTACAAACTCCAGCTATACAAGGAACTTTGACATTTAAACCTCTTTTCAGGGGTGTTCAGAAGAGGGATTGCATAATGTTTTAAAATGTAAAATTATATTTGCATATGAGTGCAAATCTCACTTTGTTATGAGAAGAAAGTGAGGACAGAGGAGGGGTGGGGTGGGGGTTGGCTTAGGGGAGGGGGGTTGCTGTGAGATGATTAAATGATTGAGATTGTTGTATGTTTATGTTTGATTGTCTGGGAGCACACTGCGCAGATGCAGAAGGATTACCGGTAATGGATTTGTTTAAGATATATGTCAGATTATAGCGCATCAACGCCAGCTATGTTCTGTTTGAAAAATTTGTTTTTAATCTTTCTTATGAATATGTTTAGAGTGGCAGTTTGTCTCGTGGTTGGGTGTAAGAACAAAGTAGATTTACAGGCAGTGAAAAGTGCGAAATATTGAAATCATGATTGAAATAACATTAGCAGCATTGAATTTCCCCAATGTTCTCTCAACACACCAACTTGATGACAAGATATTCAGTGGCCAATATTTGACAGAAAAATGTGCTTAACAAGTGAGATTGGAAAAGAGACTTGCAAAAGGGAGCACTGTAGAAATATATTAAGATTAATTAATGATCGAAAGCGAATGTAATTCATATTTCATTTAAGGATTGTATTTGTGATCACTTACCCATACCAATACAAGAATGGCATCATATTTATGTACAGGTACATGTGTATTTGTAACGTAAAATATGGGGTATTAACAATTCCACAACTCGCTGATGAAAGAGTGTAACTATTGATATGGATGTTGAGTTTTACCAACAGATTTTTATCATGTACATAAACTTTTCTTGTTGTGGAGTAATTGTCAAGTTCTTATTTTTAAGTGCACATGCATTATTTTGCAGAGAAAGTCATTTATGTATATAAGTATATTATATAAATCCAGTTTATGGGGAAATGCTTTAACAAATTATATTTTTAGTAATTACAGTGTATTTGCATGTAATTTATGAGAGTGTAAACTAATAAAGTGAATGTGTAAAACATAGAGAAAATTTCAAGCAAACACTTTTCCTGATTTGTTTTTCATAGTGGCTCAATGGGAAACAAGTATTCATTCAAAGTCAGCATAAGACATCACATATCAACTGTTTTTATCTCATATGTTTTTTGATTGTTTTTGTACACTTATGTGATTCTTAATAATGTGTATTTATATCATGGATAAAACTTTGAAAATGCACTATTAAATATTCTCACCAGCTGAATTTGACAGAAATGGTCTTACCGTGCATCCTATTTCAACTGGTAACTCCCCATTTTAAGCTAGTGTGTCCCTCTAGAGGGTTAAAAATTAAGTTGTGTAAGTACCATAGTAAATGTAATAAATGCAATGAGATACTGTTCAAGAACATTCTTCAGATTATAGCAATGGGTTATATTGACCATCACAGTTCAACTGGAATTTTGGCCAGTTTGTTTAAATTTTAGTCCAGTACTTTCACACCCTTCCACTGAGATTTTTTTTTTTTAACATTGCAATCTAAGAAACTAAATGGGATCAAACAACCTCATATCAGAGACACCCCATGCCAACTTTGTGATATTAAGGGTTGATTATGTAGAAAAACTGATGGTTTATGGATAACTGGGACTTTCCTTTGCATTTGAAAAGGAAACTAAACAGGAGAGGCTAACTACAAAATAATGTGTTTTGCACGCTGGACATGACTTCTAGGTCACTGTCCAGTTAGCTTCTAGGAAGTGCGATTGATCGCAACTAGACTCGCAATTTATAGAAATCATAACTCTTGTACATTAGAGATAAGGAATTGGAATTGTGATTGCAACTTTTCACAAGACTTTACTGCATGCGTGTACATGTATAAGGGATTTACACATAGCTACTTTTGAAACATTTAGATTGTGAAAATATTTGCAGAAATTAATGAAGAACTATATATTGAAATATATGAGAAATATATATATATATTGTATAATATCTATGAAATATATATTGGCACAATAGCTAAGAATTGCTACCCCAACAACAAGCCAAAATTACATGCTGCTCATACAATCATCATCAATTTAATTACTGATGAGAAACACACACTGAAAAAAAAACATTGACAATTGTCTCTGCTCATTTTATATTAATATTCCTTTCTTTAATCTTTTTTGTAATACATTACTCATGTTCATACAATTATTCTCTTTATACACTACACCAACATGGTACGTTTTCAATAGCCAATATACTCGTTGACTGGGAAGCAATCTTTAAACATTTCATAAATCTACTTGAAAAATGGGGAGAAAATGGTTCACAGTTTCATCAAAATACCTTCTATACATTAAACGTGAATATACCAGTACGAAAATTGGGCCTCGTTGTTAAATACCACACTCGGAGTACAATTATACAAAATAATTATAGTAACTTGGACTGAGTGTTATAACACAGATCACAGCATGTGGGACTACAATAGCCGGCAACTTCTCCTGCCTTAAATACTTAAACAAAAAGGACACAAGTGCTACTGTTCCAAAAAAAAAAAAAATGTGATGACTTTTTCAGGGTTTTGTTTTCTACACAATGGCAAATCTCAAAAGTTTCAATACGTTTTTATTTGTAAGAAATGTGGGAATAACAGTTACAACTTATTGCAGTGACCAAACACCCTTCACACACTTTCAGTACCAGTAAATGGTGACAGTGTGACTTCCGTCCTTTTGCCTGTGAAGGGTTGTATCATTTCATTGATTTTAGTGCAGGCGAGTAGTTTGCAGCATTCACACGTACGCACATAACAAACCAAGGCATTACATGTATTGCAATACCTGCATTCACAAGTACACATGTTGATGTATGGGTCCGTGCCAATGCCACCAAACATCGCGATCTTTACTTTACAGTAGACTTCCTTTCTCTGAAAATGTTCAGCGTGGTCATCTTTTGTCCCTTTCCACATTCCATTCAAAATATCTCCAATTGAAACTTACAAATCATAACTTCAATCTTACCAAGTTGCCTGATATTTCAATTTTAAAGGAATAAGGTCATGAAATGTACTCATACCCTGCCAGGCTATCAGACCCAAGTGAATATCACTTATCTGTGTTGACAGGAGAGTTGGTCATTATTGGTTCAAACTTTCAACACAACAACACCCCCTTCCACCCCTCCCCACATATTTAATTTACCGTAGCCTCATAAATTGTACTGGTTGATTGCATTGAAAATCTTTACATGTACATACAGTCTGTTTAGTACATAACTTCAATTATATGACAGATTATTTAATAACCTTGAAAACCTTCATGCAAAGGCATACTGGTATGCAAGTCCTTAAATGCCAAAAGAAGAATAAACATTAATGCCCACAAAAATCAATTCATCCTTCCAACCTTACTAATGTGGTGCAGGATATGTAAAAAAATGAAAGCAAGTGGTTAAAATAATTAATAACCCCTGTAACTTGTATCACTGGGATTGAGCATCGTAACGATAACACATCATAATTCTGTACATTCCACTTTGTATCTCGACTTCCTTTTCCATACAGGAGAAGCACTGTCACACAAAACAGCCTGTGGGATATATCAACTCTAGTTTTCATTCTAGTCCAGACAACAACATTCTGTTCATCCCGTATAACGACTACCGATAACGTAAATGGAATATATTCAGGCAAATACTATCAAAAGATATTGGTGTCTGATCTTCATCACTATCCCTAACATATCATATTGCTGTTTAAACTTGGAACACAGGCGCAGTACTGGGTGATAGCCTCAAGCAGACAACTCATTGAGTTTACAGTATAGGTCACTGTGCGAGGAAGAAGCACCCAATTCTGTTCTCTAAGTCCAGATAAGGAAATCAACACGGGACATTAACTTCTTTACAACATAGCATGATCAATATGGGTATTCAATAATACATTTACCGTACTGTAAGCATTCCGAAGTATGCAGTGCTACCAACAATTGAATTTGATATCAACAGGGTTTAATTCTAACAGGTTTGGGGGTATTTTGACGGGACAGTTTGCACATGTAGGGTAATTTACAATGTACATGTGAAAATCTGGCCGTTTGTGAAGGATCTCTCATGACTGTACTCTAGCAATGGCAAATGTTTGATTGATTTGGAAATGTAACATATGAACTAAGCAATGCGGTAAATGAGAAAATGAATGACGGGTATAGTAATGAGAGATGTTGGTATCCTAATACAACACACACCAGATTATGGCTGCATGGCAGCTTTAGAGATAACATCAAAGATGGACGCAATTTTTCCCTCAATCATCTGTCCCATTATTAAATATGCCGTGGCCATCAATAACTCTTCCTCACTACCAAGATTCTGTACATGGCTTACTGTTTAGAGTACATTTGGCATTCCACAGTCATACATCTGTGGCTATCATCGTACAGCACTTTCATATGGCATGAGGGAAACATTGGGCTGCGGGATATGGCAGCCGTACGAAACCAACCTCCATATCACAAAACCCATCACAAATGAGAAGATATTTTCATGATAGCCATACTCATTAGACCGTATTTGCCAAATCTCCTGATATTTCTTATCTCATGAAAATCAGCCCGATATATAAGATCGCTCTCCTTGGGGGCTAATACAGATGCATACAATACATCGATTCTGCTCGAGAAATTTCTCAACCTGCCCGATAATTTATTTGTGGGGATTTCCATCAGCTCAGATTGCCAGAATTCGCCAAACCATATGGCCAATGTGAGCACACTCTAATTGTAGAATATTTAGTCATTCTCCTAGAGGGAACCAAATTAAAGTGAGGCATTCTTGGATGATCTCTGCAAACGAGCATTGAATAATAAGTGTGTACTTACAGGAACGAGTACCATGTAGTATTAATCAGCAATCAAATCAGCCTTATATTTAAAAATAATCATTTTCTTTTCAGTAACACTGAAGGTTTCACCAATAATCAAACTTGAGAGGGAAATATCCCAGATCCCTTTCCTATTTAGTGCATGTAAAATTAAGTCATGGTATAAATCTATAAAAACACAAATGCAAATCGATCTAGTCTCTCTGATAGCATGACTTCTAGTCAGCAGACTGTAATAACGATCCAGAAGGATTGACATGCCACCTTGGCTCGACATACTGCCCTCTTTGACAAGAACACAGATGGAACATGATCGTAAAGCTGGCAACTATTTCAGACTTCATCTATGTTCAACTTTGTTCTCTCTCTTGAGGGAGAAAGAGAGCCGGAGGAATTGGAAAACCAGTCGGAAAAGAGTGAAAATCTTTTTTTGAGTTCGTCATCAACTTTCCACCTCCGCCTCGTGTGTCGAGACTCGTGGTGCCCTCCGTCCATCCATCCCACACGTTAATTCACATCATAGATTCTCTCAACAACAAATGCATCAGCTTACCAAATAATTCTTTGAATTCCCAAAGTCCCCAACATCTACACTCTCCATATAATATCATTCTTAGAACAAGTTTTTTGGTTAATATAACGTCTTTCACATAACTAAAAGCTTTGAATAATTCTTTCCATATTACACTGCTCAGACAAATTCCAGTGCGAATGTTGAATCTCCCTGCCCAAACCGTCATCGATACAACCGTCCCAATTACAAAATTCAATCAGCGCTATCATCCTGTGAATTACAACAACAGCAGCAATTCTGAGCCGCTCCATCAGCGGTGACATGAAGCATCCCATGATGCATCACTCCGTCAGAAGACTGGGTATAATCACATGCAAGCACGGAGAGAGAGAGACAAAAAAAGTTGTTTTGTCGACAAAAAAAGAAGCTCACATCAAAATATATCTGGGCAAATGTTCCACTCCTGTTTGTCCTTGTTCTGCCAGTACTCCCCGCGATACGTGTACGCCATGGTCTTGGTCAGCGCATCCATGCGCCGCTCGAACCACACCGGTCGGTAACCCTCATACGGCTTGCCTGGGTGGGTGGGAGAAAGGCCAGAGAAAAAAATGCATCAGATGTAAACATGATGTTCATTACACAGCCATCAAACAAATTATTATATCACTCGCTATAGGTTCAGCACTTTAAGGTTGCCCAATCATTTGCTATGATTCTATCCTATTTGAATGCACAATTTATATGTTTATGCCTCATTTTTGTGATATATATGACATGTCTCTTGAGTGGTTGGTCAGTCCATTCACCTGTGGTCTGTCTATCCCTCAACTATTATTACATAATTTGTATTAAAGTAAACATTAAACACATTGACACATGGTAAAAGCATATGAAGAACATATTCATATTGGTATGTTCCCATACAATGTGACATGTACACATCTGCCCAATAGCATTCTATTACCATGCTGCTTTTCCACTACCTGTTCTTCCCCTCCTTGTTCAATGCCCAACCTCCATCTTTTAGATTCCATCTTTTTGATTCCAGCCACCCTGCCCCCCCCCCCCCCCCAATCATTCTCCTCTTCCTATCCTCTTCATTCTTTTCGCTTTCCTCTTCCGCTTCTTCACTGTACTAATCCTCGTCCTCTTACCCATCCGGTTTTTTTTTTCTCTCCATCCCTCCTTCCCCTCCTCCTTCTCTTCTTCCACCACCTCTTCCTCTTTCCACATCTGTTCCTCCTCCTCCCCTTTCTCTCCTTCCTCCTACTCCTGCATCTTCTTTCTTCCTTCTCCTCCTCCTATTCACACATCTAATCTTTCTCCTTCTCCCCCTTCCATTCCTTCTCCCCCTTCTCTTTCTCCTCTCCCCCCTCCTCTTCCTCCTCCTCCCCTTTCTCTTCTTCCTCCCCCTTCTCTTTTTCCTCCTCTCCCTCCTTTTCTTCCACCTCCTCCCCCTTCTCTTTTTCCTCCTCTCCCTCCTTTTCTTCCTCCTCCTCCCCCTTCTCTTTTTCCTCCTCTCTCTCCTTTTCTTCCTCCTCCTCCCCCACCTCCCCCTTCTCTTCTTCTTCCTCCTCCCCCTCCTTTTCTTTCTCCTCCTCCCCCTTCTTTTCTTTCTCCTCCTCCCCCTCCTTTTCTTTCTCCTCCTCCCCCTTCTTTTCTTTCTCGTCTCCCTCCTTTTTTTCCTCCTCCTCCCCCTTCTTTTCTTCCTCCTCCTCCCCTTCTCTTCTTCCTCCTCCTCCCCCTTCTCTTTTTCCTCCTCTCTCTCCTTTTCTTCCTCCTCCTCCCCCTTGTCCTCCCCCTCGTCCTCCCCCACCTCCTCCCCCTTCTCTTTTTCCTCCTCCTCTCCCTCCTTTTCTTCCTTGTCCTCTCCCTTCTCTTCTTCCTCGTCCTCCCCCACCTCCTCCCCCTACTCCCCCTTCCATTCTCCCCCTTCCATTCTCCCCCTCCCATCCCTCCCATCCCACAGCCCCTCCCTCCTCACCAGCTTCTGCTGCTGCTGCTGCCTCTGCCTCCCTCTTTTTCCTCTTGGCCCTCTGTTTATCCTCAAGCCTTAGCTTCTCCTGGTTGGCTTCGTCCCAGTAGCCGTCCTCCATCAGCCGTTGGTCCGGTCGGTACCTGCTGTCTGTGGGCGCTACATCATCCTCCGGCTCGTTCATCGTCACGGCCAGCTCATTGAAGTTATACATCTGATCTGCGTTTTGCCTGCATTGAATGGTTAAACACTCATCAATATTTACGCAAACTGGGAAGATTTATCAGAGATACAGAAAAAGAAACATTCATGTATGTTTCCATACAATGTGACATGTACATATCTGCCCAATAGCATTCTCATTGAAGTTATACATCTGATCTGCGTTTTGCCTGCATTGAACGGTTAAACACTCATCAATATTTACGCAAATTGGGAAGATTTATCAGAGATACAGAAAAAGAAATATTAAAAAAAATAGGAGCAGGAGGTGGGTGAACCTGTTAGGAAGGGTGAAGAGAGAAGTATAAAAGAGAAAAAGAAGTAAGAGAGGGAAAGAGGAGAGGAGAAAGAGACGAGATCAAGGACTAACAGTGAGAGAAATTATCATGAAAAGTCACATCAAGACAGATAACAGGAGAAAGGAAAAGAACAACTATCAGTTCATTAGACAGCAACAGCATCAAATAATCCAACACAAAGAAAGAGCCATCTCACAGCTGTTGACTTCATCTGAGCCGACTTACATTGGAGGGTTCCGTTGCCAGAGTACTTTTGATTGCCCCCTCTCGTAGACAGGCTTGCCCCTGCCAGACTTGTCCGTGGTTATGTGCAGCACTTTAGCATACTCCATCTTCTTGTCCCATGTTCCTGATAGCACAAACTTGGCCGTGTTGTTGCTGTCCATTATGACCCCCGTCACCTACAGGTCAAAGGTCAAAGAAAAAAAAACAGCTTGAATGTCTCCACAATGGCAAGTGGAAAGGAAATACATAGCTCATGTATGTTTTCATTACATTTACATGTGCAGGGCCACAAATAAAACCAGATCACAAAACAGCCTGATTAACAGTTGATAGACAGCAGATGGTTGGTTTTTTTTTGTTGTATAGAGCTGCATTTCACAGATCAAAGGAAAAGAAAACTTGGATCTTAGCTCAATGGCTGGTGAAAAAAAAATGATAAATAGCTTGCTATAGATCTTTGATACTCCATGTCAAATGTGAAAAAAAGCACAAGGTACGATACAGAAAGTGAAAAGACAGTAGATGGATCCTGATATCTTTCTGATAAAACCCCCCCCAAAAAACTCAGTGACCAGCTCAAAGACTTAACTAAAATGACTATTATAAATTGAGGACTGCCTCACAGACTGATGAAATGAATGAATATGACAAATTCAGAAATTCTTTAGTTCATAAAGAGCTAGAAGACAACATATCATTAAATCACTTAAATTATCTTATTGAAGAGATACATTCACATTAAGAAATGCAAGAATTTTGCAGTAAGTGTCAAAATTTAGAAGTGTTCATTTGCAAAATTAGACATATAGAATTGGTAATTGCTAAATAAAAGCACACCAAAAAGATACACTCAAGAAAATGATCCCCTTTTGAAATCATATTATAATTGTCCATAATCATATTTTGATACTGCCACAATTCAAACCACCCCGAGACTGATTTTTTTTAGCTTTAACATCAGATCTTTGTTTGTATGTTTTGAGTTTTGTTGTAAGTTGTAATTGTTTCAATGATTCCTGTTTGATAAATATTCTTGAAATGTTATACAATTATTTCATTCTCGTATAATTGTTGTTTCTGCAGTGAAATATACATTTTTAAAAATAAAAACATTTTTGAAAAAGACATGACGGTCTAAGTCTGCTTACCTTTCGGGGGACATCCCTGGAGAAGTAGCTGGTTGGCTTGAAGTTGAGTCGACAGACATCTTTCGTTGTGTGGTTGAACAGCTCACATTCTCCCGACTACACATGAAAAGAAGAGTTTGATAAGGTGTGACTTTGGAGAGCTGAACTATGATGTTATATCGAGCTGTCCCTAACGCATGCTAGTTGCTCTGGTTAGACATGTTTGGAAAACAATAATTTGGGGCATGAGCATGTAGAGCCTTGAAAGTTAAAAAGGGAAGAAGGAGAGAAAAGAAAAAGGGGGGGGGGGGAACAGTTAGGGAGTGAGTGCTGAATTTGCTCAAAAGGCCCTGAAGCCTTTTTTAAACTTCTCATTCATTCCCATTATTATGGCTTATGCTAATGTTTTCAAAAAGATGTACATGTATGCGTGTAAGTATGTAAATGTCCATGTATATTTTTGTATTTTTATAATGGAATGAATGAAACAAACTGAAAGTAAAACTGACCTGATCCACCCAGAGCTTGCCTACGATGATGTTGTGGACGGTGACGGTGACCCTGGTGTAGGTGTAGTGGCTACCAGACTTCTTGAAGGTGATGTGGGCCGTGCCCTGGGGGAAGATCTGCAGGTACTTGCCCCGGAACTTGCTGCTGATGGTGGTCTCCATCCACAGGGTCCAGTCCTTGCTCTCCACGTGGAACGCCGCCGCGGGAGGGTGGTGGCTCACCTGCAAACATAGAGGGAGGCAACACCGGTATGAGACCTAGGCAACCACGATATCAACTTCAATTCAATTCAATTCAATTCAATTCAATTCAATTCAATTCAATTCAATTCAATTCAATTCAATATCAATTTCAAAGATCATTTACAGGGAAAGTCCACCCTGAAGTTTAGTTGGTTTTAACAAACAAGCAGCAACACAAAAAAGAAACATATAAATGATGGTTTGAATAAAATCCGTTAGAGGATAAGAATCGTAATATTTAAAATTGTTTTTATTTTGTGACGTCACATGAGATGCTTTCCGTATCTTTTGTATATTTTCCCTATAAATTCCCCTCTTTCTGTACTTTAATGAAGACATAGACCTTGTTCATAAAGGTATGTGTATAAAACATGGGTCTAATGATATATCAAATGCACGAATAACATGGTTTATATCCTGTGACAAAATTAAAATTTAAAGTAGAACACCATTGATTTTAGATATATATTTTGGTATCATATGATAAAGGATAGTATAGGGTACCCAAATAGTGACTTTTCCAACCTCGCTGATCTAACAGAACGGAGAAACCCTGCATCAAAGCTTACAATTTTACTACTTCGTAATTCTTCATTATCGACTCTCCGGAACGCTGTCAGCATGATGACGTCATTCTCTGAACATGATCTGCAACCGAGCTAGCTAGCTCCTGATACATACACATTCACGCATACGTTTTGAACGCAATTACAACCAGTGATTGACTCCGAACTTGCTCCAAAGTAAAACCAACATGTTGGGAAACACACTAGACCTTGACATCGACATTGGAGAGAATGATTCAGGTGAATTTTCTTTCAATACTGATATTGATGATGGGGGGGGGGGGGGGTGGAGACGGAAGAGGAAGGAAAGAAAGTAAAAAAAAGACGATGACGACCGCCATACACACAGAGTCAGAGACGGAGGAGAAGGCGCAGCGGCTGTGCTACCTCAGGCGCGTTATTAGTACAGCGCTAACTAGTCCAGATTCAGGACGTTGTTTGTGAACACACGATAGCATGCATCATCGGTGCATGCCTTGATTTGCCTCAACGCTAAGCTGCATACTGTGCGCATCATTTGCTACGCCTCCAAACAACTGCGGGGTACGATGGGCACGGTGGTTGTTTTGTGCTGTATAGTATGAGCAGGGAGGTGGGAGTTGCATAGCAGGCCGCACGGGTAGCGGACTACATACGAGTACGTGCCTATGTGCATGTCTGGCTGGCCAGTAGAGCACTGATCCCTATGTAGAGATCGGTGATACAGCTGTATGACTCGCATAATTCAGGCCAGCCCAGCCGCCAGCAAGCTCGCCAGCTAGCTAGCCTTACTCCGGCAGCGCTGAGATGAGACGTATGTGCGTAAGAGTAAGACGGCCGTGGCTGCAGGGACAATTTCAGGATCGGAGCTAGCGTTTGTTAGCTGTGCAGAAAACCAAGTACTGCGCTCGCGGGAAGCGTACGAACGGGAGTACACATGTACTATGTTGCAATGGCCAAGTTGTGCGGCGCGCGCCCAATGCCTCTAGCTAGATGAAAGAAAAAGATCGGCATATTTCACGACAGAATGACTACTTATTAATGAAAATGTTCAAAAGACAAATATGTGTGTATCACTGTAAGGAAATACTTAATATAAATCATACAACAATAGGTACGAATCAACATTTGCACAGGGGATGCTCTTGAATGATGACGAATTTTGTGTACAATGCGTATGGCGAGTGTGCCTGAGTGTGTGATCTGTTCAGTTAATGACGTCCACACAAAGGGGGTCTGCCACTCACAGTTTCGCGGTAGATGAGGAGATCATGCACGGGCCATTAGAATGGTTAATTTATATATTCTCATAGCAGTGTGAGGCTGGAAATTAATATTTTAGTGATTTCTACATAACCAGCTTTCCATAGATGTAAAAATGAACTATATTTAGAATTTTCGATGGAGTTCTACTTTAAAGAAAAAAAATAGTGTGCAACAAATGGGAGAGCATCTCGCATGTGACGACACAAATTCAAGACTTAAAAAAAAATCATCACTTTGACAGATATTCATCAAACTATCATTTATATCTTTCTTTTGTGTTTTTGCTTTCCTTAAAGTCAATTAAATTTCAGGGTGGACTTTCCCTTTAACATGTACACACCTGCAGATCAGCGGTTCAAGGCAAATCTGTCACAAAATAGTACCACAAACATATATAGTATGGAGCCATCAGAACATGCGGCATCAGATAACACACACACACACGAACCAGCAGGTTAGAGGTTCAACACCCACCTGCTCACTAATGGCTCTCCAGCCCAGGTCATCCATGCGGTCACACTCGAAGGTCTCTCCCAGCAGGGGGTTGAAGGGCTTGGTCGTGCGGACCGAGGTCTCGGCGTAGGCCGAGGTGATGAAAGCGGCGACGTAGGCCATCTCCTCGCACGTGTCGTCGCACTGGGCCGCCATGTTGAGCAGGTCGCTGTAGTACATGTCCTCAGTGAGGCGCTGCAGCATGGACAGCGGCTCGTTGAAGTTGACCTGGGGTCAAACAAGGATGGAGGAGCCATTTATCACACATGGGCCCCGCGGCATAAAACTTAATGGTAACTACCATGGTAACATTGCTGGACAGCCAATGAAATTCAAGGTTTCCATAGAAATTGCCATTGGTAGCAAAGTTAGCGTCAATGGTAAGTTATATGCAACAGGGCCATGGGCTGTACAGTCAAAATAGAGGCAAGAAGTTGAATCATACTAACAATGAAAATGAGGAGACAATGTGGCAAAGATTACTCAGAAAGAGCCTGTTCTCATCAAAGGCAATGTTATTTCATTTTAACATGTCCCTTCCTTTTATATCTCTCTCCTCCTTTAATTCTCGTTTATCAGTTAATTTTCAGTTTAGTTTATTTCATATTTCACATACAAACAAAATATTACAGAACAGTGCAATATACAGATTACACTGAATACAAAGTAAATTCAATACAAGGTGCATTCATTCTTTGTATGAGCTTAAGATGCCATGTTGAAGATAAGAGGACACAGAGCTTAGGGTGAAATATGTGGGAATCTATCAAAAAGCTGAGCTTGTATTGTATCGATTCCCTTACTTTGAGCGGAACTCTCTCTCTTCCTATTTTTTGCTTTTATAACCCTCCTCTATCTATCTATCTATCTATCTATCTATCTATCTATCTATCTATCTATCTATCTATCTATCAATCTCATATTCTCCCTCACACTCCCTAACTTCATGAATGATGTGTACCTTCAGGACAACAGCAATAACATGCAACCATCTCATACACTATGGACTGCTCTCCAACCTCTACAGTCACCACATGCCTTGTCACTGCATGATTATACATGCCACCTCCGCTCAGGCACTACCTATGTTCAAGAATTCACTGTGGCTTGTGTAAGAGCTTCTAATACATGCAATTATTCTCGCCCTGGCAGGAATAGCGTGGCTAAACCTGGCCGGGAGTGACCTGAAAAGGACGAGGGGGAATTGAGATTGTTTGGAGGATGCAAGTGTTGAGGGCGTGGGATGATGAGAGGCAAAACTAGGACAGTTCACTCCGTGTTTACCTTGGTTACGAGCCACAGTCATCTCTGCCACAAATACCTCAACTGCTTCCTCTTCACCACAATTCTTCCTACCTCCTTCTCCTCTTCATTCACTCCCTAGTCTTCCTCCTCCTTCTCCTCCTCCTCCTCTTTACCTTCTTCTCCTCCTCTCCACCATCTCCTCCTCGTCTTTACCTTCTCCTTCTCTTCCTTCCTTCCTTCCTTCCTTCCTTCCTTCCTTCCTTCCTTCCTCCCTCCCTCCCTCCCTCCTCCCCTCCCCCTCCTCCTCACAAAAAAACCTATGAACTTCTCTCAGGATTCTTGTCTCCAACTGGTTGCTTCCTCCTACTTCTCTTGTTTGAAAAATCTGATTAATTTTAAACAAGCTTCTCTTCTTTAACTTATTAGTCCCCCCCCCCCTCATTTGACTAAACTGATTACTTAGTCAAAATCTTCTCTTCTCCACTACATGTGAATCATTTTCTCTGTTGTCTTCTCTCTGTGGTCTACCCTTCAACCAGTGCACTGCTTCAGTGATTCAGTGATTGATGCTTAAACATGAGAAAGCCTCATGAGAAGAAAAATATACTCTAGAGTACATACATAGAGGTGAGGTGAGGACGAAATAAACGAGAGGAAGTATGGAAAACAGAGGGAAAGGAGGTGAAAAAGAAACAGACAGAGGCTGAAAGAACAGGAATGAGAGCAATAAAGAGGGATACATGTGGGAAAACTTTAAGTGGCTAGTGAGGGAAACACACATGGAACAGGGTCATGTTGCATTTAGGTTTTTAATTATTGTAACTTAGCATCAATGGTAACTAAAATGGCAACAGGTGTCATAATGAGAGCTCATTGGCTATTGTCATGGTAGTTACCATTGATGGTTAGTGACAATAGTTGAAAACCTATGTATGGATCACGGCCCGGGTCTCTCAGGTCAAGAGTTCTACAGGGACAGTAGAAACTAGAGTGGCCTTCCTACACAGAGCTACCAACAGTGAAATTCAACAATCAGGAACATTTGAGGAAATTTTAAGAGGTATCAGGGAGATGCCAATCATATGCATACAACCTAATGACAATAATCTATCAATAATCAGCGAGATTGGGTGATGTGATGACATCCAAAGCAGTAATATCGGTCTATATTCAGGGAGTCTCCTGCAAAATCCGGGAGACTTGGCAGATCTGAGCCAGGTTTGTGGCTACTCTCTACTCCTTACCGGCATGGGTATCCTGGAGAGCTCCTTGCCGATGCAGTTCTTGATGATACTCCAGAGGCTCAGGCTCTGGTTGGGCTTCTCCGGGATCTTCTTACGTCGCTGCTTGACCGTGGACCCCATCTTGGGCCGGGGCTTCAGCCGGTTCGGGAGCTGCCACACAAAAAGAACAACCAAAATTGAGGATTAAGTTCATTTAATTTAATTTAATTTCATTCATTTAACCATTATAAAAAAAACGAAAGAACAAAAATACAAAATATTTACAAACATAAAATTAGCAGATTTGATTTGTCCAATCAGTTAGTAAAATCCCATTATCTCTAATGTACAGAAAATGTAATGTCAATTTGCAGTCAATATCCTTTAAAATACAGCTGCCACACAAACACATGCAAAAAGAACAACCAAAATTGAGGAATAAGTTCAGTCATTAAATTGATTGGGCGTCCAATCCCTTATTTCTAATGTACAGAAAATGTGATGTCAATTTGCGGTCAGTATTCTTAAAACTACAAAGCTTAGTTTGGTAGCTGTCGGGAGACAACTGTCTACTAGCACAAAGACAAGCAACAATAACAATAACAATAACAATGATGAATGATTAATGTGAATAATAGTAGCTGTGACACAAAACAAGGAGAAAATGGCAACAAACAAATGATGAACGATTGTGCTTCATAGTTGTCAAACCACACAAAGAGATAGTATATCATTTTGGGCATATTGTAGCAGTACTCACCAAAAATTGACTCTTTAACGTGGGAACAGGCCATAAATAGACCACATCCTCTATTTTCTTAATACCACCTAAGTTCTACTTCTTCTCAAATTATTCTCAAATCACTATCTAAACAAAACTTCAGCAATTCTTCTTATGTTCTTTACAGAGCAACATGAAATCCTGAAATAGGATACTCACATTGCCGTCGTCTGCGGTGTTGACAGTGACCATGGCTTCATTTTAAAAATTATTAAGTTTTTTACGATGTTCTTTGAAGAGCAAGATGAAATCTAGACATATGGGTTACTCACATCATTGCCGTCGACTGCGGGGTTGACAGTGACCATGGCTTCTGGCTGCATGTCTTCCTCGCTACTGGCCTCCGTGTCCTCAATGCCTCGATTGTGGACTCCCAGGCTGTCTGTGCTGGTGACACTGCCTCCACTGGCTGTCCTCCTGCAAGAGAAAACAACATGACACCATTTACTACATGTGGGACATCACAAAATAACATGGGCCATGTTGTCAATGCCTCAACCGGAGACCCCCAGGCTGTCTAAGTTGGTGACACTGCCTCCACTGGCTGTCCAGCAAGAGAAAACATGACACCATTTACTACATGTGGGACATCACATAATAAAACGGTCTGTGTCCTCAATGCCTCAACCGGGGACCCCCAGGCTGTGTAAGTTGGTGACACTGCCTCACCTGGCTGTCCAGCAAGACAAAACAACCATGACACCATTATTTCCATGTGGGACATCACATAATAAAATGGTCCGTGTCCTCAATGCTTCGACTTTGGACCCTGGCGCTCTCTGGGCTGGTTCTACTGTCCCCCTGTTACAGGAAACACTTAATGGGTAACTACATGGATTGTACACATTGAAGATACATCATTTATTTATGTGCACAACTTCTAGCATATTCTTGAAAACATTGGTATGTTTTTAATGAGATACATGAAAATCAGTTCCCCTAAAAAGAGAGAAAAGGTTAGAAGAACTTCTAACAATATTCTTATAACATCAATACCATTTAATGAGACACATTTAAGTCAGTCAACAAAAAGGGAAAGAGAGAAGAAAAATGAGAAGCTTATGATACCTTTAAGCTCTTCTTACTCATGATTAGCAAGCTGGGTGTTTGCTCTCATCTCCATTTCCATCCTATGAGTTGAACTATCCTCCTAATTACCTAAATCTCCAATTTCCTGAACAAAGGGAAATGCTGCCGATAACAGCATTTTATGTAAACATAGCTTCCCAGAAGGTCATAGCAAAAAATAGAAGGATTTAACACGCACAAGGCACAGCAGCATTCAAAACTCCAGGGGAGCGTTTCATGAAAGTTGTCAGCATTGACTAAATAGTCAGTGCCAGCAATTTCAGTGAAATCCTCGGTTTTGATTGGCTGATAGGCACTTGTCTCTGACTGTCACTATGGTAACTGTCGGAGAAAGAAGACTCGTCAGTGCTGACAACTTTCATGAAACGCTCCCCAGGTCCTTTATGGAAGACAAGAGTGACACTCAAAAGATTTTTTTCCCAGGGCAGGCAGCAGAAAGTCTTTCATGGGCTGGAGAGAAGGGTAAAATATCAGAAATCATTACTAAACGTGTGGTGCATTACTATGTAACGCATGGTGCCCTGACAGCAAAAACAGCAATAATTCCACGCAATGTGAGCTACGCAACATATGGTGCTATAGTTATACCAAAATGTTTTAGCTATACATTTACGGTACAGCTATACAACAAAATTCTGTGTGAAGACACTGACTACGTAAACATCGTATAACAAAATGTCACATAAAGAAACTTGGGTCTGGGCATCATTTCAAAACACAACAGTTTAACGAATCACACTTAGGAATCATAGTCCATAAAACAACAACCTGCACAGTAGCAATTTGTGCACCTAAACAACGTTTTTTTACCAAGTTTTGGTATAGATATTTTTGTTTGCAGACACCCTGTTCGCTATACGATGATTCTTCATAAGGTTTTGGTGTAGATTAGTTTGTGTATGGGCAACCTGTTTGCTATATGATGATTCTTTATACCGTTTCAACTATAAAATGAATTTTTTGTGTGCAGAGTGCAGACACAAGGTTAGCTGTATCTCCTGACTGACCTGTGGTGTTTGTTGGTGTTATCTCTGGGCAGCTTGACCGTGGTGGTGAACGCCAGCTCATCTACAGCGTCAAAGAACTCATTGTCCTCGTCATCGCTGTGTTCATCCTTATGAGCTTCAGAATGGCCTATACAAAAAAACAATGAAAAAACATGAGTTATTAAAACGAAAAACATTAATGTGCACAGACGAAAACAAAAATTAATTTGGTCATGACAAAATTACATGCACTATAAAACCGATAAGTTTCAAGTAAATTTTCGCGTCACAGCGCACCTACAACACATTCGGGGGATGTTATTTTCACGCACAAGGAATACAAGGAATACCCTATACATTAAAATCATGAACAAACCCCGAACAAAGCATTTTTATGAACAATTAACGCCGCAAAACGGCTGATGCCTGTGCAACGCATCACGGTATGCAACGCACGCACAAGTTGAATGCCAGAAAAACTAAACTCCGGAACCCCCAATATATTTGCGAGTCTAGCCTGCCAAAGATAGCAGGATGGTTTTAAATTTGTGGTTAAATTAAATTTTTGCTTGCTCTGTGATGCGCGAAAAGCGCAAGAATTACCAGCTTACTGTAGCTGTCTTCGTTTTCACCAGCTTTGTAATGGCCTAGTGAAAAAGATTAAACATGGCAAGAAAAGTTCAAACCTACTCAACAAACTCTTGCAGCTATATGCATACTTTTGCGCTCAATTGCATTTCTTATGGTGTCACATTTTGGTTTGTATGGATTTATGCACACATCCAGTTGGAGAGTGCATCTGTACAATACTACACGAAGGCTGCCCCACAATTTGTGTTAATTTGTTGCTATTGATAGAAAATTCTATTCTAATTTCTCTTGTATTTGTCCAAGGCAAGCTATAAGCTGACCCAATGTTAGTACTTGAGCTATTTCTGAACACACCTTTCTAGGGAAATGTCTATTCTGTAATAAACCACAAACATGTTTTCGACATACACGTAAACACCATCAGAACAGTCCAATTTTCAATGCTAATTAAGTGTTGTTCACACACCCACGCAAAGTAGAGAGAAAGCCACAATCCACCTACATGTATAAATAGCCATCAGATAAATCTACGACAATTGTGACAATACATTTGATGGTTTTCTCTGTTGCCAAGGACAATAAACACAGTACATGTATGTTCACAAGATCATCTCACTGAATGTTGCATTTGAAAAAAAAAAGTTTTACTTAATATGTTCAGTAAATGTTTCAAAACTTCCTTGTAAAATGCTCAGAAAATTTTTGCTATGTTTGCCTGTCTTTCAAACAATACGTTACGAATGGTAAACCCAAATGACCGAGGCTCGTCTGAGGAACAACAACTGAAAGATTCAAAGTGATATACATTCTATTCAAACTGAATTGCTAGATACAGGAGAATCTAATAGCACATTACTACACAGTTGGGAAGAAAGTATTAACATAACGAAAACTGCTTATTTTATCACGAAGCAGGAAGCAGAACAAACTTGGCGTGCAGTTCCATTCACTCTGATCCTTGAACACCATACGCACCAAAAAACGGGCCATATTCATTAAAATATTTTAAGCTTTGTT
The DNA here is from genome assembly GCA_963669155.1 of Arbacia lixula. Taxonomy (NCBI): domain Eukaryota; kingdom Metazoa; phylum Echinodermata; class Echinoidea; order Arbacioida; family Arbaciidae; genus Arbacia; species Arbacia lixula. The sequence goes on from OZ022583.1 coordinate 16,392,074, forward strand.
AGTTGCTAACATGTATTCAGCCACATGCATTTTTAATAACTAACAAGGCTGGTAGAGTTTCATGAATATGGCTCCAGAAATATATACTACCTATCAAATTTTCTACATGCATGTTGACAAATTTAGATACAGGTACAGTAGCTGCATATTCCAAACCTTTCAACTTCAATAACCTCAATATATGGAGAAGGTGAGAAATATTGCAGAGAAATCAAGGTAGCCAAATTGAATTTGATTCAAACCTTGTGAGCTGATAACATCGGTGAATGGGTGAGCCTACTGGGGAAGATGCTATCATATCCACATACAGTTGTCTGAACTCGGTGGTAGATGATACACGCACACGTAGTCCTAGGACAGGAAACTCCGTAGACTGACACAACTCCTAAGATACAGCACCCACCCAGTATAAAGCCACGTACAAGTCCTCTCCTGTTAGACAGCCAGCCACCGTCTCATCTGCTTGTCAATACCGGCTCAAACTGAAACTCAACTGGCTTGCATAGTGTGCACTTCCTTTCCGAGGATTCACTCTTGCTTGTGATGGTTTGCCTATCCGCTCACGCAAGGCCCTCTCCCACAGGAAATCCCACTCCAAGGCAAACGAGACATTTACACATATACAAGGAAATAGTTATATTTGGGTTCCTCCCATGTTTTAGATATTCCTATAAGAGGGGCTTTGCTGCGAGCTTCCTCTACCAATGTGTTGTTTTGTCTTGGAGGACTTTTTTAATGAAGAGCAAGGAAATGTTTTAGATCTTCCATTGGAGAATCCATATATGAGTAAGTTGCATAAGAATCCATATTTCCGTTTACCTTACATTGCGAGACAAACGATTATCAGTAGCCATCTATCCGCAATGAGTAACATATTTAGCATAATCCATATCAACTTTGAAGGATCCATACATGTATGTGACAGTCATCATTATGATACTCTTATCTACAAATATATGTTGAACCATTTTGTATCAAAATTGTTGTTAGATTCATTTGCAAAAACAGATTTACAGCATCTGGAAATGTCTACAAAAGGGATATTTTTCTTACTGCAATACCATTATATTAGAAGGTGTAGCATGAATTTGCTATTACCATTATTACGATCATCAAAAAAAAATAGATATCATCAGTATTTAATACCACTCCTTGAATTAATCGTTCTTGTTGCAACTACTACCAGTACTATGTAATCATGATCATTACTTGCAATATTATTTCCAAGAATCATGTGTGTAATAAATTATCATTGTTACTACATAATCTTCTTTCTTTAATATGTGTAATAAATTACTTATGTTAATATTGTACATCTGCACCATTTCCTCGTTTAAATGTTGTGTGTAATAAATCATTTCTATCACTAGTCTACATTTACATCATCTTTTTTTTTTAAGTGTTGTGCGTAACAATGTATTTGTTACTATTATACATGTGCACTAGGACTAGAATACCATGAATGGATGAGCCAGTGAGAGAGCATACACATAAGCACTATTGCATCAGTAAAGGGATTTCATCCCTGTAATGTCATTACACAAGGATCTCAGCTTTCTCTGCTCTCCTCTCCTATGGCTATTTATAGATGGCAATATCATACTTTCATGCTCTTAAGGAGCTGCACTTACTCTCACAAGGAGGTGGAAAGAAGGGATGGTGGTTAATAAATCTACATTGCACAACAAGAAATTATCAAGGCGACTATAGTCTGTTTAATTGCGGATGTAAAACTTGAGTTGTTTTCGTACGTCATTGCGAACAGATTGCATGTGATTACCTAGCTGCTACTCAAATGAGACTTTAACATTATTGCTCTGAACAAGTGAATCATATTGTGAAAGGTATTTCAAATGCAAAATATGATTCACGGTGTATGAATAAAGAATGCAAAATCCAGAATATGTTGATCTCATGAGCCCCATATTGTTGTCATAGTAACACAGCAACTGAAAGTAATAGAAACTAAAAT